>JAINUG010000116.1:372500-430000 GCA_029706075.1 Aldrovandia affinis
TTGCACTAGATTCAAAGACACAATCAAATGTTGTTGCCAGCTAGCTGACTCTCGTAAAATGTGGTCGTGCCGGTCACTTTTAAATGTCTTGTGCCGTATTTCCGTCAGCTTAACCGCACAAAAATACAAATATAAAACGACAAAAAACTTTTTAAAAAAGCTTCGCCATTTTAGCGTCTGAGTGACACAACCCTAATGCATAGCCCGGAGGGATTCTGAGGCTGTGTTTTGTTGAGACGGAGGTGTGGCACCTTATCCCCAATGAAGGGCGTGTTCCATTTAAGCAGTGGTGGGTTTGGGTTGTTAAAAAAGGACTTCAGATCATTGTTACCATAGTAGCTGCAGCTGCAGAATGCTTTGATCTCTTGTTTGGGATATGCATATGTTCACTGGCCGTTTGCTGGAGTAACACAGCCCCAGTGTCATGTGCTTCTCAGTATTGTAGCATAATGTTACTGGATCAGAAAGGTCATTCGTTTTTAAACCACTGTTTACAGAAATTGTAAAAAAAAAAAAAAAAAAAAAAAAAGACACACACACACAAACAAACAAGTACTGTACAAACTTGACCTTTCTTTCAATGTCATTTTGTTTTCCGCCTTGGTAGATACACGCTGTATTGTGCCAAGTTGCTATGTGTGATGGCCTCTGCCTTACTTTGAGTTAGAATAACCCCCCTTCTCACATCTTAGGTTCAGAAAGTGTGACCCCACGTTTTACCTTACACTCGTGTGACATGTAGAGCACTCCCGTAAATGAGGAATCTGACGGTTTTCAGCATATCTGTCCAAAATGTGAACAAAGATGCAACGTCCTGAAGCACAAACCATTTGATTGTTGTGAAAGCATGAACTGTTTTAGACTCTGTAGACCCGTGTGCTTCTGTCGGCTGTGTGGGGTAGGGTGGGTGGGGTAGGGTGGGGTAGGGTGGGTGTGAACGAGTGTTGGAACGCCTCTTAATGTTTCTGTTTTATTTCATTTCATTTTAACTAGATGTGCCACTCCCACTCCCTTGCTGACAAAGTTGAAATGTTAACCACAATAGCAAAGTGTGTGTGTGTGTGTGTGTGTGTGTGTGTGTGTGTGTGTGTGTGTGTGTGTGTGTGTGTGTGTGGAAGGGGAGGGGGTGGTGAAGTCTAAAATGCCTAAAACTGGAAGTTGAGAGTTACCTCTGTAACCCATGAATACTGCAGTGTCATGAATAGTTAAGGGAAGTTATTAACTTTGCTATTGCAGGCTAAAATCTGAAATACAAATATGAGATGTATATTTTAATATATGTCAACGTGTTAAATATGAGAAACGTGTGTGTGTATGTAGTTCTGTTAACTTTGTAGAATGCAACAATATATTGTTCACAATATATGCCACAAGATATGCAGAGAAATACAGTCCTACAGATTTCTAATGACTCATGTTGACATGTACTAAAATATATGTATATATATTTCTATAATTGTTTGAACATGCAAGTGAAATTTGGTGAGTGATTACTGAGAATGTGTAAAGAGTGAAAGAATGTAAACCACTCGTCGTTTTTTTTCTTCCACTCCTGATGATGCACTTGTACATAAGCCATACATGTTGTTGTAATAATAAAACATTTTATTTATTGATCACATATCAATAAATGAACATCCTTGTGTGTGTTTATTTGTGTTTATTTTTCCTTTGGTTGACACCAGGACGAGACCGCATGAGTCGTTAAGAACGTTTTCTTAACGATGACCTGTTTAGTTCTATTTAATATAATATAAATAATATACCAGCCTGTGCCATCAAGCCACTGCAACTGGTCCAGAATGCTGCCGCAAGTCTGGTGTTCAATCCACCATAGTTCACCCACATCACTCCTCTCTGCACTGGCTCCCCATCGCAGCACGCATCAGATTCAAATTCCTGGTGCTGGCTTATCAAGGGGCTAGAGGAACTGCTCCCCCTTACCTCCAGTCACTCATCACTCCCTACACCCCAGCCAGACCCCTCCGCTCCGCCTCCTCTGGCAAACTGACTGTCCCATCCCTCCGGGCGCCCAGCAGCCGCTCCTCGCGGTCTCGCCTCTTCTCGGTGGTGGAACGATCTTCCGCACTCGGTCAGGACAGCAGAATCACTTGCGATCTTCCTTTTTAGGTGGGTTTTGGTGGTGTCAAATCTAAAGGGTAGGGCTGTGATATTGAGCATTATTGATCTAATTCCATCTCTAAGAGGGGGAAATCAGTTTCTCTCATTTAAAGTTTGTTACAGGCACACCGCAGTGTGATTGGCTGATTTCTTCAACATGGTGGAAACGGCACACGAAGGTAGCGAACGTTCAAGACCACCTTTAGCACCGCTCGGTCACGTGCACAATACTGCGGCCTTCGTTTATCCGTTCAGTTTCATACGCCTGCTAACAACATTTACACTGTTACCCTGCTCAGGTCACCTGGATACGGCTCCTTCTGAAAAGTTCCTTTTGTTTTGAGAACGGTACAAAGGCATCATCTCTCCTGTCTGTGTGTGTGTGTGTGTGTGTGTGTGTGGGTGTGTGTCTCTGTGTGTGTGTGTGTGTGTGTGTGTGTGTGTGTGTGTGTGTCTCGTGTGTGTGTGTGTGCGTGTGTGTGCGTGTGTGTGTGTGTGTGTGTGTGTGTGTATGTGTGTGTGTGTGTGTGTGTGTGTGTGTGTATGTGTGTGTGTGTGTGTGTGTGTGTGTCTGTGTGTGTGTGTGTGAGTGAACTGTGTGTGTGTGTGTGTGTCTGTGTGTGTGTGTGTGTGTGTGTGTGTGTGTGTGTGTGTGTGAGGAACATTAGTTATCAGGGGACAGTGTGGGGGAAGCGGTGACAGCAGCCTTCCTGTCAGCACAACGCCTACACTCACTGCTCGAGCGACTGCTAAAGATCATCAGTTCTCCTGTCACTCACCCAGAGGTCTTACGGAAGGGGGACGGGGCAACTCTGCACATTAAATCACTGCGACGTCAGCAGGGATACTGAGCGCTGTTTGTTTCACGCTGTGTAAAATGACGGCTTGACCGAGACCCCCTGACCACACAGCGAGGCAGAGGGTGACCGTGTGCCAGTGAGGTCATGCTGTTGAGCCGCTGTTGTAAATGGGAGTCGACAGAATCCCTGCGCACATCCGGGGAAGTGCGGTGAGCAGAGACGGTGGCACTTGCACCAGCTCCAAACCACACCTGGCACAAAAGGGTCACATCCCACTGCCCTCCCAACAAGAGCAACGCCAAATGATGTTCTTATTCCGTGCAAACGGCCTCCGAAACTCCAATAGCAGGTATACAAATACACATTTTTATCTCAACAAATAATGGTAGTTTTTTTTTTCTAAAATCTTCAAATCAAATCAAAATGTATTTGTATAGCGCATTTCACAAATGCATTGTCACAAAACGCTTAACAGAGGGGAAGCCAGGCCTAGACCCCCCCCCCCAAAAGCAAGCCTAAGGGGACAGTGGCAAGGAAAAACTCCCTTGATAGGGAGAAACTATGGCCAGCTTTGGGGGGTTCATCCAAATTAGCTGGCTTGTCACAGATTTCACACTGATTCATGGGATTGGAATACCAACTGCCATTTTGGCATTTATTTTCTAAAATAGTACCAAGTTCATATAATCCACATTTTCATTTAAAATGGACACATAGACACATTTGCATAAATAGCTAAATGTTACCTCAGTGACTTACTTGAGTGTAAAAAAAACAGTTTGTTTTTGTTTTATTTTGGGGGGCTTTTACAAAAAGGGTATTGGCATTTGTTTGACCAGCATGGTTCTGGCTTCTCCGGCAGACCGACTACATCACTTTGGCTCGGGATGTTAAAAACAACAACTCAGGGTTGCCTGGCAACCAGGCTTCTAACCCATACTTCCAGAACTTCATCACTTGTGGCTACTGTAATATCCCAAATGACCTGTGGTGTAAAGTACTCTGGAAATGATGATTAAGAGATCCATAAAATGTGCTTGAGTTGCAAGTAAAATGCAATCCAGTAAATTGGAGAGCTGGCAATTGCCCCTGAGTGGGGAGAAGTGGGCCAAAACAATTCACTAATGGTCAACACCTGCAAACACTGGAAATAGCTTTCACTTAAGAGCATGCTTTATTGCAAACAATGTAATAACTCGATTTTATTGAATATATAACAAGACAACATTTGTCCTGCTTGGAACTTTTTTGCAGCCACCACCATCGTTGGCAGGTCAGGTTCCCAATTCAATATTTTCACTTAAAAAAAAAAAAAAGATTTTACAAATGATGCAAGACGCTGAGCATTGGTTTTGTTACACATCGCTTCAGCGCTGAACTTTTCAGTAAATGAGGAAATACTTTTTTAAGTCATAGTCCCCTGGTGTTTTGAATGAACTTTATTAGCCAAAAAGCCAGAAAACCTTAACAGTACACAACTGACTGAAGTTTTCTATGCATTTATCGAGCCCAACATTTTTTATTTTTTTATATAACACTAACGATATGGTAATCATAATATGCACACATTTGACCTAGGTGAGGCAGAAGTCATTCCATATCAGATTTTGCTGACCTGGTTAAACTGATGAATTAAACAGGTGTTGTTTAGCGACCCAGAGGTAAAAACACATGGGAACATCATACAGCACTTTTTTGTGAAAGAAAAATGTCTTCATACAACTAACTATTTGCATGATGGTGCTGTATAAAAACATCAATGAGTGAAAAATGTGTTTGATTCATTATTATTTTTAAACAAATACACCTGCATCGGTGAAGACCTTCTAAAGGCCATGTGGCATCAGAATGGATTATTTTAGTGACCAGGCTTGAGTGCATTGGATTGAAGGAATAAATCTTATTAATATTAGTCTCTTGTTCCAGTGACCAAAAAAAAAAAAAAGTTGTTTACAAAAAAGAAATAATTCATTCCAAAAAAAAGATTCATTTAAAAATCTGTAGCCTTATGATTGCTTGTTATATTTTTTTAATGAATTTTTATATAAAACAAAGTAGTAAACAAAACATGATTAAAATTTATCGGGGTTAAGCTCCATTTCTTTCTTTATTCGGTTCTCCACCAGTAGAGAGATGTTGGCCTCTGTGCTGGGAGATTGTAGCTCACAAAGACCTGCTTCTTCGTCTTCTTGGCTGCAACAGAAATGAAAAGAAGTGTGAAGATGACGTGTCACATCACTCCGTTCTCCAAGAGCGCAGGCCAAGCTCACCTCAACTGAGCTGCCCTGCATTTTACATCTACATTTACATTTTAAGCATTTAGCAGACGCTTTTATCCAGAGCGACTTACAAGATGTGCATTAATACATAGTATTATAGTTAGAGACTTGAGTCTTTAGCTCAGAGGGCTAAATGTCTGTTCGGATGAACTTGTCGTCGCTTGACGGGGAGATCCTCAGTCTTTAGCTCGAGCTAAATCGATCTCTTGTCGTGTTGAGATCCTTGGTTCGCTCGCTGCAGGCAGAACCAACTCCGTTACATCTGCACCCACATTACGATTGCTTAAACACAATTATTTTTGAAGCATCAAATATGAGATTAAAACTTAAACGCTTCTGTCAGCAGAAAAAGAGGGCATAGGGGGAAAACTGTCAACGGTAAATTCTGAACTGATATCAGGTTTAGCTTGGTTTTTTTAGTTGTGGAGACGCTTGGTTCAAGTCCAGGCTTGACGCAGTGCTGGATACTCACTATATTTGTGTTTATACTTTGTTTGTGTTTCTATCTTGCCATGGTTTTTATTACGTGATACTGTTTTTAATCTGTTAAAGGGTGTTCTTTTGGCGTACCTCACGTACCTAGTTGGGCTGAATGGCCTGTTCTCGTCAATAAACGCTTAACGCCTTACTGTCTTACGCACTTACAGGAACCATCTTGATTGTGTGTTGCATCACCACCCATGAACAGGTGAACAGCACAAATAAGCTGAATGTACAAGATGGACAAATGTACCGTCATTAATGAGTTTATGAAGAAATTAATCTAAAATGTCCAGATCACGCAAATGATTGGACTTTAAATAATCACGAGCATAGGATGAAATCCAGAAACAGATTCGGCCCTCCTTGTCCACCCGTGTCCTAGGAACAAGGCTAGGAAACACTGCCAAACTAGCCCTAACCTAAGCCTAATTCACAGGTCACGCAAAAATGACAGACTAAAGGCAAGCATATCAACAGGACAAGAATCGTCCACATAACTACGATCTTTAAAACCCAAGAGGGAACAGAAACAGTAAAGCGACACCCACCCAGTCTTTGTGATAATGAATTCGGCATGGTGTCGGAGGGGTCGCCCAGGACCAATGTTGACATAGGCATCGAGTCCTGGAGGAGGAACAGACACGTTGCAGTTAGATGACGTTATGGCCGTGACGCAGTTAGATGACGTTATGGACGCGTTGACGTTAGTGGCGCGGTTAGATCGTTATGGCCGTGACAGTGCGGCTCACGTTAAGCCAATTAGCCTAGGTAATTGTCCAGTTATCAGAATCAGAATCAGAATCAGAATCAGAATCAGAAAACTTTAATGATCCCCGGGGGGAAATTGGGACAAGTTACAGTTGCTCGCACTCAGACATATCACATATTATACATGGCACAGTATATACATCAACGGCAAACATTCAAACATTCTCAAGACATAGGGCTGTTTGTACCGTGAGAATCAATAAGAATAAGAAAAAAATAACAATAATACTAGTAATAATAATAATAAAAATAAATAAAATAAGTAAAATAAGTAAAATAAGTAAAAATAATTAAAAATAAGCTAGCAATTAGCTAGCAAGCGAATGAATAAGCTAGTAAGTGAATTAACCATTCGCAAGAAATTCGCTTACATTTTAAGCCTCATGAGCCTCAAGGACTATTTGTTTTGTTTTTCTTTGTATCCCACCATTTTCCAGGAGTTCATCTCGACCGCCTTTTAAGGGGTCGGGGAATAATTTTCCAGTCTCCCACATTGGCTCCAATGGTTTTCTGGTTTTTTTATTCCCTCTGGAAAATGCCAATTGTGAAGCGCTGTGTGACAACCTGTTTGTAAATGGCGCTATACAAAAATAAAGATTGATTGATTGAGATTCGCTTAGAAATGATAGTATATTTTAAGGTGACAATGATAATCGTTGGTTTGATCAGCTACTTTCCGTTATTGGAGTGCCTCCTGTACTGTCTTCTCTATGTTTTAATACTGATGTTATCCATGTTGTGAGTGGCTCTGGATAAGAGCGTCTAATTAATCGAAATTAATCGCCAATAATGTAATAATGTAATGTCCTGTGATTTGTAATAACCAATAACCGCTGTCGTTAAATTCAATCACCTCAGCTACATTTAGATCGCACCTTTTTGATCTTCGACCACCGAAAATCCAGTGTCCAACGGACAGCTAGCTTACTCATCTTGGCTCTGCGTTCTGGTCGACGACTCTGCTTGCTCACCTAACGTTATCCAGCTATACTGGTCAACATGTTTAGCATTGAGAAAGCCTGGAGGCAAAATATAGTGCGATTAAAATACATTTTTTGTTATTTTTTCTGTAATTAATTAATCGAAATTAACGGAACTAGTAATAAGTAATAATGTAAGCAAAGCATAGCTACTCACATATTTGCTGCTAGACAATTGCAAACAGCAACAGCGAAGTAGTGGAGAAGATGCGCATAGTTGCAAATTGGAGAGACCGACCCAAAGGAAAAAGCCCCCTTTCATCTTCATGACGTGGAAATGAACAACCTGCTCGAGAATCTTCTCGGTAAAGTTGTGGACAGACATTGCATCTTCTGTTGCCGCTGGATTTGAACTTCCACCCTCCACGTTGGTCATGCTTGCTAGCCCCAAGCCTGTAAACATAAACGAGTAAACCGGAGAAATAAAGCTAGCGAAACTGCTCAACTCATGCCTCGTTCGGCATGCAAGTCACTTCCTGGTTTCCAGTTTGTGGAACACCGATTCTCCGAGCAGGCAAAAGTAATCAATCGATAACTCCGTTATTCATAAATGATCAAAAATACATTTATCTATTTTCATGTTAACTAAAACACATAACTACAAATGTATTGATCAACTTAGCGCCACACTTTATGCAAAAATTCGTCTCTATTTACAAAAAGGTTTACTTTATTCACCTTGCAAGGTTAGTGTGAGTACACCAATCCTACCCAGCATCAGCTACTTTACAACACTGCCCTCTTTTGGTGGGAAGACCTAAGTACAGATTGCTTAATTTGCTACTTTTTCCTCTCAGATACATGAAAGGGAGGGCAGGCAAGTTGTTCCCATCGAGTATCATAAACAATTGTGTCTAAATATAATATAATAAATATAATACTATATAATATAAATAAAAATAAACATACTATATAATATTGCATTGCATCTCATAATTCATGATTTATACAAATAACGTTACTTTAGCTTTTTTAGAGGTGAGATGAAGGATGCAAAACGTGACGGACTGGCCAAATGTTACTGGATCGCATTACGTTTTGAAGGTACCATTGCGTCAAACCTGCGCCTCCCACGTAGCCTATCAGTGGTGTTCTAAAAGTACACGGATTCTACTTCACCCAATCAGCTGCTGAGTTTTTATTTTGCGTGGCCGCGCCGGTGAACACTGGAATTGATAAACTCCGGTATCCGGCAGCCCTGTCGCATCCTCCTGTGCACTGGGTACCCAAATCTCGAAGGGAGCAGCGGTCAGTGGCGTGGAGAGAGCTCACCAGATCCGACTTTCATCATGCGGGAAATTGTTCACATCCAAGCGGGGCAATGTGGAAATCAGATCGGTGCCAAGGCAGGCTTTATTATTTTTATTTGTTTAATTATTATTATTATTATTAATAAGCTAATAAGCCAGTGTCTTTTTTAGATGATTACGCAGTATTAGAAAACTTTCCTGATTGATTAGCACTTTGTTCTACATTCTCATTCTACACTTAATTCTGACATATAGCAATTCATTGATTCATTATTCAAGTCAGCACAGCCTGATAGGTTGCGATAGTCGATGCTCTTTTGCTTTTCTTGCTGTCGTATTCATTGGGTATGGAAACCGGGTGTGGGGGGGGGCAATGTTAGTAATAATTATAAGTGTATTCATCAATGTCGAGGTTTTAAACAATTTTAATAATCGAATGGCTAATGTTTTGCATGATGATTTGGGCTCAGTTTATATTAAGTTCTAGAAAACATGTTCTATTGGCTGGGGCACTGAGCATCGTTTCAGGGATGGTCAAATGTTAAATATTCAATAACAATTGTGTCTATTAGATGGGTGCGGCTATTGCCTGTGGGGCTCAGATACACCGAGCTAGGGATAGGAGGACCTGGTTTTGTATAATGTTCACAAATGATGTCATTGACACGTGAGCTCAATCAAGGACCAAACAGCCTTGAATAAAATAACATCTTTCTTTTATTGTTTTGTCACGCAATTGACCCATGCCATATTAATACATGCACGCATTTCCTGAGTTGTGATCATTTGCCGGATGTGTTATACGGACCACGTCCACCTGTGTGATGTGTTTCAGTTCTGGGAAGTGATCAGCGATGAACATGGCATCGACCCTACCGGCAGTTACCAAGGCGACAGCGATTTACAGCTGGAGAGGATAAACGTGTACTACAGCGAGGCCTCCGGTAAAAACCGACCTGCACGCCGTGATAAAAACCGGACAAACATTTTGGTTAATTTATTTAAAGCCAGCTGATAAATCAAACGGGTTTACGTTTGCGTTTCGTTTTGGATTAGTGTCGGTTTGGTTAACACAACCAAGATTTAAGTAGGGAGTGAAATGGGTGTGGGGGCTTATCCAGAGCGACAAGATGTGCATTAATACATGGTAAGATCAATCATTGTTCACGCAAGATTTCAGTGCAGTAATACAGTAATAGACATCATTGTTGGCATCTGCATGTTGCCTGTAGCACAGGGAAATAAAAGGTTAGTATTTTTATTTTTGGACAGTATGGAAGTAAAGTAAGATTAAACATTGATCATTGTGAGTGCGTTAGTGTTCATCCTTCCATCAGAGAAAAGGAGAACAAATGTGCCTCACCGAGGTGAGGAGAAACGTGTTGACAAGTATGTTAACATATCTTCACCTCTTCACCTCCAATCTCCCAGTCTCCGTTTATGGGCCAGCATCGTTCGTTTGTCCGTAGTTCTTTGAGATGCGTGAACCACTTAGCTATACCTTAATGAGACCCCACTTTAATGAGACAATTACAATACCGCAGTGGACGACATCTACAGTTAAATACACATGAATATATCTAATAGATCTTATTGCAGGTGTTACATAAAAAAAAAAAATCATTTTACAAGACGGAATGTAGATTAAGAAAGACTAGTGACCAATCAAGTGAAACCTTTTTATGCCCTTTGGTGTAACAACCAATCAGCTCTCGCTTCCTGAATTTGATGTCCCAAAATAGGGATGCAAACCAAATCATTATATATTTACTGTCTGGGCAGGTAGATAGCAGGCAGATTCAGTTCCTTTATATCTGATGAACAACAGCATAATTTGGGGGTAATTTGCACTTCTCTGCCGTCAAACAGTCAGCAGTCGTGAGAGATTTAGTCTCGTCTTCAGCCGAAATCGTTTGGGAGAGCTCAGCTCTTTTTCATTTTCACTGGAACAAGCAGTTTTCCTCCTCTGGCTTGTGCAAGGTCGGCTGAGGGCTGCTGCCGCATCAGGGAGATTTGTGTTTCAATGGAGCTACAGCTAAATCTGTGACCGGCGTTTGCTTACGGAGGCTGTCCTGTTATTCCCCCACAGGTAATAAGTTTGTGCCGCGTGCCGTTCTGGTGGACCTGGAGCCCGGCACCATGGACTCCATCAGGTCTGGGCCGTTCGGACGCATTTTCAGGCCGGATAATTTTGTGTTTGGTGAGCACTGAACCCCCGACGATGGGGACACCCTACACATCGGGTCCCGGTCTCCTCCCAACCACAGTGATCCTGTGAATGGGCACGGACGTGACGAGAGAGATTCTCACCAAGTGAAGGGCCGAAGGGGGGGGGAGATACAGTGTGCATGCGCTACTGTGTTAAGAAAGGAGAAAGGGACGCAGGGGTTCGATTCCCCCGGCCGCGTGAGAGTGCCACTAGGGGGCGGCGATTGGCTGTCCGTCCCAGGGAGGGGGGAAGGAAGCTGACATGAGTTAGTTGCGCACAGGAGTGGCTCTGGAGTACCGGAGTTACGATCGACAGGCTTGGCGAGTGCCGGCTCAGAGGAGATGATACTTCACCTTTGTCACTGCCGGTCTCAGGGCTACGGCAGCGAACTCACAATGCGAGGGGAGATTAACATAAATAATAGAGGGTGTAATTAGATTTCACACAAAACATCTCTTTTGATTAAAATGAGCCTCAGGATTCCTGCTGTGAGCCTCTATGTAAGCCAGGTGTCCAACGCAGTGAGATCTTCATTGGGGGGAAGATGACGAGACATGCTTAGACTCCAGAAGGTCATTCCACCTCGCCAGCGGTCCCTTGAGTGGGACTATGTATAGCAGGCAAATTTTAAGTTTGGCTCTCGAGATGTTTGCCCCGTTTAGTGCCCAGATGAGAATCCTCAAGGGCAGCTCCTAGTTTTTTTAAACACGCAGGTCAGAGCGGAGCCGGCAATAACTGGGCCAAGGGTCACTACACGGAGGGGGCGGAGCTGGTGGACTCTGTCCTGGACGTGGTGAGGAAGGAGGCGGAGAGCTGCGACTGCCTGCAGGGCTTCCAGCTCACCCACTCGCTGGGCGGGGGCACAGGCTCGGCATGGGCACCCTGCTCATCAGCAAGATCCGGGAGGAGTACCCCGACCGCATCATGAACACGTTCAGCGTCATGCCGTCGCCCAAGGTGTCGGACACGGTGGTGGAGCCCTACAATGCCACCCTCTCCGTCCACCAGCTGGTGGAGAACACGGACGAGACGTACTGCATCGACAACGAGGCGCTCTACGACATCTGCTTCCGCACGCTCAAGCTGACCACGCCCACCTACGGCGACCTCAACCACCTGGTGTCGGCGACCATGAGCGGCGTGACCACCTGCCTGCGCTTCCCCGGGCAGCTGAACGCCGACCTGCGCAAGCTCGCCGTCAACATGGTGCCCTTCCCCCGCCTGCACTTCTTCATGCCGGGCTTCGCCCCGCTCACCAGCAGGGGGAGCCAGCAGTACCGCGCGCTCACCGTGCCCGAGCTCACCCAGCAGATGTTCGACGCCAAGAACATGATGGCGGCGTGCGACCCGCGGCACGGCCGATACCTGACCGTGGCCGCCATCTTCCGCGGGCGGATGTCCATGAAGGAGGTGGACGAGCAGATGCTGAACGTGCAGAACAAGAACAGCAGCTACTTCGTGGAGTGGATCCCCAACAACGTCAAGACGGCCGTGTGTGACATCCCGCCCCGGGGTCTCAAGATGGCCGCCACCTTCATCGGCAACAGCACCGCCATCCAGGAGATCTTCCGGCGCATCTCGGAGCAGTTCGCCGCCATGTTCCGCCGCAAGGCCTTCCTGCACTGGTACACCGGCGAGGGGATGGACGAGATGGAGTTCACCGAGGCCGAGAGCAACATGAACGACCTGGTCTCCGAGTACCAGCAGTACCAGGACGCCAGCGTCGACGAACAGGGCGGGTTTGAGGACGACGAGCTGGAAGAGTAGGCGTGAATCAGACAACACACTCGTTCTGCCGCTGAAAGCGATCGTGCCGACATGCTGAAATGTAACCCCTTTGCAGTTAATGCATCCAGTGAAGCCCTTGTGTGACTGTGTGAGTTTGCCATACACATCCCCCTGAAACAAAAAAGTTAGTCCCGGGGAAAGAGTACACTTCTTTAAATGTTCCTGTGACAACGACGTCAGTAACATTGTGAGAACATTATCTAGGAAGTCTATCTCTCTGAGAGAGATTTCATGTGAATACCATGATCGGCAAAAGATGTGGAGAGAGTGCTACGGTCCCCGTCTGGTCCACAGACGGAAGATCTAGTGTGATGATTTACGGTGATTTTCGTCTACTATAGGCAGTTGAAAATGTGGTGAAAACATGTATTGAGTCAGTATTAAATCATGTGCTTTCATGTGTTATGCTGTATATTGTTCAAATGTTCAAATAAATACTGGCATTTAAAAAAAACAACATGAAAATGGTTGGTATATGAGGACTTAAAGACAGCTTATTATTTTTGTTCATTTGGTTTTTAAATTGGTGGTAAAATATTTCAGAGGGTGTCCCATGTCTTTGGTGTCCTAGGTCATTCACTGAGCTTAGTGGCAGTTCATCTGTTCATTTGTGTCCCTTGAATCAGGTACACATTGAATACCTTTACATGCAACGGCCAATACTGTATGCTAAGGATGCAAATTTTATTAAATGTCCTTGTTCGATCAACGGCCACGTTAACAAACAATTAATTGATTAATAAAAAAACCCTAAAGAAACTGCTAAATGTAGCGTATGACAGAGAATATAAAATGGTAACCTAAACTTTTTTTTAAATCCTCTGGCAGTTCACCGCTTACCTTTGCACCATTTCAGGTTATTCACTGGACTTGAACTGCTTAAATTTCAGTAAAAACTGGAAAATGAGGGTGTTCTAAAACTTTTGACCGGTAGTGTATATATTTCACCAAAAAAGTGGAAGTTACGTTAGGCGTGCTTAGTGAATTCAAGATACCTCGCTATTGTCGGCTGAGGTAACGTCAGGCTATACAAAATATAACAAAAATGGTTTCTTTTGTGAAATATTGCTTGATATATTTTATAAAATCAACAAGGTTTTAACTGTTGTTTCACAGCAATATTATTACACTCACTAGAGTTTGTGTTATTGGATAACTCCGCTGTGCTGTGATACGTAAACCTAATTGATATGCTTAATCGATCAAATTCTTAATGGCGATTAATCGATGAATCATTGATTAATCATTAACATCCCTAGTACCCATCACACAGACAGACACTCACACGTGCACTATACAAATAAATGTTTATTATGCAATCATAAAAATAATGTGAGCATTCCTTTGGCAGAAAATTCTCATTTATAATTCTTGAGATAGATTTCCAAATTCACATTTACGCAGTGAATGGGTCATAGATGGAATCAGCATCATATCAAAAATGCACAAATGTTGATTACAGATAATGACGATGAGAAGTCTTGGTTCATGAATACGATGGCTGCAATACCTCCTCGCTTGAAGACGAGGAGGAACCCATCCCTTTCCCAGTGGCCTGGCCCTTATTCACAGAGAAATTCCTCCACCAGCTGGTTGAACTCTGCAGCAAACCTCAGGTGTAGATTATGTTTCCCTTCTGGCATCAGATGCAGTCTGCACACAAATATAAATATATATATATACCTTAATAAACAGGTGACTGCCAAAGTAAAGGCAACACATGAGTAAATGAGGGATGCTTTAAACGGTGCAGTACCGCGAGTGTCCATCGGGGGGAACCAGCCCCCTTTTGACGCAGGGGGGACAACAGCAATGTAAATTTGTGCACATTAACACACCCAATTACTGACAGTAGTTCTCGTAATCGGTGTGAAGAGACCGTTTGTCTACCGTGGTGGGAAATGTGACAAATGGTGCGACAGCCAAATGTGCGGTTTTTTAACATTTGTTTAAAAAAAAATTATTAATACGTTTCCGATTTTTTCCCATTTCTCTCCCAATTTGTTAGCCAATCCTACCCTCTATTTTATTTCGATTTGCCCTCCCTTTTTTCTTTGTCTTTTTTTAATTTTTTAGGGATACATAGTGTTGAGCAAGTAGGCAGTGGTGATGACAATTAGCTAGATACAGAATTCATGTGGACTTTTAACATTCGTGATAGAGTATAAATAAACTTTCCTCCCTTGAACTGCAGCGTTCAGTTGCTTGGTTACACGGTCTCCCGTCTCCATAGCGCTGAGCTGCGTTAACGTGACTCAACCTCGGCCAGAGAATCAGACAGCCGTGCTGTTACAGCACCGTTTCCGGCCACACGGGGGCGCTGTTTCTCACCGTGCGCCCCGTATGTTCTCCAGCAGGTACTGTGGGTGGAAGGCCGGCACCATTGGGTCCTTCTCTCCGTGCACGATCAAGGTAGGGCAGCTGATGAGGGGCAGCAGCTCGCGGCAGATACTACCTGAGGAGCCATGGAAACAGCAGGGGGTTCATTCGATTGGCTAAAGCGCCACGGATTGGAAGCGGTGTCTGTAGCCCGTTAAACATTTAATAATCTTGACATTTTACATTTTAGGCATTTTAGCAGACGCTCTTATCCAGAGTGACTTACACAGTTTACTTTTCTTTACATACAATCCATTTATACAGCTGGATATTTTACTGAAGCAATTTAGGTTAAGTACTATGCTCAAGGGCACAACAGCAGTGCCCCACCTGGGAATTGAACCAGCAACCTTTGAGTTACAAGCCCAGCTCCCTAACCATTACACTACACTACACTGCCAGCTGTAGGCACTGAGACTTCACCCCCCCTGTTACGTTTGGTCTGTGAAACGTTTTGTGACACTCTCTCTGCCTTTTCAAATGTTCTATGTAATACACCTATTCCAGGGCGGGTAAATTTACACCCTGGAGTGGGCTAAAATGATGTCATCAACACCTTTACACAAACAGTGTGGCACACTCCCCCCTCAGGTCACCAGTGGTGCCCCCAGATCCCCACACAGTTCTGAAGCACTCTGAGTTCTCTGTTCTCTGCCCCACTCTACAAACACGATAGAGAAGACACCGCTTTCAAAAACACACAGTGCTAAGATCGAGGTGTGAAAAGGGCCAGCTATAATAATATAATATATATACGCCATTTAGCAGACGCTTTTATCCAAAGTGACTTACAGTAGTGAATGCATACATTTGTCAGTATATGTGGTCCCAGTGGGAATCGAACCCGCAACCTAAGCGTTGCCAACGCCACGCTCTACCTACTGAGTCACACAGAACCAGCTAATGAAGCTAGCAGTTTCCTCTGCGCGCCTCAATTTTTACAGCATGCTCCTCACCTCCTGACTGGTTTGACACCCCCCCCCCCCACTACACCTCCAGCTCCAGCTCTGCTCCAGATGGATAGTTCTAGGGCGGCGTGTGAATCTGCTCACCGTCTGGCCTCTGGGTGAACTGGCTGATGCCGTCGACCCAGCCCCCCCAGATCGTGCTGAAGTCCTGCGCCCCGTAAACGTCCTCCATGGGCTTCCTCATCCTGGCGCTCCACGCAGACACGTCTCTGATGGCTGGGGAGATGGAGAGCGCTCGTTCAGCACCGAAACAGACCCGGTCACGCACACGCACACACACACACGCACACGCACGCACACGCGTGCACACACACACACACACCGCACACACGCACACACATACACACACACACGCACGCAGACACACACACACACACACACGCACACACACACACACACACGCACGCACGCACACACACACACACACACACACGCACACGCACGCACAAAAATGAGTAAAACAAGCAAATTTCTCTCTCTCACACACACACACACACACACACACACACACGCACGCACGCACACGCACGCACACGCACGAGTAAAACAAGCTCATTTCTCTCACACACACACACACACACACACACACACATTTGGTGTCACACACTGAGGAACCATCCTTTCCCCTACTCGACGGCATACAAAAACCCTGCGTGATGAACCGAAGATTTCAAATTTTCATTAATTGGTCCATAAGACCTTCCAGTCTTCAGTAATCCACTGGCGGTGCTTCATGGCCCAGGCAAGCCTCTTTTATTATTTTGCCATCTTAGCAATGGCAAAATAATAATAATAATAATTCTTACTGCCACAGTTGACCTGAGACTTCAAACCTGTTAAGCAGCTTGAAGTCTTCTCTTCACAGTTGAAACTTGATGATTTTGTTTGGCTTTGGGTTTGACCAGTGTTAGTTTCCAAATGCCTTTTGATGGTGTTGTCCTGTGAGCCGCCTATCACGCAAGCTGTTGACGCTCAGAAACTTGTCTTATGATTTTGTTGTGGCTTTGGGTAAGGAGGGAACCCAGACCTCTTCCTGTCAGAGTTTCCAAGTGCCTTTTGATGGTGTAGGGCCTGATTTTATAACATAATTTTTCAGTTTTTGGTAAGCTAAACTTTTTTTATTTTATTTTTTTAACCTCTGGCAGTTTGCCGCTTACCTGTGTACCATTTCAGGTTATTCACTGGGCTTAAATTTCTGTAAAAACTGGAAAAAGGGGGTGTTCTAAAACTTTTGACCGGTAGTGCATACCAAGCATAGCAACAACACAGTTGGCAACGGACATGCGCAAAAGCTCTCACCGTTATAAATCTTTATGTCCTGCTCCGAGACGAAGGCGTTGGATCCCCACACGACCAGCTTGTTGACGAGGGAGGGGTTCCGTGCGGCCGCGATCAGCGCTGTAATTCCCCCGTCGCTCCACCCCAGCAAGGAGAACCGCTTAAACTTTAATGCCTGAACATCGAAAAGAGCGTCCGCGTTTCAGAGCACTTAACCAATAACCAAACACGCAAAGCCACCCGCAATCGATTCCTTTCCTTTTAAAATACGCCGTTTAAACTGTCGTCAAACTTTACGGTGTTATTGGCGCCTCTACGGTACCGGAATGACAGCCTCTTTAATCTCCCAGAGAAGGTTACAATTAATATTTAATACGGAGGAGATTTTAAACATTTTACTGGAAATATTTAGTGCAAATGATGCTGGGCTGAGACCTTTAATGGTGATTGATAGGCGACAACCGCAGTTAAGTGCATCGTTTTCTCGAGTTAATTTATTTTTGGCTCCCTGCATTGGGATGTCTTTCAGTCCAAAGGCTATTAATATTAATGATATTAAAACATTCTTTCACAACGAGGAGAGACAAATGCCTCAGATGGGTTTAGCGGCACTTGTCATGCACACATGCAATTTGGTGAATGCAATTATTGTCAATAGGCCTACTCATAGCCTTATAGTGTAATAATAATTGTTAATTACTTTAGGTCAGTTAACCTTTTCAGGTATGGTATGCAGCTGCCAACAACGATGTCTATCGCTGTTTTACTGCACTGATCTCTTGCGCAAACTACAGTATGATTGTTCCTACCATGTATTAATGCACATCTTGTAAGTCGCTCTGGATAAGAGGGTCTGCTAAATGCTTAAAATGTAAATGTAAAGTGGTTGCAGTATACTTTAAACCTCAGGTTTAAACCACTTGACCAGTGCTTCCCAAACCTCTCCACGTGTTCATTAAATTCCACCACCAGCACACCCAATTCACCTGAACGCTCGTTGAATCAGGTGTGCTAGTGGTTCAAACCCAAGGTAAACCCTGGTTAAGTACACTACAATTGCTCCAAAGTCATTTCAAAATATTTCCAATTATTGTTATTACACTAAAAGAATATGAGTATTCACTGCTAAGTACACACTGCAATCGACCCCCCTAAAGTTTAAGAGTTCGCTCAACCTGACCAGCACTGACCAGCATCAGGTCCGTGGCGTCTTTGGCATCTCTGTCGAAGAAGTCCTGGGGAAAGTCTCTCTGGGGCGGCCGGGAGTTTCCATAGCCTCTGGGATCCCAGCTCACCACGGTGAAACGCTCTTTATTCAAAGACTCCAGCTGAGGCCCGAAATCGGTCTGTCCACTTCCTGTTCAACATCAATAAGAGTCAGGTTGATCGACGATAGTGTGCCGCACCACCACCACGGTTGGCGGTGCTTCTGTACCCTTTTTTAATTAGTAACCATTAGTAGTAGTAGATTATGGCGAACAGTCCAACGTTGTTAATGCATGCTTTAAATAATTCTTATCAAACGATGTTTGTTTCGATACCTAGAGCGCCGGGAAGTAGCAAGACTGCGTGCTGCCCTGTCCCAGTTTGCTGGTAAAACAGATCCACCCCGTTTACGTTTTGTTTGCCTGATTTCATAGAGACGCTGTGAAAAGAACATGAGACAATTTTACGACCGACCGATTGTTAATTACGTTGACACGGCTGATACAATGCGCAGACAAAGTCTTTAAATTCAAAAACCATGTGATAAAAAAATATGAGCTACAAAATGTGGCCAGACAATTAGCCTAGGCTACTCTTAAAAAATAAGGGGAAAAAAGGGTCAATAGCAACCATTTCTAATTTCATCAGGAAACGGCTGGCAGTGTGGTATAATGGTTAGGGAACTGGGCTTTTGTAACGTTAAGGTTGCAGGTTCAATCCCCAGGTGGGGCACTGCTGTTGTACCCTTGAGCTAAAGGTACTTAACCTGAAGTGCTTCAGTTAATAACCAGCTGTATAAATGGATTGTAAACTGTAAGTTGCTCTGGATAAGATAACATTTACATTTTAGGCATTTAGCAGACGCTCTTATCCAGAGCGACTTACACAGTATACATTTCTTTACATACAATCCATTTATACAGCTGGATATTTTACTGAAGCAATTCAGGTTAAGTACCTTTAGCTCAAGGGTACAACAGCAGTGCCCCACCTGGGAATTGAACCTGCAACCTCTGAGTTACAAGCCCAGCTCCCTAACCATTACACTACACTGCCAGCCACTGTAATGAAATGTACACGTCCTCCTCAGCTGGGAGCGAAGTACCACACCGCCACCTACAGATTCAAACAAAAATGTGTACACACACTTACGTAAAAACAGTAGTTACGTTACTACTACTCAACGCAAACTCGACTAAATCCGCAGCGAACTCTGTGTACCACAACCCGAATACCTACGTGCACGATCCGATATGCAATACTATTCCATCTACGTGCTATGACACATGAATTGCACGTTAATTACCCAACATATGTTGCAGAAGAATAACACGGAAACCAACCTTTAAATACATAGCAACGTCCCACACTAGCAAGCTATTTAGTCGAATATTGTGGGCCAAAATATATCCGACCACATCGCGAAAACGTCAAGTGTCACAAAAACAATACTTCCCTGCAGTAACGTTACCTGTAGAACTGGACTCTTCGTAGTGCGTTAGACAAAGTGTTTCGATTTGTGCAAACTGAACTCAGTCCTCTTCTCCAAACGTGTAACGTTGCATACGTAGCCATTGCACTTTGTCACGACCGATAAACATTAGCTAGCTAACTGTAGTCTAGTCTACACTGCGAGGCACATAGGTTATGGAAACGCTTTGCTCGTCCCAAATAATACACGAAGGAACGCCTGGATCTGTTTCTGCAAGCTTTTATTCGATTTCACGAAAGTGCGGAAGCAAAACACAAGATTCCACTGCAGAGAAATGTATGGTAAATTTGTGGTATGAATTGAGTGCCAATGCATAATACTTAATCTCTATTTATACAGTATACATTTTTGATGATATTCTGATATTCCCCCAAAACAAACCATAGAGTAGTTTTGACCATTTCCCCAAAAAATTAGATTTGTGGGGTGGTCAGTGCTCAAGTGCTTAATGTTTCTGAGCAGAATTTAAACACATCATCAGAGATGTATTCCCAAAGATTGTCCTTATTTTAAATGGTCTAGAAGGCAACTGAAAAATCGCTCTGAATTCACTGTATTTTTAAAGTTATTGGTGTGCCGGGGCTAGCAAGCGCAACCGTGTATTTGTACCTTCGCGAGTACCAGCTTTTTTGGCACATTCGGCTCGCCATAAGAGGCTTCAGGGGAGGAGACGGTCACAGTGGTACGCTACTGCCAATCTGAATTAAAGACACATCCGGAGCTGAAGTAAAGACACACTGAGAAATCCTACCGTTAAATACATTGTACGAAATTCAAGGTAGGGCCGGAGTCTAATCTCCTAGGGGTCATATTTTCGATGTATTGACGTTGCTCAGTTCTTTATTTAATGTTTATTTGAGTAGGGACGGACATGCAAAACATACACATTGCACTAACAACACGCTGATGTCCTGTATCAAAAGCATTTGGAGCTTGCGCTAATTTTCAATGTTCGTCCCTAGTTGGGCTTTTAAAAGTGAATAAGCCAACACATGGATATGCTTGTTACTTGATAAGGATGAGAAGCGCTACATGTGAAGTCTTTACGCTGCAGCAACACCCCCAAACGCGCGCGGTGATACTGCAGTGTGCACGGGCAACCAAGATGGCCGGTCGACTAACGTTTGAACCGACGTTTTGTTTGTCCGTTGAGCGTTGACGGCCTCTGCATGCTCGAACGACAGCAACACAACCAGGGCTCCGCAACAACAACGCAAACCTTTGCGACCCACGCAGAGGCGGTTGCAAAGGGTGTCGAGTACCTGGCACAAAAATCGAACTCGCGCGACCGTTCATGTTGCGCATCGTTGATTGGTTGGTTAGCGAATGGAGGTGGAGTGGTCATAGTCACGGTTCATCGAGCTGGTAGCTAACGATATAGCTAGCAAGCGTCATTTGTTCGACACGGTATCAAATTAACCAGCTTCAGGAAAGATTGGCTGAAGAAGTTAGACGGTAGAGGAGTTTCCCTGCTTTCATGAAAACTTGACAGATCTTGTTCAATACATTGACGCCTACTAGTGTACAGAAGTGTAAGGACACCATGTTGCATAGGCAATTGACCCTATTAATGCTTCTTAACTTGCCAGGTTTCTAAACTTGCTAATTTCACTAAAGACATGCATGGATTTTTGTCATTATTTTTCCTCCCTAAACTGTGAAGATACTTATTCCACTGTCTGTTCTGTGCTTTCTGCTTGCCATTTTCTGTGTGTGTGTGTGTGTGTGTGTGTGTGTGTGTGTGTGTGTGTGAGAGAGAGAGAGAGTGTGTGAGTGTCACATCTACTTGCCTTGGTTTACTTGGAGGTGATGAGAGTCAGTAATCCTGCCTGTTTTTAACTTTCAGCTTTGCATTGTTCTTGGAAAGTTGTGTTCCTCGATCTTTGGCTTCCTGGGACCCACGTCTTTGCGGTCGGCACAGATCAAGACCCAGTTGGCCCGACGCCACGGCTCAACCCTGTGCAAGGTCACCATGTCCCATCCCATGTACAACCCCCAGGGGGCGCCCTTCTACAGCCAAATGCCTATTGTGTCCAACCAGTATGGTATGAGCGCACAGCCGGTTCTTGAGGTGGCGCGCGAGCGTGTGGATCCCGCGGCAGGCATGATGTCACAGGCGGGCGTGATGTCACAGGCAGGCGTGATGTCACAGGCAGGCATGATGCCACAGGCGGGCGTGATGTCACAGGCGGGCATGATGTCACAGGCAGGCATGATGCCACAGGCGGGCGTGATGTCACAGGCGGGCATGATGTCACAGGCGGGCGTGATGCCACAGGCGATGCCCCAGCAGATGCCCCAGGTTACCAGATGGCCCAGCGCCCCGTGGCTCTGTCCCAGGGCATGGAGTCCGCCATAGACATGCAGATCCAGGGGGCTCGGGAGGAGGTGCGGCTGCTCAGCCAGATGATGCACCAGCGGAGGATGAGGAAGGAGCTCGATGAAGAGGCCGTGGCTCAGAGGAGCGGCTTCCCCCTGCAGAGGGTTCCCGGTGGACCGGAGGAGCGCTCCGCTTTGGACTGGTCCATCTACCAGACCCCGAACGAGATCTTCGCCCCGCAAGCGATGCCTCAGCCGTGCCCTCCGGCCCAGACGTTCCAGTCCTCTGGGTTTGGGAGCCCCGTGTGGGGAGGGGGAGGGGCAGGGGCCCAGATGGCCCCTCCAGCCCAGATGGCCCCTCCAGCTCAGATGGTTCCAGATGGCCCCTCCAGCCCAGATGGCCCCTCCGGCCCAGATGGCCCCTCCGCTTCAGATGGCCCCTCCAGCCCAGATGTTCCAGTACCCTGGGTTTGGGAGCCCTGCAGTGGGGAGGGGCAGGGGCTCCAGATGGCCCCTCCAGTCCAGATGGCCCCTGTGGCCCAGATGGCCCCTCCGGCCCAGCCGTTCCAGTTCTCTGGGTTTGGGAGCCCCGCGTGGGGAGGGGGAGGGGGAGGGAGCGTGGAGAGCCAGCCCCCTCCCGTGGCCGTCCCCGAAGGGCGAAGAGGGCCTTCCCGCTACTCCTCGGAGCAGGCCAGCGGTATCCTGGCGAGTTTTGGACTTTCGAACGAGGACCTGGAGGTCCTCGCCCGGTACTCGGACGACCAGCTCACCCCGGACACGCTGCCCTTCATCCTGCGAGAGATCAGGGTCCGGAAGGCGAGGAGGAGTCTGCCCGAGATCGACCCCCCGCGGCCGACGCCCGGCGCCCAGGATCGTCCCGGCGACGAGCCGCGCTCCAGCATGGTCATCGACTACGGACACTCCAGCAAGTTTGGCCCCTCCTCCTCCGAGGAGATCCCGGACAGTTTTGTTACCGAGCAGCGAACCGCGGACCCCCCGCAATACGCAAGGGACGCGACCGTCGCCGAGCGGCCTCGGCCGAGCACCGCCCCCGTTGCTATGAGACCACCGATGGACCACAGGACGCATCCGCCGCCCAGCATGGAGGACGAGACCCCCAACCTTGCCCCCTCCAGAGAGGCCCTCCCTGCGTCCTACAGACCCTGCGGTGGCTGCGCTCCAGGCCTTCAGAGCCAACCTGGTGAGCCTCGCTGACGGCAGCAGCGGTCTGGGGCCCGCATACACGGGCGCAGTCTGGACTCCCTCGTTCCTCCGAGCGACGCTGGGGTGTCGATGTCAAATAGACTGCCTCCGCCGACCACGATGAACAATTTCTCTGCCCCGCCCCCGGCACTCACTCCCCATACGTCTTCTCCCTGTAACGTAGAGTTCGGCCAGATCAAGGTGAGTTTGTGCCTCCCCAAGTGTCTTGTCAAATCCTTGGTTTAGGTTTTTAAAATCTGTCCTCTCTCGTGTCTATAATTTCCGAATTTGGGTGTTGCCCAATGGGGAGTTTAACCAATTACAACCTTGTCAGTCGAAAAGCCCAAGTGCTGTGGACTGAGAAGTCTACTATGGAATGACCTACCAGATGCTTAATGGTTTGATTCATGAAGCCTTGCTAAGTATGTGGTGTCTGGGTACAACGTGTGTCTGACAGTCCAGCAAGTGAAAGTAAATAAAACATTTCCTACCTATGAAACATTTGCACATTTTGTATGAACTTGTATAGATGCTGTAAGATGCGGTGTAGTGAAATTATGAAAGCGGAGAAATGCACATGCACTAAATAAGGACTGCAAGGGAGCAGTAGAACAATATCAAGTCTAGTTGCTGCTTGAGGATATTGAAGACAATTTGTAAAACTACTCCCCCCAAAATATCAATTTTAGAGTTTTCGACAGTGGTAGACTCTTAAATACTGAAATAACTGTTGTGTTGCATTGTTTCATTTCCTAGGTTGAATGGGAACATAATCTGTAAATTGCGTGTATGCAATGGATCACTTTGGCAGTGGATTAATTGGATAATGGGCTGTTTCAATAAGTAAATTAAAAAATTAGGATAAATGGCCTTAATGTGTTTAATGACTGGTAATTTAGGTGCTCCGGACACAGGCAGAAGAAAATTGATTGGGCTTGTGGTGAGCGAGTTCCACGTGATGAGAGGGAACATGCTGAGTGATCAGGCCTGTGTGCGCTTTGTGTTTCTTGGGTTAGCCGGACTGGATCGAGTATCAGAACATCAGCCGTCAAATTGAAAGCTCTCAGGGCCTGAGGAACCAGTGAGTTTGCTTCCATGTGCTTTTTATGATAATATAATATACAGGGGTGTTTTCCTGATTATTCAAGAAATGCTGAACATTCTCTCCTGCTATCAGCTGTCAAAGAGTGCAACATTTCTTAATGTGTATGCTTATGACATACACACGTCCACAATATATCTATGGTCTGAAAATAAACATTTCCTGATTAACCAGGAAAAAAATCACATCCCTGAATATAATATAATAGTATACGCCATTTAGCAGACACTTTTTGTGAATACATACATCTTGCAGTATGTGTGGTCCCAATGGGAATCGAACACACAACCTAAGCGTTGTCAGCAGCATGCTCTACCTACTGAGACACACAGAACCACACTACCTACTGAGACACACAGAACCATGCTCTACCTACTGAGCCACACAGAACCACACTCTACCTACTGAGACACACAGAACCACCCTCTACCTACTGAGCCACACAGAACCACACTCTACCTACTGAGCCACACAGAACCACGCTCTACCTACTGAGCCACACAGAACCACGCTCTACCTACTGAGCCACACAGAACCACACTACCTACTGAGCCACACAGAACCACACTCTACCTACTGAGCCACACAGAACCACGCTCTACCTACTGAGCCACACAGAACCACGCTCTACCTACTGAGCCACACAGAACCACGCTCTCTACCTACTGAGCCACACAGAACCACGCTCTACCTACTGAGCCACACAGAACCATGCTCTACCTACTGAGCCACACAGAACCACGCTCTACCTACTGAGCCACACAGAACCACGCTCTACCTACTGAGCCACACAGAACCACGCTCTACCTACTGAGACACACAGAACCACAAGATGAAGCTAACTGGGTGTGAGGGAACAGATTGGGTATTGGGTTGTTGTTGAACCATTTGTTTCTTTTATTGAAGACACCCCGTCTGGAACATGGAGGCTGTTGCTGCTTCTAGGTGAGTCTCTGTCTTCAGGTGTTTGTTTTTGGCGCGTGTGTGCGGCTACACGCTTGCATTTGTGACCGCCGTCAGCTCTTATTTCAGGAACGACTAAGACGTCCCTGGATCTGAAGCGTCGAAGCCCGAGGCGACGGACCCGGTCCCGCTCCCGCTCACCCAGCCCGCGGGGTCGCCATGGTCGCTCGGGGTCACGGGGTCGCAGGCGGCGTTCCCGGAGCCCCCGGCGGTATCGCCGGTCCCGCTCCCCTACCCGTTCGGGGCGGCCCCACCCCCAGGCGCCATCGTCGCGGCAGCCCCCCCCACGGCTCCACCGCCGGCCGAGCCCGCAACGAACGCACCGATCCACCAGCAACGAGAGGCTTGCCAAAAGGCTGATTGAGTCCTCAGGTACTGTCTCCCTGTGTCTCTCTGTGTCTCCGTCTCCATCTTCTCCCCTCTCCCCCTCCCTCTCCCCCTCCCTCTCTCCCTCGCTCCCTCTCTCCCTCTCTCTCTCTCTCTCTCTCTCTCTCCCCCTCTCTCTCTCTCTCTCTCTCTCTCTCCTCTCTCTCTCTCTCTCCCTCTCTCTCTCCCTCTCTCTCTCTCTCTCTCTCTCCCTCTCTCTCTCTGTCTCTCTCTCTCTCATCTCTGTGGCCACTGCCACGATTTGTCAGCTGCACGTTCATGTTGCGTATTTCCCGTTCCACCACATCCTAAAGGTGCTCTATTGGACTGAGATCTGGTGACTGTGGAGGTCATTGGAGTACACTGAACCCATTGTCATGTACGTGGAACCAGCTTGATTTTGTCTCTGTGTGTGTGTGTCTGTGTGTGTGTGTCTGTGTGTCTGTGTGTCTGTGTGTCTGTGTGTCTGTGTGTCTGTGTGTGTGTGTGTGTGTGTGTGTGTGTGTGTGACTGAGAGCACCACCCTGGGGACTCTGATGGAGTCCCTGGCCCCTGCCCTCCTAGTGTGTGTTGTGTCTGTGAGGAAGGTGTGTGCGCGTGTGACTCTTCCAAGTGTGTGCAGGGCAGCAAGAAGGCCAAGGGGACTCTGATGGAGTCCCAAACCTGTGTTCAGAGGAATTGGAAGAGGAAGGCTGACGAAGGTCTGTCCCACAAGAAGGCCAAGAGGGCCAATTAAACCTATAGATGGGGAAAAGGTGCCTGATGAAGGTCTGTTTTTTTTTATATCTATCTTTTGATATGTTTTCCCCCATTTTTCTCACAATTTATTAGCCAATTACACCCCCTTTTTTTCATGTCAATTGTGAGTTTGCTGCCGTAGCCCTGAGACCGGCAGTGACCAAGCGATGTACCGCCTCCTCTGAGTCGGCATTCGCAGGGCTGTCAACTGTTTTTCCGGGACAAAGAGCCACTCCTATACGCAGCGAGCTCATATCGGCTTCCCTCCCCCCCTTCCCTAGTGGCAATCCCAGCCAAAGCCGAAACTGGCGTGGCCAGTGGAATCGAACCCCGGTCGCAGTGGCCAGCATCTTAGTGTTTATTTTGAGAAAAAATTGCACAATGCTGAATTATTTGTTGCACTAATGAGACCTAAGTTATCTTTACTTATTTTTTTTTAAATTTTTTATTTTTGCACAATAATAAAAATGTCTTATTCATTAAAGCTTTCTAGATGGTTTTTACCCACCGAAAGCTGGGGTGTGCTCTTAAGACGATGGTGTCAGCTGTGGGATCGTTCATGGGTTTTGCTTCAAGAATGCTGTGCATTTTTCCTTCCAGGGGCCTTTGAGGACGAGCACGGTCCAGATTTCGGGGCTCCCAGAAAGTTGCTACGCCGAGGAGGACCTCGCCCAACAGAGCGTCACCTGGTCACCATAGCCCAATGGCCTCCGCATTTGAGACCCGAGAGCGACTCGCAAGATGTGCCAACAGAGAACAATCATAGTTTTACGAGATCACCTGGTCACCATAGCCCAATGGCTACATTTACACTTAACATTTAAAGCAGTTAGTCAGACATTTTTTAAATGAGAGCGACTTGCCAAGATGTGCATTAATACATGGTAAGATCAATCATAGTTTGCGAAGGAGATCAGTGCAGTAATACAGCGATAGACATCATTGTAGGCGGAAGAGCTGCACACCATACCTGTAACACTGGGAAGGAAAGGTTTAGTAAAATTATTTATTTTTTAAATGAGAAAATGGAGATAAAATCAGAAACAAATATAAAAAAAAAAATGAGTAAAGGAGGCATAGTGTTGAGCAAGTAGGCAGTGGTGATGACAATTAGCTAGATACACAGAATGGCTGAAGGTGGTTGTTGTGACGTCTGAGTAAACCTGACCTCCACTCAAAAGAGATTGAGCGACGATAGGCTATAAGCGTTGAGTTGGGTAGGTCTCTGAGTAGCGACAGTGTTGGAGTAGAGGCGCAGCTGCTGGGCCTCTGGGCTTTTGTACTCATGGGGTCCGTCGGTTAATTGGTTGACTCTTACTCTTACTGGTCTATTAAGCCTCATGAGCCTCAAGGACTATTTGTTTTGTTTTTCTCTGTATCCCACCATTTTCCAGGAGTTCATCTCGGCCGCCTTTAAGGGGTCAGGGAATAATTTTCCAGTCTCCCACATTGGCTCCAATGGTTTTCTGGTTTTTTGATTCCCTCTGGAAAATGCCAATTGTGAAGCGCTGTGTGACAACCTGTTTGTAAATGGCGCTATACAAAAATAAAGATTGATTGATTACTTAGTGTAGCGCACAATCGTCACAGAGTGCTTTGCAGAACCCTGGCCTGGAAGTCACTGTTGGGATAGCTTGCAGTTTGTGAGGTTATTGAAGCTAATTGCATTACAGGAAGGATGGAAGTGCAATAACAGTTCCAGCTTTTGGACAGTGACACGGCCATAGCCTACTGTCAGCCATCACGGACCCCTTAATGGGTGGAGTTATCCTGTGAGCTGTCAATCACTGACTCGTGAACCAATCCAGAGACTTGGCCCTCCATGGTAAAACACTAGTTTGGGGACATCGGTGTGTGTAATTGATACCGATTTTTTTGGGCTGATCAGGAAGTCCATCACTCCTGTCATGACCTCAAACTAATAAGGGATTTGCCCCAGGTTTGCCCCTTATGGAAAACGACGAAAGCGTGTGTTTTTCCTCTTCATAAACCAAAGTATTTTCATTGCCTCTCAGGCCTTTGTGGAGCTGCCCAATGTGGAGTATGCGGAGGCCATGGTGAAGACCTACAGAGAAACTCCGGCCAGAATCCAGGGCACCGAGCTGAGCATCGAGCAGATGACCCAGCCCATTGACCTCAGCTGCCCGGTGAGGAGCCCGCGCCCATGTAGATACGTATACGTAGATGTGTCATTCACCCTGTTCAGGATGCGTGATGCACATTTCTACACCCGAATGCTGCACAACTTTGTGGCATTTCTGTGTAGGCGAATCGCTCTTCCTACCGTGCTCACAGCCAGGTTCTGCGGAAAGTCGGTCAGGAAACTTGACGATTGTGAAATTTGGATCTTATGCAGAAATCTCCCATGTTTATAATGAGCCAAAATTGGTTGAGAATTAAGCGGGTTACAGTAGATTTTATCAGTCTGTGTCTCTCGATACACTTACGCTTGTTTAGACGCAGATCTTGCCCGCCTAAACTATGGCTGCAGCGCGAGACGCATCGCTGCAACAATGCAGCATCTACGTGTGTGAGTGTGTGAGTGTGTGAGTGTGTGTGTGAGTGTGTGTGTGTGTGTGTGTGTGTGTGTGTGAGTGACCGTGTGTGTATATATATGTGTGTGTGTATATATATATATGTGTGTGTGTGTGTGCATATATATATATATATATATATTGTATGTAGGCTTAGGCATTATTTTCTGCATTGATTGCTTTATATTGTGTGTGTTTGAATTGTGGCTACAGATTTACCTATACAGGGTCCTAGTTTAACTATGTATGTGCTCCTAGCACCTGGGAACTGTACTTCCCATAGGGTGGCTTTCAGCTAAACTGTTCTTGACTACAGTTAACACTTTGTTGTATCGCTCTGGATAAGAGCGTCTGCCAAATGCCTGTAATGTAATGTAATGTAATATATATATATATATATATGTGCACACCCATGGGTCATCGGGGGGCTGATCAGGGTGTGTTGGGTCTTTGCTCTAAGGGGCTTTACAATGCCAATCTCCCCGAAAATGTTTTCAACATGGAGGGTTGTTAATCATGACATGAATGGCTTTTAACGGTCTCATGTTTCGCAGGAGTCCCTGTTCAGAGTGGCGATGGGAATTGAGAAGCCTACGGTGAGTGTTATTCTACCCCCTCTCCTCTGTATACACGGTAAAAGCCTATGGTTGGGGCCTCCCGGGTGGTGTAAGGGGAAGAGCGTCCGACTGGGACGCAAGTTGCCCACTGCAGCCGCCGGTTTGAAACCCGGCTGCGTCGGCCCGGCCCTGACCAGGAGTGCCACTAGGGGGCAGCGATTGGCTGTCTGCCCCAGAGGGAGGAGGAGGAGGGGGAGGGAGAGCTGGCACGATCTCGCCGAGGAGCGGTAAGGTAACACCTGGTAAAACGTAGTTGGGCGAGTCCAGTCTCAGAGGAGGCGGATCATTGCCTCAAGGTATTCGCTTATCACGTGCGGCGGGGGGAGGGGAAATCAAAAGAAATAGAGGGTATAATTGGGCACTAAATTGGGGAAAATCTGAAGCAAATGTTTAAAAATGTGGGTTTCGTAGGAGGCTGATATAAGCTAAGATTATAACACAGGTACTGGCTGCAGAATGTTGTCCCTATACGGCACTTGTATTCCGTTTTGAGCCTGCCTGTCCTTCAATTGGTAAATCGTGCATCGTGCATTAAATCTCAGATTTCATAAACAATTTAACACTTGGCCCAGAATCTGTGATTTATTGAGCGTGCCTCCTCTCCTGAGATTTCACTGGGTAGGTCTCCTTTCCCTGGCTCAGATCACAGAATAAATCACAAAATACAGTTTGCGTTTCAGGAGTTCAAAGAGTACAGGCAAGAAGTCGGGTGGGAAGGTGAATTCTGAGCTTGAAGAGCACCATGTGCAGTACCTGCTTTGCTGCATAATGGCAAGACTGGGCTTGAAAAGGAAAACAAAATAACTTGGGTGTTTATAATAAAATAGTTTTGGCTTGAACCAACGGGCAATTGTCACAGTTACTGGTTGTGTTAAATGTGGTATTCCTGCTAAGCAGAAGACAACAATACAATTTAAAAAATATATTGAAACCAGCCATGGAAACGTCCCATCGTTGACACTGGAAGATTAACTTGTGTGCAGATTTTGAGGCGGGATGGTGGTGGCATTTATTTTCATTTGTAAATGAAAAGTGGCCAAAAAATAAACGCAATGATAATATTTCAGACAATTTAGTTATACAGGCACATCGGAATAAACCAGTAGATAAGTTTTGTTTTGATGAGTAAAGGCAAGTTTAAAATCTAGAGCACAGAAATTGTTCTATATAAATATTACCCCACACCTCCACCTTGACTCTTCAACCTTAATAAGAACCAGTTCAGATTTAAATGCAACAATCAGGTCATTTTGTCCTACAAAATACCAAAGTTTTTGCATGTTGTTGAAACTCAAAATGATGACTTTTGTCTTACCGGACCGCCCTGAGTGACCCCGGTTCTGGTTCTGTCCAAACTACAGGAGGTGGCAAACTTAGGCGATCGTCTCCTGATGGTCAGCAACGTGCCCTTGGGCAGCAGCCCTGCTACGGAGGTGCAGGAGCTGGTCAAGCGCTTCGGGAGCATCAAGCAGGTCCTGGTTCTGAACCACAAGGTGAGCAGACTCAGCCTGCCGGCCCAGGTGAGGCCTGGGGTGTATTGAGGAGCACCAGCACGTTGATGCAGGTATGGCCACTGACGAGATTGCATATGGCCTTATGCGCTGTGGCCAGATACACACTTTGAGCTTGTTTCAATACGTTACCCCCACCACCAACCAAGTGGATCCAACGTTCTTTCCCCCAAGGAGTTGCAAAATGTAGCAAAAAAACGAGTGAATTTCCTGTTCGCTCCCCCCCTCCCTGGGGCAGACAGCCAATCGCCGCCCCCTTGTGGCACTCCCAGCCAGAGCCGACTGGACCACCCGGGGCGGCAATGGTGGAATTCTCTGTTAAGATGTTATGTTTATGGGGGCTGGCGGATGGCCCAGCGTCTAGTCGCAGTGGCCAGCGTCGAAAACGTTTGTAACCGCTCAGCCCGAGACCATTTGGCTGTCCGCCTCCGGGGGGGGGGGGAGGCCGTCCGCCGAGGAGAAGGTTAATGGATATTTTTAACAGTAGCCTACTCGTGAGGGTGGGAATTGAAAATAAAATAGAGGGTATAATTCTCTGTTAAGATGTTATGTTTATGATGGCGTTATGTTCGTCTCCGTGGTTTTGCACTTCACGCAAATAATTTCTGCTTTGTCAAAGTACGTGGCTTCAGTGGAACTCTGAAGAGCTCTTATTTGGACTGAAGGAATTAGAACAATTTCTGCTCAAAACTATTTCCAAACGTTGGCAGGTCTGTAACACATATTCGAATACTTCTCGAACAAATGTACACGTGTTTTACGAATATAAAACTGAATTTATTTTGTTAGTGACAGCCCTAATACACACCTGGTATTTTGTATGTAATAGCCATGTATACAGCCGGATATTTACTGAAGCAGTTCAGGTCAAGTACCTCACCCAAGGTGCAGTTCTCTACTTTTGAACCTGCACAACGGAAATATCAAAACATTTTTTTCCTTCCTTCCTGAATCAGATTATTTTGGAAATGAAGAATGCAGCCATTGCCAACACTGTTCAACATCGTTTCCAGAAGTTTCCCTGCATCGTGCAAAACAACCCCCTCTCCTTTTCTGTAATCCGCACAGGGGAGGTCTCCGAGGAGGCAAGTGTTTCTTATTATTATTATATTATTATTATTTCTGGTTCCTTTTCGTACTCTGAAATGTGCATGGATCAGTTGCATGGTCCAGGGGTACAAAGGTGCAACATAAGGAAAAAATGACAACTTCACAAAGTCACTAATTAATCATCAGAACATTAATCATTTGTAAGCCTTGATTAGGAGAACAAAGGTTTTGGTCAATTTGAGAGTTCGAACATTTTATATTCACCACGCTAACTTGATGTGTAAACAGACACCACTACAACAATCCACAGCTATCGATGATCAAAATATGTGTTTGGGGTACAAGAAAATGTTAAATTTCGGGAGTTATTTACCAAGAAATCAAGAAATACCAAAAGAACACTTAGGATATGAGAATGACAGTTTAAGCATTGCAAAAGAACAGCTTTTTCCGAAACAACAGTGCAGGGATTTTAGTGCGTAAATGATTCAGTTTAAGCAAAGAGTAAGTAAATTGCTATTTTTTTCGGAGAAAGAGTTTATATAAATTAAAACTTTATGGATTTCTGTTTCATGTGAGTATATTAATAAACAGCGTTACATAATGTTTCTTGTATTTTGCACGTGTCTGAAATCTTTCTTTCTCGACATCCATATTCTCTAATTGTGAGCTATATTCTTAGTACAACAGCTATAGTATGGAATTCAGTCAAAATTTGAAGATGCATTCTTTGAAACAGCAAGTAAAATTCTTGTTGCTGAGTCAATTGCATGTTACACGTTACAAAGGAATTTGGCGCAAACTAACAAAAACTAAAATCGCAAAAAAAAACAACACGTTCATACATAGTACATAGCTACATAGTAACTTATGTGGAAAGTATCCATTTGAAAGTATCAGTGCTATTTTCTTTAGTACATTTCTTTGCCAATTTATACACTGGATACGTCTTGTACCCCTGGATCATGCAACTGATCCATGGTGTCTGGCAATGTTGCTAGTTAATGCGTAAATGATAAAAACTGATTGAGAAAATTGAAAGATTGATTCACAAGTGTGAGAATTCTCATTTCTGTGTGCTTTTTGTTTTTGGGTCATCTTGCAGGTCAAGAAGCTGCTAAAAGCAGCTAAAGCTAAAAGGTAATATTTTATGTTTTAAGCTTCTACTTCTGACCACACATCACATTCTAAGTCAGACTCAATGCAGCGCATTGAACAGTGAATTTAAAGTACAGTAAATGCATGTCTTGACTGTGTGCTTTTCTTTGCAGCATCAAACGTATTAAAGCTGCTCGCTCAGCCAAGAAGGGCCTCAAAAACCCCCAAAACCCCAGAAACCCCAGAGTCCCCAAGACAACCACCACAGACACCACCACCGCCACCAATGCTGCAGTGACTGACTTCGCCCTTGGAGCAGTCGCAGGACAAGACGCTCCAAGAAATAGCCGAGAAAGTGATTAAGATTGATGGTCAGCTGCTTGACCCAGAGCAGGCAGCGTCGCACCCCTATTTTAGCATTTTGCAAGGTCGACTGTATCGGGTGACGCAGAACGGTGTCACAGGAGAGGAGATTACGCAGTTGTTGCTGCCAAAAAGTCGCCGGGAATTGGTTTTCCAGGTGGCTCATAGTACTCCAACGATTAGTCATTTGGGACAGAGCAAGACACTGAACCGAATAATGACTAGATTCTATTGGCCGGGCATGCGAGGGGACATCCGTCGGTGGTGCACGGCGTGTCCCGAGTGCCAAACAGTCACTCCAGCGGAAACCCCAAAAGCTCCGGTACACCCTTTGCCTTTAATAGAGGTCCCCTTCGAAAAAATTAACGTGGACCTCATGGGGCCGACACGGGGCGAGAGTGCCGAAGGATACCGATTTGTATTAGTCATTGTGGATTGTGCATCGCTTTACCCTGAGGCTGTGCCCCTCCGCAATGTATCTGCAAAGATTATCGCGGACGCGCTCTTACAGGTGTTCTCACGGATGGGCCTCCCGAAAGAGATGTTCAATAATCCACACACTTCATTCATTTCACATATACTGAGTGACCTATGCAAAAAGTTGGGCATCACGTTTAATCGAACCAGCATGAACTACACACAAACCACGGTGAAGTTCGCGCTTGGTAGGGTCATGCGGGAGCATTTAGGAAACTGGGATAAATTAGTTGAACCCCTGTTATTTTCCATCAGGGAGTTACCCCAAATCTTCACAGGGTTTTCCCCGTTTGAACTATTGTACCGGCGCCGACCCAGGAGTATTTTGGACTTGTTAAAAGAAACCTGGGAGGAAATTCCTAGCTCCAGTCAAAATGAAGTACAGAGCGTCCTGGAACTGCGAGCAACGCTGCACTCGTTAAGGGAAGTTCCACAGGAACGGCTGCTCCAGGCCCAGGAACGGCTCAGATCTAAGAAGGGGCCGCAGTTACGAATATTTCAACCGGGAGATAAGGTCCTTGTGTTGCTCCCTATGTCTGCGTGTAAATTGCCCGCAAAGTGGCAAGGGCCCTTTGAGGTCACGCGGCGAGTGGGGGATGTTGACTACGAGGTCATCCGTTCTGACAGGGGAGGAGTGCGTCAAACATACCACCATAACATGGTCAAACTGTGGACGGTGGGAGACCCTGTCTCGTTTGCTGTGCTGGAAATTGTGCAAGATGAGCTGGGGCCGGAAGCACCAAATGACATCACCAGTCTTGCGGTCCCTGATGACAGCCATCTTAGGCCGGGGGCAACAGGCAGTGGTGGAACAGTTGAGCTGGGGCCGGAAGCGCCAAATGGCATCACCAGTCTTACGGTCCCTGATGACAGCCATCTTATGCCGGGGGCAACAGGCAGTGGTGGAACAGTTGAGCTGGGGCCAGAAGCACCAAATGGCATCACCAGTCTTACGGTCCCTGTTGACAGCCATCTTATGCCGGGGGCAACAGGCAGTGGTGGAACAGTTGAGCTGGGGCCAGAAGCACCAAATGGCATCACCAGTCTTACGGTCCCTGTTGACAGCCATCTTATGCCGGGGACAACAGGCAGTGGTGGCACAGTTGCAGCAGGCTTTTTATGATGCATTTTCTCCCTTACCAGAATGGACTAACTTGGTAGAACACTGTGTACAAACCCCGCCAGGCACTGTAATTCAGAGCCGGCCATATTGGTTACCTGAACACAAGAACAAGTTGGTTCAGGAAGAATTGGGGAAAATGCTGGACATGGGAGTGATTGCAGAGTCACACAGTGACTGGTGCAGTCCCATCGTTCTTGTCCCCAAGCCTGATGGGTCTGTTCCGATTCTGCATTGACTATGGAAAGGTATTTGCAGTCTCAAATTTTGATGTTTTTCCAATGCCCCGGTTTGACGAGCTACTGGATTGTTTGAGCACTGCTTGTTTTTGGACGGAGCAGTGCCAGGCGGCGTTTCTACAAATTAAAGCGACTCTGTGTGGCGACCCGTTGTTGATTTCTGAAAAGAAATTGATTACGCTGCAAAGTGTAAAACGTGTAACCTGTGTGACGTGTTTTGCCGAAACGGCAATTCTTTGATTTAGTTTGTTACTTTGATTTGTTGTTTTAGTCCGGAACCCGTGAGGGGGAAGGTTGAAGACCTCTTGTTTATTATTTACTGTTGTTAGAAGTCGAACCAGCTCTCTCTCTCTCTCTCACCCGTTCTCCCTCTCTGAGGGAATAATCAATAAAACGCCGGTCTGCCGACCGATAACCCTGCTCTCTGTGTCCTGCTGTTCTGTTCCACTCTGGGTTGTGTCACATGGCGTGTGACATTTTGGTTCCGATACCCGGGACAGAGCAGCACACCGCTGGTCAACCTGGATAGCTCCCCGCTCTCTCAGCTAGTGTCCCACCTAGCTGCCATGCAGGAGGCTCAACAGTGGGCTCTGATCCGCTCGCAGGAGCGACAACGGCAGGCGCTGCGAGCCATCACAGCGGCAGACGGAGCCGTCCGCGTGGAGCTGTTGACAACCGAGGAGGCGTCCCCCACTCCCACCCCGGTCCGGTCCGACATCCGGATGCAGAAGATGGGATCGGACTGTGACCCGGAGGTGTTCGTGGATCTCTTTGAGAGGACAGCCTCGGCGCGTGGCTGGCCGATGTCCGAGTGGGCGTTACGGCTCCTCCCGCTTCTCTCGAGGGAGAGCCAGGTATCGGTCCACAGTGTGCCGGCCAGCACCGTAACTGACTACCCGAACCTCCGCCATCCTGGAAAGAGTGTGGTTGAAGCCTGAGGGACACCGCCAATGTCTTCAGGACCTCCGCTTTGCTGATGTTGGTCATCCCTTCACCTGCTTCCAACAGCTCCTTGATTCCTGCAGACGATGACTGCAGCCAGAGGACTGCACCGTGGATGAAATCATGCAGGCGGTGGCACTGGCGCAGTTTACTCTGGGGCTCCTGAAAGGGACCCCCTTCCGCTGATTTTGGGGCATGATTGGGCAGGGTTCAGGGATATGGCTAGGGACTAATTTGCGGAAGGAGCCCAACAGCAGCAGGGGTGCGTTCATTGTTGTCCTGTGGTGGCTGGGGGGAAATGGCATTACAGATGACGATGATCCAGGCGAGGGACCGTCGAGGACGAGACACTCAGTCGAGTACTGACTAAGTGATTAAGATTGATAGTCAGCTGCTGGACCCAGAGCAGGCAGCGACACAACCATATTTTTGCATTTTACAGGATCGACTGTATCGGGTGAGTCGGAACGGCTACACAGAGGAGGTGTTACTGTCGTAAAAAAGTTGCCGGGAAATGGTTTTCCAGGTGGCTCATAGTACTCCAACGACGAGTCATTTAGACCAGGATAAAACACTGAACCGAATAATGGCTCGATTCTATTGGCTGGGCATGCAAGGTGACGTCCATCAGCGGTGCACGGCGTGCCCCAAGTGCCAAAGAGTAAATCCAGTGACAATCCCAAAGGCATGGGGCTGGTGGATGGCGTAGCGGTCTAACGCGCCACGCTTCGGAATGGTGTGCGCTGCCCGTCAGGGACGCGGATCAAAACCTGCGTCTCTACCAGATCGGCCCTGGTCGTCAGCCACGATCGGAGGCGGCATTTGGCTGTCCACCTCCGGGGGAGGGGGGAGGGAGAGCCGGCACAAGTCCGTCGAGGAGAAGGTTAAGGCGTCCGTGGAAGAATTCCCGTCTCGGAAGAGGTGGGAACAATCGGCCAGGAATGTGTGTCTCGCTCCCGGAGAACGGGCGACGGACTTGTGGGGGTGGGGAATTGAAATAGAGGGTTTAATTGGAAACCAAATTTATTTATAACAATCCCAAATGCACCGGTACACCCTATGTACTCATCGGGCCATTAGAATGGAGCGCCAAAGGAGATTGCTTTGTATTAGTTACTGTAGGTAATGCAATGCAATACCCTGAGGCTGTACCCCTCCGCCATATATCTGCAAAGACTATCGCGGACGTGCTCTTCCACTTGTTCTGCTGGGTGGGAGTCCCGAAAGAGATTTTCACTGATCAAGGCACTTTGATCACTCAGGTCAAATCATTTATTTCACGTACACTGAGTGACCTGTACGAATTGTTGGGCATCTAGTCTATTTGAACCAGCGTTTACCACACACAAACTGATTGGCTGGTAGAACAGTTCAACAAGACGTTGAAGTCCATGGTTCGTAAGTTCATTCACATGGTGAAATTGGGATAAATGAAATGACCTTCTGGAACGACAGACTGCAGTATGACAGGGGGGCGCAATTACGAATATTTCAGCCGGGAGATAAGGTCCTTGTGTTGCTCCCTACGTCTGTGTCTAAATTGCTCGCAAAGTGGCAAGGGTCCTTTGAGGTCTGACTTCGAGCTGCAGGTTTGACCGGTCAAGTGGCAGTAAGAAAGTAATTGCTAAGATGGCAAAATAAGAAAATGAGACTTGCCTGGGCCATGAAGCACCGCCAGTGGACTACTGAAGACTGGAAGAAGGTCTTATGGGCCGATTAATCAAAATTTGAAATCATGAAATTTTGAAAGGTTTTTTTAGGCTGTCGAGTAGGCGAAAGGATGGTTACTCAGTGTGTGGCATCAACTGTCAAACATGGAGGAGGAAGCGTGATGGTCTGGGGCTCTTTTGCTGGATCCAGAGTCGACAACTTGCACAGAGTGACTGTTAACCCACGTCAACCCATTGAATCCCTGAAAAGGGCCTTTTTTTTTTTTTTTTTTTTTTTATAACTCTGAAATTTACATTACTTTTCAGTTTTTGGTAACCTAAAATCCTGCCAAATGAGAAAAGGGCAGTGTGGCCTGTCATGTCAATGACTACGTTTACATGCACACCATATTCCGATTAAGGTCCATATTCGGGTTAAGGCAATATTCCGAATAAGGTGTTTACATGCGCCGCAGAATGTTGAGCTACGGGAATATTCCCGTTTACATGTTAATCGGCATATTCCGAATAAACCAGCGATGTAGTGCCGCGCAAGGGCTTTCTGGGTACTCAGCTGAATAAATAGGCGCGTTATTTTCCTGCAGTAATTCCCATTTACACAAAAGGCTTGAAAATGCTTGCTTTTGCGTTATATTGTGTTGTCTTCTTAGCACTTCTACATCATAATGTAACAAGAACACTCGTTCTCATTCACATCCTCAACCATGGCAGACGAGAACGCGAGGAAATGGCAAATGGAGCTATGGTACTTGCTAATATGCCATTTATGCCAATCAGAACCCCCCGGAGACTATGGACTGGTGGTACAGAGTAGTGATGGTAGAGTTTACGGATGCAGAGTGGAGAGAAAATTTCCGCATGTCGAGAATGAACATGCGCAGACGTAAATTAATATTCCGTTAAGGGGCATATTCCGACTAACATGTTTACATGACCCAATAATCGGGTTAATACAGGCATATGCCAGGGGTCTTATTCGGGTTTTTAGTAATCCGAATATGATCTTAATCGGGTTATGGCAATCGGGTTAAGGCGTTTACATGACTCATACGTAATCGGAATATTGTCATTATTCCGATTAATACAGGAATATGGTGTGCATGTAAACGTAGTCAATTACACACGTGTAGGTTTTGTCTCTCTATGGATGTTTGGCTGAATCAGCTCAGAATGCTAACTTATCTTTTCTCTTCACAAAGTCTTTCATAGTATGTCAGGAAATGGCTGTTGGCAATAATTAGACTTAATTCGACTTAAGTGCCTTCATTTAGGGAAATGCCTACTCTGAGTCATATTATTTTTATTATTCTTACAACTTTATTTATAGAGCGCCTTTCTAGCTATGAGCACCAGGTGCTTGACAAAAGACCATACAAGAGCAGAGAACAAAGGACAATAAAAGCAAAACAACAATGGATATTAAGTACACAAATATAAAAGTAAAACAAGTAGAAATAAACAATCAACACAATAAAATCATACATTGGGGCAGGCAATCTGTAATAATCGGTTTTGAGATTAGATTTAAAAACTGAGATTCAGTGGATCTAATATAGGAGGGGAGGCTATTCCAGAGTCCAGGAGCAAACACAGCAAGCACAGCGAAGACACGATCACCCCTTGATTTTCACTTAGACTGTGGAACTGCCAGAAGTCCTTGACCTGAGGACCTGAGCGGCCTTGTTGTGGTATATGGGACCAACAACTCAGCAATATATAGTGGCACCAACTCGTGCAATGACTTCTATGTGTACAATAAAACTTTCAAATCAATTCTAAATTTCATCGGCAACCAGTGTAGGGAGGCCAGCACTGGAGTGATATGAGGCGTGAGTTTTGTTCTTGTTAAAAGCCTAGCAGCAGAATTCTGAATGATCTGAAGGCAAGCCTGAGACTTGGTTAATACCTGAAAATAAAGCATTGCAATAGTCTAAGCTTGATGAAACAAAGGCATGTATTATTCTCTGCATCCTCAAATGACAAAACGGATCTTATTTTTGAAATATTTCTAAGACAGTAAAAACATGACTGAGCTATTTTTTTGGTGTGCTGTTCAAAATCTACATTTGGATCAAAAACCACACCTAAATTCTTTATTACAGGCTTAATATTAGCTGTTAATGAGCCCAGGCTGACTGAATTTGTCTGGCGATGGGCTAATGACAAGAACCTTGGTTTTGTCTGAGTTCAACTGTAGAAAGTTACTGGATGTCCAGTTATTAATGTCAGCAATACAGCTATGTAGAATAGCCAGCTTATTAAGGTCATTAGGTGTAATTGATAATGTAGGAGCCATTTGTCATTTTGTGTTTTAGATTTTTGCTGTTTTTCTTGTACTACACATTTCACACACAGGGTGGTAGTATGACCAACACAGAGCACTTATGCACCTCCAACAGGAAGTTGGGCACACACAGGTAGAGGGAGATGACAACAGTTCTTACCAGGCAACACTACAGGCAACAGGTGAAGGACAAACTTGAATTGTAAACCTGACTTTATCATTTTCAAATAAAAAAAATCAATAAAACGAAGGTATCTTCTGGACATTGAATTATTTGCCTGCGTATGGAACAAGCATACCTTGGACCTGTGCATCAGTGACTGTTATGAGACAGGAAATATGTTTGTTGTTTTTGACCATTAAAAATAGCCACTACAAAAGTAAGAACGGTGGCTTAGAAAGTAAGAACTCTTCAGTTTACAAAGTAAAAGAACTGCACATCGCTTAAGTGGAATCTACAACGCAAACATTGTCGGGTTTTGAAGAGAATTACCTACCTGGATTATTGTTTCGGATTATTTGTTTTGGATTATGGGCGGCGGATAGTGTAGGGCAGGGGGATTCGGTCCTGAGAGGGCAGGGTTCCAGCCCTTCACTAACACACCTGATTTGAACATGAATTGCCTTGACGGCAGTTGATTAGGAGAATCAGGTGTGTTAGTGAAGTGATTAATGGAATCAGGTGTGTTAGTGAAGGGCTGGAACAAAAGCCTGCACACCCAGTAGCTCTCCAGGACAGAATGCACCCCTGGGTAGGGGATAGGGGAGGGTGAGCCGGCTGGAGTCCGCGTCACATAAGGAGTCTCCAGAACAGTTCGCTACCTTCTACCTTCTGAGAATTAGCTTGTCTCGTAGAGACGATAAAAATGGAAAGGGTAAATCGAAATAAATAGAGGATGTAATTGGCTACCAAATTGGGAGAACAAATCTGAAAAAAACATGGTAAATGTATTATAGATGATAGAAGTAAATAGAAAATAGGCTTTTTAGGGGGTTGGGGAGCCTAGGATATCCCACACAGGCAGCTTGTGGTTCAGGCCAGGGCTGACATCGTAGCTAGTGTAGCGGATGGGCTCACCTGAGCACCCGCTGCAGAGTGAAGTGGATAAGAGTACGATTGGTTCCCGGAGTTAGGGACTTGAGTCTTTAGCTCAGCGAGCTTAATCGCTCTCTTGTCGCGTCGGAGATCCCCTCGGTTCGAAACTCGCTGCAGGCAGAACCAACACCGTCACACTAGCTCACATGGTTATCGATTGCATAGCAGCCTGCTAAGTCACTCGGTTTTAAAAATTGTACATTTAAATTCTACTGAAACACAGTATTCCATGAAGAAACCACAGATTTGATGTAGTAATGCAAGTCAGTCAGTGTTCAGTTGTTGAGACCAATTCAGTTACACATTAGATCAGTGGTTATTTTTTTGCAGGGCCGGCTCAAGGCACAGGCAATAGCTGCCTGGGGCGCCATGTGGGCTAGGGGCGCCAGGTCGCCCTCACAATTTTTATTTTTTTAAATCGTTGGTGGCTGGTGTGTGCCCTCTCCTTTCCTCCCAATGAACAAATAAACAAAAAGAAATACACTTTGGACCCCTGTTCTGTTCCTCACACAATGTTTCATCTGGCCTGCACTTTGACTAGGGGTGCAACGGATGACAAAACTCACGGTTCAGATCGTATCACGGTTTTGAGTCACGGATCTGATAATTTTTCAGATCAGCAAAAAAAAAAAAAAAAAAAAAGGGAGACAAATATAACTTTTATTTCCATTTATTCTGTAAAACACTTAAAGCAGTGAACAGTTTTGCCCATTTAACGCTTTTTAAAACGTTAGGTTAGTAAGCTACCGTTAGCTAACTAGCGTCTATGGAGTTATCTTAGTCCTAAAGTAGCCAAGTACTAGCTAGTTGGCTAACTGATGTTTTCTTGGCAGAGTCTGTAGTTGTAGGGTTAAATAAGATAGCTATTGTTGAAAACTGCCATAATCTGTTCTACAAACTGTAGAAACGTTTAGTTGGTTGACACCATAAACTGGCTCGATAGCTCGTTTGAAACACTTCACTTATCTTCCCTCTGCAAACAGCTCGGAAATGCATTAGCGAGCCTGGTTAACTAACGTTAACCATCTAGCTAATCGTTCAGCATAGCTAACTCTGACCTAGTATGTTTTCTTCTAGCTATGTTTAGTCAGCTAGTTAACCTCGAGAACCCGTTATCACTGCTTACACAATAATGTTAGGGGTAGACATCCAATCTTGGTTTCCTAAACTAGCTAACAATTGTGAGCTAGTTAATAACAACTGTGAAGTGTCACTGATCTGTGTGACGACTAATTTAACTTAACCATTCTTCAATTGCTCGGACGTTTAACAACAATCAACCAGCAAGCAAGGCTGCTAAATGTTTTGTAGCGAGGCAGCCAAAGTAGAAATCGCTGGCTAATTAACATTGCGCATATACTGTACACTACGATTATTAAACTAAATTGGCTAACAAGTTCACTGCACCCCTAAGAGTTGGCTAGGGTCACTGCATGCAAATGCCTAACGTTACTACTTTTTTGAACAGCTGACTAAGAATGTCTGGAGTGTTTTAAATGTATCTAATGTTGGATATATTAGGCTACAGGTAACCAGCCAATATAATTTACAGGGAAACCAAAGTGCTCCCATACATGCGATTTAAATGATGCGGAAGGTTTTTCAAGTTCCTCCGCTAGCCAGAACTTGTCTGCTTTTTGCAACGCGATAATCTCTGACTGATTGGTTAATTATACACAAAAAACCCCATTGTGTGTGTACGTCATGTTGAATCCCAACGAATCAGTCAAAGTCAACTGATTGACAATAAAATGACTTTGACTGATTCGTTGGGATTCAACATGACGTAAACACACAATGGTTTTTTTGTGCATAATTAACCAATGGTTGCGCTTCAGAGCAAAACACAGCACGCACCTGTCTGTCACGTGCGCGCATCACAGGCAACCCAAGAGACGTGCTGTCGCCTGTCGGGTCAAGCGCAGGTGACGGGGTCAGAGAGGCACGCACTACTGACGCAGTCAGGCAGAGAGCCAACATCAGCGCGACGCAAGATAGATATCAGATCGATGACAGATTTTATATTTGCACAATGACTTTGAAAAGGCACAAGCCTTCAGGTGCGCAGGGGAGAAAACGGAGGAAGGAGGAGGAGGAAAAGAGAGCCCAATTAAGAGGTAGGCTATGTCATCAAAATGCCGTTTTGTTGTGTTTCTGTGTTATTGTAGGAGGCTAGGGAGCTAACTAGCTAAGTAATAAACAAGTTAATGCTAGCTAGATAATGCGATGCTAAGAGCTACTGCTAGACTCATACAGATTGAAGGATGAATGCATGCTGATACTGAGTCACCCAACCCTCACGTTTTGGCTTTAAGTTTATTAGTACCCACCTGTAGTTATTCCCAAAACTAGGCTACTACACCTGAATTGCAGAGTTGCAAAACCCTCATGCTTGCCTTGAGTCTCAAGCTTTATTATTAGGCTACCAAAATTAGTAGTAGGCTACAACATTATATCAGTGATAATAATGCTAGCTATGGTGATCCATGGTGATGGCAAGGTATGGGGGCACCCATTTTTAATTTTATACAAATATAAACGCCATAATACTGTTAATTAAGGTAACATATTCATGAACAAGTCCATGTCATGTCAATACGAACACGTTCTATATGTTATTTTAGTGAAAACCGGACTTAACGTTTTGAAAGAAAGTTAGGAAGGATGCTATAATTTGATCCACTGAATTAAAAAAAGGTTTCAAACATACTGTAGTTGTCTCCTTTGTTTATTAAACCTAAATTTATTTTACAGAAACAAGGGAAACACACCTTCCCTTGCCATACCTTGGCTTTTGCATGCCCAAACAATAGGGCACCAAAATAAGCCGGCCCTGTTTTTTTTAAACATCAAACAAAAAACCTTTTATTTAGGGAAAAACTGCTACATGCCCAAACTATACAAAAAAACATCACGTTTTTGAAAACTATAAAAAAGGGGGTGACTAGGAAACTAGCAAAACTATGCAAAACGTAACTAGCCCTGCTTCAGAAATTAATTGCATTGCAAATTAATTGTAAGTTGTCCTGCATGACGGAGATAACGTCGTTTTAATGATAATTAGCCTAGCTTACTTGCTCGCGAGTACCGAGGTTAGTCATGACAAAATTACAGCGTGAAGTTGGCAAGTCCTACTGAACTACTTAATAGTTTTTTTAACGGATATATAACGTAAAAAGTAAGTGTTTTTTAATCGTGGTTTCATAATTAAAACAGTGTCTACCTGAGTGATATAATTCACCGTAACCGAACTGGGGCTGGGGATGCGGTGCTTTTCATGACAAGTTGTATTCGGAATGTCGGAAGATGCGACGTTGATTGATTGAGACAAAACCACTTTTTAAATTGATAAGGTGTATTTTTTCGTGGATACTACTATACATTTCCCTCTTTATATTTGATAGAATTAACACCAGCCAAAAAAAGGGAACTTTTTGACTCTGAGGACAAAAGGGCAGGGGCTCAAGCCCCCCTTGGGCCCTATCTGTGCACGTGCCTGCTTGAGACCCAAACTATTAGTTGGTGGACAAAAATGATTTAGAAATGGCTTTAATAATGTATATATTTTAAAAAGCATGTCCTCTCACACAGAAATATGGTGAAAACCCTCAAACTACATGGACCACTGAATACTTGGCTACTTCCTGGGAACAAATTCTAGTATTAAACCCCTAGATTTTTCTGTAAAAATTGAGAAATTGGGCCTCAGGTGGCGTAACGGTCAAAGCATTCACCCAGAATGCAAGTTGCCCACTGCAGCCATTTGAAACCCGACTCTGGCTGGGAGCCCCGATCATGGGTGGCGATTGGCTGTCCGCCCCAGGGGGAAGGGGGAGAGAGACCGGCATGAGCTCCTCAAGGAGCAGAAGGGCGTCCCTAGAAAGTAGGTGGGCGAGTTCCGTCTCGGAACCTATTTGACACACTGGTGTAGCGCCTTTGCACTCGAGTTAGCATGGCTACTTTCTACTTAATTTAATTTAAAAAAAGATGTCTAATTTATGCACTGACATCAAAGATTTTTTATCACATAAACCTTTCCTTTATTGTGTATGCTGACAGGCTGTTTTTTTTTTTTTTTTTACTTGAGGAATGTATCTCTTACACTACAAATATTCCAACACAAACCTCAATTCTAAATAAATTTAAATGATGGGCAATAGTGAGTTGACCAAGTCTGCATAGCCGACCATAATTTAGCAATGGATGCTAGCTGCCATTCACATGCTATTGTGATGCAACCTGGTCACATTTTGGTCTGACAGAACCCAAAATAATTCTTAAAGACCGTTTCTAATGGTTGGTTCTATATAGTTATAATGTCCTGTTTGACTCGCATTTGTTAAAGGATGTTAAAATAAAGATGGGATGACTTTTGGTTCCGGATCCCCCCAGACCCCCCTCATTTCAACCACTGTTTATAGTATTTATTAAAGTCACCACATAAAAGGAAAAGAAACTACTCAATTTGATGGATGTATGATTTATGAAGACAAAGTATTAAAGAAAAAACACACAAGACTCTGGTATTTCCACCCTATCAGTACCTAATGACATGGCATTTGTATGAACAAAAGAAGAGCTTAATATAATCAGTAGTTGTGGCACTGAGAACTGTAACATTTTGTAAACACTGACATGATAACATTAAGCAGAGAAATCCACATATAACCAATTCTTGAGTCAACATAGTTGTAATTCATAACATTTTAGATTCACCATAAAAACAAAATAGACCTGGCGAAAATCACCGTGACATAAATCTGCAGTATAAGTAAAATAAAACAGAAAATCACAAATGTTACAAACTGACCTTGCATTACAATATAATGTATGTCCATTCAACTTGTAATTGGGCAATTATAGCAATACTGAATATAGCAGGCTTTTTGTGATTCATAACCATAATAACTGCTAAGAGGATTAAATGGCATGTCTCCAATGCAATGACCGTGCAGCTCAGCTGCATAGGAATGCATTTCTCCAAACTCTGTCAAAGTCACGGAAAACATTCAAGGCATCAGTTAATGCTTCCCATTAGCATCGACTGAATGTTAACTGGAATAACAAGACTGAATTACGGTTGTAAGACCGTTCCTGCAATGTTCCTTGTAGTTTAAAAATAGGACGTCAAGGAAACTGGACGTACAAATAGATAGCTGAGGTTCTAAAACATTTTGTGCAACATGCTATCTTCTAAATGTGATAAAATAATTTATTTAACCCTTTACAATGGGTCTATTGTAATTCGTCACAAAATACTATACATTAAGTAGATGGGCTACTATCATATTTTCCCTCAACCCATTAACAATTCTTATTAAAAAAATATATATCAAAAAGTTATTTGACTGGATGATAGGAATGTTTTAGAGTAGCTTAAGTCTTGGATAAACATGGACCTCCCATGTGGTCTAGTGGGTTCAATTCCCCAGTCCGCACTAGTCTGCTCTGGGGTGCCGGAGTTACAGTCGACAGCATGACGAGTGTCATCTCAGAGGAGATGATACTTCACCTTTGTTACTGTCGGTCACAGGGCTACGGCAGCGAACTACGAGGGAGGGATTGACCTGAGAATAGTGGGAGTAATTGGCAACCAAATTGGAAGAAAAACAGGATAAAATTAGAAACAAATAAAAACATTTTTTTTAACGTCTTGGATAAACATTTGGCATATTGGCTCCATAAAGCATCTTCAGAATAAAAATTAAAATCACAACCCGTTTAACTGACACTTGTTACAAACCCATAAAAACCACCCGCACTTCAATAGCCGGATCGTGAAACAAGATGGGACCCGTCAACAAATATTCCTTCGAGTCACGAGTCTACAGGATTTATTTAAGACAGGCGATAGATAATGGACATACTCACATCACATCGGAGGGATATACTAAAAATCAATAAAAGCCCTAGCACCAGAGAGGATAGGTTTTAAACTCCCGTGCGAATCAACATGGACGCATTCTTCCGCAGACTGCTTCCCCTACTCTACGCCTCCCTAGCTAGCAAAATGCACAGAAGAAGAAAAAAGAAAAGCAGACAAGCAAGTAAGGTAAAGATCTTTGTAAAAGTTTCTCAAAAAGGCACAGCTGAATGGCAGAAAATCTGAGAAAGGAAAAAGCTTTTTCTTCTTCTAAAAAAACCCCACTCCACCCATTTATAAACTTAAGACAGGGGCATGGCCAGATGAGGTCGAGGACAGTGCAGTTGGGGGTGGTCCAATCAGCGCAGGACCAATAACGCAGCAGGAGCATGGCCTCAATCAGCAATCAAACACCTGTTGTCTAAGAGGTCAAACTTTGGTCACCCGTAACACACTACATAAGACACAGAATAAAAACCAGGCAGTCTGCAAGATCACAGCATTTAGACCTAATCTGGTTCTTTATTTTTAACTATTTGGTCTTTATTTTTTTTTTTTTTTCCCCAACACCTGACAACATACTGTAAGTGACCTGCAAAACCTGTAGATGGAGTTAAACCTGCAGATGCTGTGGCCCTCCAGGACTGGAGTTAAACCTGCAGACAAGGCCTGGAATTGAGCAGCCCTGATGTGCACACAGTGCAGTAACACCTCAGGTGGAGACCCGTCTATATTTACATGAGGGTGGAGCAGCGTCATGGAGTTTCAGCTCCCTGGCACATCTGCAGCAGCTTGCAAAGCAGACCCAGGTTAACACTGTCCTTGAGCGCTTGGCAGAGCGCCCCCACAGTGCACTCAGCAGCCCCCTTCTTCATCTGCCACTTCCGCAGCATCTGGTGCACTATCTCCTTCAGCCCATCGTAGAGGTAGTCGTACTTTATGGCCTCCACCTCCGCGTCGGTGAGCCCCAGGTTCCGCGCGCAGCACGTCCAGTTCTTCCCGATGTTCTCGGACACCAGGTCCAGCTGCTCCCTGCTCACCGTGCGGCCTTCTGAAATGAGGAAGGGGAGGGAGAGAGCGTCGTGATTGAGCTGAAGGCACACGAGAGAGGGAGAGAGTGTTGTGGTTCTGTGTGGCTCAGTAGGTAGAGCGTGGTTCTGTGTGGCTCAGTAGGTAGAGCATGGTTCTGTGTGGCTCAGTAGGTACAGTGTGGTTCTGTGTGGCTCAGGTAGCGTGGTTCTGTGTGGCTCAGTAGGAGCGTGGTTCTGTGTGGCTCAGTAGGTAGAGCATGGTTCATGGTTCTGTGTGTGGCTCAGTAGGTGGTTCTGTGTGGTTCTGTGTGGCTCAGTAGGTAGAGCGTGGTTCTGTGTGTCTCAGTAGGTAGAGCATGGTTCGTGGCTCAGTTCGTGGTTCTGTGTGGCTCAGTAGGTAGAGCGTGGTTCTGTGTGGCTCAGTAGGTAAAGCGTGGTTCTGTGTGGCTCAGTAGGGTTCTGCTAGTTTAGCGAGCTAGTTTATGGTTACCTGACCGGCCTTTGAGTATCCTTAACTTACTGGCTGTGCTTTAGTTGAACCTGACTCATCATCTGAAACTTAGTTATGAGAAATGTTTTTAGAAATGACTAATTTTCATTTTGGATTGGTATTTGGCCCATATTTACCATTACAGTAACTGCATTAGCTACCCTCATATGTGTTATTCACAATGACATTGTTTATTTATTTTTAATTTTGTTTCTGATTTTATCCCATTTTCTCTCAATTAAGTAGCCAATTACACCATCTATTTTTCATGTCAATCCCCCCCCTCGTATTGTGAGTTTGCTGCCGTAGATCTGTGACCGGCAGTGATAAAGGTGAAGTATCGCCTTCTCCGAGCCAGCACTTGCCAGGCTGTCGACCATAACTCCGTTACTACAGAGCCACTCCTATGTGCAGCGAACTTCCTGTTGGCTTCCCTCTCCCCTCCCTGGGGTGGACAGCCAATCGCCGCCCCCTAGTGGCACTCCGAATCAAATTCTGGAATCGAACCCCATGTCACAGTGGCCAGTGTCAAACGTTGTAACCACTAGACCACCGGGGAGGCCCCAACATTGTCCTTATTTTTAAAGATTTAAAACATAGCTAAGTAAGAGTGCTGTGGCATTCTTTCTTGAATTCCCCCAGTTTTTCGGTTTTGCCCCCTCTGGCAGTCACTTAAAACACTTTTTTATGTTCTTTTTTTTAAATGCATGTACTCAAGTACAGTCATTTGTCTTCCCATAATCCTCTGGGCCTGAGTCCCTGACCATAACTCCCCCATGGCTGCCCGGAGTGACGTCCTTACCATATTTCTGTAGCAGCTGTTTGTACAGTGAAGTGTTTGAAGCACTGGGTTGACTAGCCCCAGGGAAGTCTTGACTGCTATTGAAGTGTATGTGGTTGTTATCTCCAATCTGTATCCCGGATGCATGTTGTATAAACACACTTGCTGCTGAAAACACACACGAAAAGAGCAGTAAGTCATCGATGCTAGAGTCAACTTTGCAGTTTTCCTCAAGCAAAAAAAGGTGAGATTTTCACAGGGCCAAACAAGGGGATCCTAACACCCAGAATATTTCAGGACATCTCAAGGCACAGTAACACAAACACAGCCCATGACTCGGGGGGGGGGGGGGGAAGCTACCTGAATTCTGACGAAGTAACCTGCTTGAAGAGCTCGGCCCAGTCGCAGAGGCATTCGCCTCCGACTCCTGAAACATAAACCCGGGCCTGGACCAGTTCTGTGGATGCTTGGGAGGGCCCACAGGGTGTTGGGCGCTGGGGACTGGGGTGCATTTGGGGCACCACTCAGCCCTGGGCGACCCCACTGAGCTGCTCACACACAGGCGGGCGTGTGCCCGGGGGGGCAGGGGGTTCTCTCCAGTATAGGGCCGCTGGTTGGAGAACCCTGGGGTGGACCTGGTTTGTCTCAGGACTGGGTGGTTGGAGGATCCTGGGTCTCCAGTATAGGGCCGCTGGTTGGAGGATCCTGGGTCTTCAGTATAGGGCCGCTGGTTGGAGGATCCTGGGTCTTCAGTATAGGGCCGCTGGTTGGTGGGCCCTGGGTCTTCAGTATAGGACCACTGGTTGTAGGATCCTGGGTCTCCAGTATAGGGCCGCTGGTTGGCGGGCCCTGGGGTGGACCTGGTTTGTCTCAGGACTGGGTGGTTGGAGGATCCTGGGTCTCCAGTATAGGGCCGCTGGTTGGTGGGCCCTGGGTCTCCAGTATAGGGCCGCTGGTTGGAGGATCCTGGGTCTTCAGTATAGGGCCGCTGGTTGGAGGATCCTGGGTCTCCAGTATAGGGCCGCTGGTTGGAGAACCCTGGGGTGGACCTGGTTTGTCTCAGGACGGGGTGGTTGGAGGATCCTGGGTCTTCAGCATAGGGCCGCTGGCTGGTGGACCCTGGGGTGAACCAGGCTTGTCTCCCTCCGGTGGGGCGCTGGGCGCTGGGGGCCATGGGCACACTCAGGTCAGGAGAGGTGATGAAACTGCCACGGGGATCGCGGTCAGGACCGGCCATAAAAGCGTCTGTTTGGAGGGGCTGCTCCAAAGAACATTCCGGCCAAAACTGACGGTCTTCAATGCTTGCCTTCGCAGGGACCTTGACAGACCTGCTCTGGATGACTGGAGAGTCTTTTTGAGAGAGAGAGAGAGAGAGAGAGAGAGAAAGAGAGGAGACGGAGAAGGATGGAGAGAGGAGGAGACGACACTGTCACTTATGCTGACTGAACAACAGGAGACACACAGTACAAGGTGCACTGCACCACTATCAAACCATATTGTAATGCACACTGTCATGTTCACATGTACATAAATACTGTAATAACATACTCACACATACCATAACACGCTATCACATTCACATAACATACTGTAATACACACTGTCATGTTCACATGTACAAACAACAATACTGACTAATGCGAACATACTCACACATACCATAATACACGCTATCATATTCACATAATATACTGTAATACGCAACATCATATTCATATATACCATAATGCACACTGTCATGTTCACATGTACATAAACACTAATAACATACTAACACATGCCATAATACACAATATCATACTTACACATGCCATAATACACAATATCATATTCATATACAGTACACCGTAATACACAATATCATATTCATATATACCGAACGCATGTTGTCATATTCAAATATGAGAGAGAGAAATTTGAGAAGACCATATAGCATATACCATACAGTACAACATATTGTATGAGTGATGTACAATTTAAAAAACTGATGAGTAATTCGAAGCCATATCACTTTCCTTCGTTATTGAGTTTATACTAACAGATTTATATCCAATCCTTTTATCTGTCGGTGACAATATTTTTCTACCTGACAATATAGAATTTGAAATGACAGTGTTGCTTCTGGCCAAAGTTGACTAAATTGTACAAACCATACCTGTCTGCGACTGTGGTTTACTGAGGGCTAGCGAACTCATCCTTTTCTCCAAGTCTGGACCTTCATACAGACCCTGTTTGTGAAAGAGAAAGAGCAAAATCCACAGGAGTCTAATAGGGAGTGGAAACAGACTGCAGGCATTCATGGTCAGGGAGCACACTCGTAGTTTGAGTCAGGGTTAGGGTTGGGGTCAAGGTCAGGGTTTGGGTCAGGCTCAGGATCGGGGTCAGGGTGTGGGTTAGAGTTAGTCAGGCAGCACACTATATACTTGCCTTTTGTTTTATATATTGCCAAGATATTGTACAACACCTGCATTGATCATATTGCATATTTATATTATGAATTCTGAAACGGGGCGGCGGATGGCGTAGTGGTCTAACGCGCCACACTTTGGTGTGGCATGCGCTGCCTGTCAGGGATGCGGTTCGAAACCCGTGTCTCTACCAGACCGGCCCTGGTTGTCAGCCCCGATCGGAGGCGGAATTTGGCTGTCCGCCTCCGGGGGAGGGGGGAAGGTGAGCCGGCACGAGTCCGCCGAGGAGAAGGTAAAAGGCGTCCGTGGAAGAATTTCCGTCTAGGAAGAGGCGGGAATAATCGGCCAGGAATGTGTGTCTCGCTCCCGGAGGACGGGCGGCGGACTCGTGGGGGTGGGAAATTGATCAAATACATTTATAAAATGAATTCTGAAACTAACTAAAACATTTATTCATAATGTATTTGAACTGGTGCATGTGAACGTTTTGGAAATGTTTGTCCCACGGCCACACCAAATATGTCAAAATATAGCATTCAGACTTGGCAGAGAGTTTCCAAACGTTACCTAGGGATACGGCACATTGAACGTGTCATGTCACATGACTTGGTGGCCTAATGTGGCGGACGGCTGTTTCTCTCTGAGCGTTGCTGTTGGACACTCCAGACTTGGAAAACACATTTTAAGTGTTAATGTGTGACAGCCTTTTGAATTGTTAAGTCCATGGCCATGGAGACTGGGCTATGGCCGGGAGTGCCACCAGGGGCGGCAATTAGCTGTCTGCCCCAGGGAGGGGGGAAGGAAGCCGACACACACAGTTCGCTGTGCACAGGAGTGGTTCTGGGGTACCAGAATTACAGTCGACGGCATGACGAGTGTTGTCTCAGAGGAGGCAGCGCTACGCCCTTGTCACTGCCGGTCACAGGACTACGGCAACAAACTATAAGGGTAAGGGGGATTGAACTAAGCACACGGATAATTGGCTACCAAATTTGGAGAGAAACAGGGTGCTTTTTGGGAAGTTTTTATCATTGAGCGGGGCTTGGAGGCCTCCGAAATTGCGTTGCAGCCTCTAGTTTTAATTAGTTCCCCACATTGGTTCTGTGTGTCTCAGTAGGGAGAGTGTGGTTCTGTGTGGCTCAGTAGGTAGAGCGTGGTTCTGTGTGGTTCAGTAGGTAGAGCGTGGTTCTGTGTGGCTCAGTAGGTAGAGCATGGTTCTGTGTGTCTCAGTAGGTAGAGCATGGTTCTGTGTGGCTCAGTAGGTACAGTGTGGTTCTGTGTGTCTCAGTAGGTAGAGCATGGTTCTGTGTGGCTCAGTAGGTAGAGCACGGCGTTGACAACGCTTAGGTTGTAGATTTGATTCCCATTGGGACCTCATATACTGAAAAATGTATGCATTCATTATTGTAAGTCGCTTTGGATGAAAGCGTCTGCTAAATGACGTATATTATATTATATATTACATTGAATACAGTGACATCTTGTTAAAGCGCTGCCGCTGGGCCGACTTCACCTCAATTAAAAATAAATAAATATATACATTTACATTTACATTTAAAGAATTTAGCAAACGCTCTTATCCAGAGCGACTTACAAGATGTGCATGAATACATGGTAAGATCAATCATTGTTTGCGCAAGAGATCAGTGCAGTAATACAGCGATAGACATCATTGTTTTTGAGGAAGTTATTATATAAATACTGTAATGTAAAGTATTATATAAATACATAAACTCTAACCTTTCTCTCCCCACCTCTTTGTATGAATTTCAACGATGACTGTAGCTTACCGATCTATAGTTCTAGCAATGATTCTCCAGCCATTTTAATGCACTCTTGGCTTTGGATAAAAGAGTCTTCCAAATGACAAAAATGTAAGTTGTAATCAGTGGGGAAGGTACAGCACAAACAGATGAGGGTACGCCAGTTCTGCAAAGTCAAATACAGAAGAAACGCTGTCCGAGATCAGTCCGTTCATCAGTGGGAATTTCAGTGGTGGCCACAATACTTGCCATAAGATTTTGTAAATCTTTGTCTGTGTTTTGTTCCAGTTCATTCCTGTAGAAGCGCTGGAAAGACCTATAGCTTTCTGTAAAAAAAAAAGAAAAGAAAATAATGAGATGAGTGCAGAATTGTGGTTTGTTATTTGTTATTTATTTATTTGCACGCTGGTTTAAAAACAGAGGACATAACAGAAAAAGGAAAAAATATAATCACATAAACAGTGCAGGATGGGACTAGAAACCCTTATGTGGTGCCTCACCCTCATCAGTGATAACAAAGCAAACAGGTAAACAAAATAGAACAAGCAACAAGCAACAACAAAAAATAAAATAATAATGGTTCATTGCATGTATATGATTTGTGAATATGTTTAAGTGGTGCGTACATTTGTTTTCACAAAATATAAATTTTCCCTTTTAAAAGGAGAATTTGTCCCACATGCATGTGTATAATGTACAGAATATATCAATGATACAATATTAATAAGTAATACATAATAATAATAATAATTCCACAATACCACTGTATTTTTAAAGGACCAAAAATATCAAGCGAGACGCTTCCCATGAAATCTGAGTGTTGTACGGAATAATGCCATGCGGCAGGGGCGATTCTACGATTTGACCTCTAGGGGGCGATCAGCCCCCGACGAGAATGTGAGATGTACACATGCAAAGCACTAACTTCTTAATTAATTTACTGTTACGTTCCCAAAAACAAAAACACCACAATGGTGGTCGCTCTCAAAATTGAAATACCCACTCTCTCTATCTGTGTTATTAAAAATGGATCATAAGTAAAAATGTTTTTTTAGAAAAGAATGCCTAAACATTTTCAGGGGGGCTGAGATGAAAGGCAGGGGGGGCTAAAGCCTCCTAAATAGGGTCTAAAATAGTCACTGCCGTGCGGAACAGCGGTGTGCTCACACAGGAAATCCCCCAGAGTCTCAGCTCGCACGCTGTTCTGACCTGCAAACGTCGGCCGCTGGGTGGGGTCCTGCATCCAGCACTCTTTCATTAGCGTTACGATCTTCATCGGGGTGGAGGCAGGGATGAGATGCTCGTCTGGCCGATTGCCGTTGCACACACAGAAACATATCTGCTCCTTCTGAGCCTCTAGGAAAACACCCAACATATACATTAGCATATATACTGCATGTGTGTGTGACGGAGTTTGTTCTGCCTGTAGCGAGTTTCGAACCGAAGATCTCGACGCGACAAGAGAGTGAAGCTAAAGACTCTAGTCCAGTGGTCTCAAACTCAGTGCCACGGAGGGCCATGTGTATGCTGGTTTTTACTGCAGCCTCCGCTTTTGATTAGATAATTAGTTCCATTATTTGCTAAATTATCATGTAATAATGTATATATAGTGAAATTAAATATTTTTGTTATCTAAATAATACTTGTTGAGTATATTCTGTGCTTTAACTTCAAGAATGCACAGAGGTGCATGCATATGGCTAAATGAGTAGTTGAGCCAATTCAGGCAGCAGTAATTGGTCGGAATGAAAACCTGCATACACACGGCCCTTTGTGGCACTGAGTTTGAGACCACTGCGTCTAGTCCCTAACTCTGGGGAACTAATCACACTCTTATCGACGTCACATTCTGTAGCGGACGCTCACGTGTTAACGCACGTACCGGAACTCCACCGCTACATATGTATATATAACTCCATATATATATATATATATATATATATATATATAATGTGTAGATAGAGAGAGTGAAAGATATTTCCTTTTCTCCCAATTTAGTGGCCAATTGTACCCTCTATTGCACAGGTGTCAAACTCATTCCATCGAGGGCCGAGTGTGTGCAGGTTTCTGTTGTAACCAATGCACTACACCAGGTGATTTCAATTAGGTTCCCTCCTTAGTTGAAGAAGTGAGCTAATTAGTGAAATCACCTGCTGTAGTGCATTGGCTGCAACAGAAACCTGCACACACTCGGCCCTCGATGGAAGGAGTTTGACACCTGTGCTCTATTAATTCAGTTTAGCAATCTTAATATTTACTGAACGAAAAGCAATGATGTGCATCCCTCCTTGCCCCTCTGGACCAAATCAATAATAAATAATTATTGTTATTGTGTTGTTGTTGTGGCTGCTGTTATTGTTATAATTATGATTACTGTTATTAACTCTTTTTCCAGCCCGACCGTTCTAATATCAGAAACATGTTTCCGATGGTTGTAATTTCAATATTTATTTAATACGTTCACCATTTTGTTCATGAAACCACTCTTTTGATAGGTTAGAATGTGTATTTTAGTTATATATGATTGGTTTATGGCTACAGGGCGGGAAATGGCTACTTTCTCGAAAAGAAAACCTCCGCACGGAAAATGGTGATTTGAAGCTGGCGCCAGAGCATCCGTCTGTGCTTCGTGCTGTCCGTCAGGTTCCTGACCGCTTCGGACAGACATATCGAGGTAAGGAACTGCTTACAATACTTTTTTAATGCTGGTAATATATTATTTACCTTTAGGATAGTTTTATTGGTTTGATAAAACATCTGCGAGATGGACGTTTGACGCCTGTGGTGCAAGCTGAGTAACGTTAGACAATGAGATTTGAAGGCAAAGCCAGACCTAGCTTTTCCCTGAGGTGAAATATTAAATTTTCTTTATTCTTTAACTTTATTAATGTCATCGACATATTTCAAGAATATTAATAGATCTTTGTAGTGAATCAGAAATGTAGATAAATCCTCCTCAGACAATGTTAGATAAGTAGCTTGCGTTAGCTAACGTTAGCTTGTTAGCAAACGGTTGCATTCAAGGTGCACTCGGCGAAAAGGCACTTCACATCACCCAAAAATAATTGCTGCAAGGTATTTTTATGTTATCTAATATCATATTTGATAACTGATAAGAATATTTGTTATTGGGTATCAGAGCTAAAACGAACTAAACCGCTAGCTGTCGATTAGCCGTTTGATAGATTGATAGATAGCTGTGGCTACCCTACCGTGGTTTGTAATATTAGCCAAAACGGCAATCCATCTGTAAATGCATCCTACTAGCTAGCTACATTTGTGTCTGTTTATATATTGTATGTTTCCTTTTTGACATTGTTAATATCGTTTTTGTTAACTGATATGCACTTATCATATTACTTTGTAACTGGAATCAGAAGTACAACGAATTAAACGGCCAGCTATTTAGATTAGCTGGTTAGATAGATAGATCTTCTAAGACATAGTACCAAAGTTTAGGTTGTTCACTTA
>JAINUG010000116.1:435000-482500 GCA_029706075.1 Aldrovandia affinis
GGGGGAGAGGAGGAGAGGAGGGGGGAGAGGGTGAGAGGAGAGGAGGGGGTGAGAGAGGGGAGAGGGGAGAGGGAGAGAGAGGAGGGGGGGAGAGAGCGTGAGAGGAGGGGGGGAGAGAGAGGTGGAGAGGTGGAGGGGGGAGAGAGAGAGTGAGTGAGAGGAGGGGGGGAGAGTGAGTGAGAGGAGGGGGGGAGAGAGAGTGAGAGGGGAGAGAGAGAGAGAGGGAGAGAGGGGGAGAGAGAGAGTGAGAGGGGAGAGAGAGTGAGGAGGGGGAGGGGAGAGAGAGGGAGAGAGAGATGGAGATGGAGAGAGCGAGAGGTGGGGGGGAGGGAGATTGAGAGAGAGAGAGAGTGAGAGGAGGTGGGAGAGAGAGAGAGAGAGTGAGAGGGGAGAGAGAGTGAGAGGAGGGGGGAGAGAGGAGGAGGAGGAGGAGGAGGAGGGGGAGAGAGAGAGGGAGGGACAGAGAGAGAGAGAGAGGGGGGGAGGGAGATTGAGAGAGAGAGAGAGAGAGAGAGAGAGAGAGAGAGAGGAGGAGGGGGAGGGGGAGGGAGGGAGGGAGGGGGGGGGGAGGGAGGGAGGAGGGGGGAGGGAGGGAGGGAGGGGGAGGGAGAGAGAGGGAGGGAGGGAGGGAGAGGGAGGGAGAGAGAGGGAGGGAGAGGGAGAGAGAGAGAGGTGGGGGGAGGGAGATTGAGAGAGAGAGAGAGAGAGAGAGAGAGCACAAGTTAGGGGAGAAAAGCCAACGGAAGATGAACTGAATGATTCACTGCAGTTGGCACTCTTTATACCCACACAATTACAATATTGTTATATTCTTATAAATGCAGATGATCAGGCACCTGCACAGATAGGGCCCAAGGGGGCTTGAGCCCCTGCCATTTTGCCCTCAGAGTCAAAAAGTGCCTTTTTTTGTCTGGTGTTAATTGTATTTTCTTTTTTCTTTATTTGTTATTGAAATTATATCAAATATAAAGAGGGAAATGTATAGTAGTATCCACGAAAAAATACACCGTATCAATTTCCAAATGGTTCCAAATTGTTTTGTCTCATCAATCACCGTCGCATCTTCCGACATTCCGAATACAACTTGTCATGAAAAGCACCGCATCCCCAGCCCCAGTTCGGTTACGGTGAATGATATCACTCAGGTAGACACTGTTTTAATTATGAAACCACGATTAAAAAACATTTACTTTTTATGTTATACATCCGTTAAAAAAACTGAAGTAGGTCAGTAGGAGTTGCCACCTTCACGCTGTAATTTCGTCATTACTAACCTCGGTACTCGCGAGCAAGTAAGCTAGGCTAATTATCATTAAAACGACGTTATCTCCGTCATGCAGGACAACTTGCAAATATGCAATTAATTTCTGAAGCAGGTAGTTACGTTTTGCTAGTTTAGTGTAGTCATCCCCTTTTCTTTATAGCCAGTTTTCTAAAAACGTGATGTTTAAAAGTGTATTATTGTTTGGGCATATATCAGCGTGTTTCCCTGTTAAAATAAATGTTTCAATCAATCAATCAATCAATCAATCAATCGTGCGTTCGTTTTTGAATATAATATAATACTGGTTTATTTTCCTCTGTGATGCTCAAAAACATGTTACTAAAATCAAACTGTAGTTAAGTAGTTGTGCCATATGTCTCATTTATAAAATATATGCAGTGTAACAAAACGATACAGAAGGAAGTTTTGAAACCCCAAATTCAGGGGGCTTATGCATCAAGCATGTCAGAATAGGACTGCTGATCTAGAATCTTATCATTACTCATTACAACATCGGGGTGGGAATAGTGCGTGTCGGTGGGGTGAGTGCCTTTTTTTTTTTTTTTTTTTTTGCTTGAGCTCCTGCCCCCCAAAATGTCTGTGCACGGCCCTGCAGATATATATTTTTTATTTGACTTTTCAGTTTCAGGGCAAATCGCGTCTAAGTGTCAGTGTTGTTCGTCTTTATAGAGCGCTTAAGAAAGCAGTACACATATAGTCACTGATTCGTTCTTTGTACTGTGTCAGTGTACCGTGTTAGCCTACTGACTGTGAGAACAGTTATTCAGTTCGTTCAATCAACGCAGTTCAGTTTAATAGAGAAATCCAGTATGTGGATCTAGTACGGATGCCCAGTATCGTTTCTAATAGGAATCTTAGTGGTAAGCCCGTCCAAACTTTTGGAGGGGGATTTCTACAGGCAATATCCGTCTCGCAAAGCAAGGAATTTGGCGCAGCGCTGCGCACTGCCTGCGTGGTGAGTCAAAGTAACGATTCACTTAGGATCAGTGATTCAGTACATCCCAGTTCACTTAACGGATTCGTTCAAAAAGATGAGTTCGTTCGTGAACTGCGCATCACTAATATACAGCAAAACAGACAGCGAGAGATGGCGAGAGAGAGAGAGACTTGACTTTTGACTTTCAAAAGCCCTTTGTTTCAAACAGTAAATTAAGAGCACGATTACTCACAAACCAAAGGACTGCAAACTATGTATGTCCAAAACTACAACCAGGCAAGATGAACGTTAAACCTGGAAAATTAACATTTCTCTGACCATTTCAGGCACATTGTCTGACCCCAGCGTCCCTCACACAGGACGAGTACGATAACCGCGGAGGTTATTATTGTGTGAAGTATTACACAAGTGTGATTAACAATATCAACGGACCTGTGTCTTATTTTTTTCCATTAGGCTTTGGTTTGAGAGAAAGTGAGCATACTATAACCAATGTGAAACATTAATCGCAATATAAGAAGTATATACGGCAGTACGCATTCGCGTCCTCAAAAGTTAATCGCGTACCAAGCAAGACGACAAACTTTTGAAACATACGCAACTTTAAGTTTGATCAGTCCATCACTGGTAAGTTAATTAACTAACTAACTAACTAAGTCAATTAACTTACCAGTGATGGACTGATCAAACCTAAAGTTGCGTATGTTTCAAAAGTTTGTCGTCTTGCTTGGTACGCGATTAACTTTTGAGGACGCGAATGCGTCTTATGTGCCCCCTGCTTATATTGCTGTCTTTTAGCATTGCGCATAGATTACACTTTATAGTTTTCCTTATAGGGCACGCAGTAGTTTGATTGCTATTGCTATTACCCACATAATATTACATACAGCAGCTGTTCAATTAAAAATGCAATGGCGTAGGGTTCTGGGAAGCGATGAAAAAGTTCAATTTGTCACCACAGCGCTTACCAACGCAATGTTAGACCAACGAGATCTGGTTCGACAGGACATGTACTTACAATATCCAGCTTTTATTCCACAAAACATTTATGATTATTTTTTAAATATGCAAATATACCAAAGGAGGCGAGTATGAAGAATGAACAACTTACCTGTTCTCACATTACACCGGAGCGGAAATTATGTTCACACTTCCTTGTCGCTCGTTTACTGAAAGTGAAAGAAAACTTGGGCAACTTTTAGAAAAAAGATTTTACGTTTATCACCGACTCCCTATCGGCTAGAATGACTTAATATAAGGATTGGGAATAAAGTTTGGTTTGAGTGATCTAATCCTGGATCTAATGAGACTATTAAAAACGAATTATAGGCTACACGAAAAAAATCACATTGTGATCGCAAAAAGAAAGATCGTTTCTCAAACGCAAACAAATTTGGTAAAATGTAAAAAAACCCGTATTATTATTGTTGTTTTTATTTGCCAGATACACTTATTTTATAACATAAAATAAAAATGCTAGTAAAACCTTTTACCGTCACAATTACCATCGTCATCCACTGATAAAATTAATGAAATAATGACCGCTCAATATAGTACGCTTTGGTCCGCGTGGCCTCAATGCGGTCACGAATGACGTGATGCCACAAATTATCAGGCAAGGCATCAAAACCGCATCCTGTTTGTACACTCAAGTTATATGCATTTTAGAAGAAGCCTCATACCTGGGCTAACCGTTATCAGCATTGGTTTGCGACATCATTAATTCTGTTCATGATCGCACTGTCATTTTATTAATTCACAATGACCAATGTTAGCGATAGGCCAATGGCTGGATGGTGGAAGGAGTCCGATATAGAAATGTAATGTTGTGATGCTTTTATTCCACAGAGTGCCAACAATCCAATGCAGAATATTTACAGTGCTACCTAGTCGAAACAGTAAACAAAAAACTGGACAAAAACAGAAAACAAAATAATAATTATGGCTATGCACTGCTTAACAATGCCAATGTCCAGGGCTGGCAGTGTAGTGTAATGGTTAGGGGACTGGGCTTGTAACTTAGAGGTTGCAGGTTCGATTCCCAGGTGGAGGGCACTGCCGTTGTACCCTTGAGCTAAAGGTACTTAACCTGAATTGCTTCAGTAAAATATCCAGCAGTATAAATGGATTGTATTTAGATTAAAATTTAAAATGTCAGTCATGACCATGTGCAACAAAATGGCACCTTGCTCACATAGACATTGAGGCCTGAGTGGCCTAACCACAGGATAAATATAGCCACCAGCAACTCACTTGGTTGCTCTGTATTCAAATTTGCTGCACCCAATGATTGGAATCAGTTACAAAAATATCCTAAAACTGGACAATCTTATCTCTCTAATCATGGACATAACTCTATCATGGACATTCTCACAGACACATCACCACTGCCTACATGTTTAGTACTTTTTGTATATGTATACTTGTTTAATCCTAAAAATAATATATATATATATATATATATATATATATATATATATATACTGTATATATACAAACCTTTTCCTTCACAGTGTTACAGGTACGGTATGCAGCTGCCTGCAAAGATGTCTATCGCTGTGGATAAGTGTCTGCTTAAATGCTTAAAATGTAAATGTAACTGCTTTCCATCCTCACAATAATATCAATACTTTGATGTTTGTCTCAGGCCTGCCCCAACTCTTGTCTTAATTGTGCTTACGTCCTGTCTCTTATGATGTTGCTGTTGTGTGTATTTTTGTGCAGTTTTTAAATAGGGTGCCCTGGGTTTCATCAGTCCTCCCACTCACAGAGGGCTGGGCCAGATCCTCTTCCTGCAAGGGCTGGAATCAGAGATGCCAATCTCTGGAGATGCCGCCCCTGCATGTGCGCGCCCTTTTCTACGCTGACGCCCTACCGTCACCCAACTCTCTCTCCCTACCTGCTCTAGAGTCTCCCCCCTACCCTGCTTCGGCGTGCAGACTAACTCTCTATAGGGCGTACTAATTAGTTCCTGGAACTCTACAAATTCGGCAGAGCAGTCGAGACCAGCAAGTTGGGCTTCGAGATCAAGGATCTTGCTCTCGAGATGCTTCACAACCTGGCATCTGTCGCAGACAAAACCCTCCTGGAAGTCTCCTTCCAGAAACGCAATCATCCTGCAACACTCGCACTGCACTGCCGGTGGCCACATTTTCACCCCTAAATATATCTACTGCTTTCCCTGCACTGAACGAATTACTGCCGAAACAGAGACACCAAGTTGATAAAAATACTATACACGAGGTGGTTCCGAACAGTCAGGTGCAGAAATCTCTAACTGGAAACAACACAAAGCTCATTTGAAAACTTTCGGTCCGGTTGTCTGTAGCAAGAACGCTAGTAGCAGCCAACCGAAACAGCTATACGATCAACGCTTGGAATATAACAATTTAAATTTAAATTTAAGCCAACAAAAGCTAGTTAGCTATAGTATATTTCCCTGCTCCTGGATTTGCTCCTGAGAGGGAGGTGTGTCAGGGGTGTAATACAAATCGGTAACTTTTTAACAAGCTTCCCGAAGCTAGACGGGGGAAAAAATGGAAAATTCCCTCTCTGTCCCCTAACAGCGACAAACGTTTACCTTAAGAGCAAATCTTTTATCCCTTTACCTTTCTGATGACAAAACGCAGAACCCTAAGCAACAATACAAACACAATCCAAATAATATCCCGACAGCAACAAAAAATCCGCTCAAACTCAAACTCTCAGCAAGTCTTGCTGTCTTGTGTTGTTGCTACTTGCTGTGTGTAACTCTTTATTGTCTGACCTGTCCCTCAGTGCTGAACGTTCTGCTTATCTAACTCGGTCTGTCTCATTTTTAAATGTTTTTTTCTTCCCTCGAGGCTAATTACCTCTTGCCAGGCTGTTCTTGTAAATGAGAATTTGTTCTTAAGTGACCTGCCTGGTTAAATAAAGGTTTAATAAATAAAATAGTTAGTCCCACGTCCTCCCGCGTGGCCCAGTGGTTACAACGTTCGACACTGGCCACGGAGACCGGGGTTCGATTCCCCGTCCCGCCAGAGTCGGCTCTGGCCGGGAGTGCCACTGGGGCTGTCCCCGGTTGGCTGTCCGCCCCAGGGAGGGGGGAGGGAAGCCAACAGGACAAGCGAACTCACATTACAAGGGGGGGATTGATTTGCAAATAGCGGGTGTAATTGGCTACTAAATTGGGAGAAAATGGGAGAAAATCAGAAACAAAATCTTTAAAAATAAATAAAATAGTCCCATCAACTATTGGCAAAGAAAACCAAAAAAACCAAAACCAAAATGCATAAATGTAAACTCAAAATAAAGTACTGCAACAACACTTTTATACGTAAATAAATGTCCACTAAGCATTCAAATACATTATAACTGGCTCAGGCTAAACACCCCAGTAATTTCTGAGACAATGGCATTGACAAAATAAGACATTGATATTGTTTATTTTTTCAACTGCACAGCCCGTCATGGTTTATTCCTTACACTTTCACTCGCCATTTCAGGCTAAACTGTAAAGCAAGGCCACAAACCACGCTGAAGTTTCAAGAGACCATGAGGTGAGTACCTTTCATAAGAACATAAGAATACACAATGACGAGAACAGGCCATTCGGCCCATCGAAGCTCGTTATTTACCCATAGTCCAGGGGGATTCAACTCCAGGCCTCGAGGTCCACAGTGTCTGCAGGTATTTGCTCCAACCACGCACTACACTACCTGATTTTGAATAATTAGTTTACCTCCTTGGTCCAGGAAGTGAGATAATAAGTGAAATCAGGTGGTGTAGTGTGTGGTTGGAGCAAATACCTGCAGACACTGGACTTTGAGACCTGGATTTGAATACCTAAGCTATAGTCTATAGCAGGGGTTCCCAAACTCGGTGCTGGGTTTCGTTACAGCCAATTAAGTATGGTCTCCTCCGAGACAGCACTGGACATGCCGTAGACCGCAACCTGGTACTCCAGAGCCACTCCTGTGTGCAGCGAACGTCATGTCGGCTTCCCTTCCCCCCTCCCTGGGGCGGACAGCCAATCACCGCCCCCTAGTGGCACTCCCGGCCAGAGCCGACTGGCGCAGCCGGTGGAATCAAACCCCGGTCGCAGTGGCCAGCGTTGAACGTTGTAACCACGAGAGCACCCGGGAGGCCTCTAGTTTTCTAATTGGGTTTGGAAAGTAGGCAAAATTACTAGATAAGTGCTGCTCGGCAACACATCTTAGATTTTACAGCCACCTGCTATTTTCATATCTAAACATAGGCAAGTTATCTAGCCGACTAAATGTTGTGAACTGTATCATGAACTAACAAGCAGCGAATGTAGCTAACTGACATAATCTTGCTCATAATATAAGTAGAAACATGAGCTTGTAACCGCTAGACCACCTGGAGAACATTTTTAACCGTATTGGCCTGTATTAGTGACACAGATATTGTTGTTGTAAGACCAATTTGACAGCCACGATGATCGTGACGACGATGGCGAGGGCGAGTCCGTGGAGGAGCACAAGAGTGTCATCATGCACCTGCTGTCCCAGGTGCGGCTGGGCATGGACCTCACCAAGGTAACCCCCTCCCCTGCCCCCGGCAGGCCACAGCCAACCTCACCAGCTGTGCATGCATTTTACATCACATCTACACTTACACTTTAAGCATTTAGCAGAAGCTCTTATCCAGAGCGACTTACAAGATGTGCATTAATTAATTAATGTGCATCGTAAGAACAATAGTCGGAACCCCGGTCGCCGTGGCCAGCGTCGGACGTTGAAACCACTGGACCACGCGGGAGGCCAGAGATTAGTTGTCTGCCATAAATCTTGCATAATATGTGACATTTACAGAGTGTGGCAGGGGGCGGATATGCCCAATCGGTTTCACAGATGATGCGTAAAAGCAAGACGAGGCACAAACATCTCTGCTGCCATCTAGTGGTTCATTTAAAATGCCTGTATTACTGTTGCAACCAGCTTCAACATGGAGCCTACGCCTTTCTATTGGATTGGTATAAAATAATTCAGCGGGTCACAGAATACAGTTGTCTTGACGCGTGACTCCGGACCGTATTTGGGGGGGACCCTGGCGAGATGGCAGACAGCCCTGATCCCGCCGCCCGGCGCGTCGTCGCTATGGTAACTCCCCACCGCAATGGGACACAGAGAGAGAGAGAGCCATGGTGGCCTCGACCTACACTCTGACCCTGACCTCAGATCAGACACGGCGACCAGCTGAATTTAAAATATTACTGAAGCGGAGGGAAAGAAACTGACCCTGGTTCAGTAACGGCGAGTGAAGAGGGAAGAGCCTGGCGCCGAATCCCCGCTCAGTCCGGCAGGCGCGGAAACGTGGCATACAGAAGACCGCTTCTCCCGGCGAGGATCGAGGGCCCAAGTAGTTAGAGTTGGATGTTGGTGGTAGTACCAAATATTCAAATTAGAACTTTGAAGGCCGAAGTGGAGAAGGGTTCCATGGGGCAGAAGTGTTGGCATTATGGTTAAGGAACTGGGCTTGTAACGCAAAGGTTGCAGGTTCGATTCCCAGGTGGAGGGCACTGCCGTTGTACCCTTGAGCTAAAGGTACTTAACCTGAATTGCTTCAGTAAAATATCCAGCTGTATAAATGGATTGTATGTAAAGAAATGTAAACTGTGTAAGTCGCTCTGGATAAGAGTGTCTGCTAAATGCCTAAAATGTAATGTAATGTGAACAGCAGTTGAACATGGGTCAGTCGGTCCTAAGAGATAGGCGAACGCCGTTCGGAAGGGAGGGGCGATGGTCTCCGTCGCCCCCGGCCGATCGAGAGGGAGTCGGGTTCAGATCCCCGAATCCGGAGCGGCGGAGACGGGCGCAGCGAGGCGTCCAGTGCGGTGACACAACCGATCCGGGAGAAGCTGGCGGGAGACCTGGGGAGAGTTCTCTTTTCTTTGTGAAGGGCAGGGCGCGCCCGAGAGAGGGGCCCGGGAGAGAGGGGCCTGAGCCCTGGAAAGCGTTGCAGTTCCGGTGGCGTCTGGTGAGCTCTCGCTGGCCCTTGAAAAACCGGGGGAGATGGTGTAAATCTCGCGCCGGGCCGTACCCATATCCGCAGCAGGTCTCCAAGGTGAACAGCCTCTGGCATGTTAGATCAGTGTAGGTAAGGAACACACTATCACTGAGATTAATGACTTAATAACTGAACAGTAGTAGCCATTTGTACTGCATCGTTTGTTCATCCACTTCCTGCATCAGACTAGCATCTAGAATCTGTCAATGTGATTTCATAACGGCAGTCCCAAGGGGACCCACTATATCCATGGACCCACTATATCCATGGACCACCTGGAAGCGGCATAGGTTGTGTTGGTGCAGCACACCAGCACACGGTTTTGCCATTTTGTCCTGAGTCCTGACAAGGTTGGCATGCTGAACTCTGCATGAATCAGGGCCTGCATGCATGGCCACCAGTATAGATCGCAGAGCCGCTGTTTGCTACGCACAATGCCCTGGTGGCCTTCGTGAGACAGCACCGTGAATCTGTCTCGAAGCGCAATAGAACAATTAGACGTGTACCTCTGAACACTAATGTGTCTTTGACCCTCAGCTCATGTCTCAGTCTGGTGTCGGGTTTGAGCTCTGGGCTGACAGCAGCAGCAGCAGCAGCAGCAGCAGGGGGGCAGCTACGGGAGATTTGAGCACGCAGCGCAGCCATTACGGGGCAGGCAGAGTCAAACTCACTCTGAGTCAGGGCAGTTGAGTTCAGGCTCGTTATCAGAGTCCAGTTCAGGAGTGGTTGGCAGAGGAAGGTGGGACACACAGTCAGCCGTGTGGTTCTGTGCTCCGGCCCTGATAATCACATCATAATCAAAGCGCAATAATCTGTCTGACCAGCGTGCAATGCGCATTCCAGCACGGTCACTCCCTTTGTGGCCAGTAAAGTAGTGAGAGCCTGATGGTCTGTTTGAAGTTTGAATCTGCGACCCCAGAGGTGTGTTCTCCATTTCTCCACAGCCCACACACAAATGCCACTTGCTCTCTTTGAAAACAAAAGCCGTATTTAAATTACCTTTTATAAATGGCCAAAATTACAACAACTTTTCTTCATTTCACTTGTAGTGATTGTAAAACCAATTGATAAAAGTCACATCTAAGCCTTTCTTTTAATTTACTAAAACCTGTTGCAATAGCTAAACATGGCAAAATACCTCTTCATTTTGACGAGTTAGCCCACTTCCAGGTGTTCTGTTTACATAGCAACGGAATGCTGAAATAGGGCAATTGATCTTTAATGCGTACAGGTTATCTGAATGACATCAGATTATTAGGGGATGGGACAAACCTTCCTTTCCCGTTGCTACAGCTGACTAGTGAGTGTTCTATACGTGTTCCAGGGAGTAGGATTTAACGTTATTAGTGCCATTACAAACTGACATGACCGAGCTAAAATATTGTCTGGCTGTGAGAAATGCATGTCAGGCTACAAGTATTGCACTGACCAATATATTTTTTCCCCCACAGGCAAGGTGTGGAGCACAACAGCGCTTGTTCACCTGATGCATGAAGTGGGACTAAATTCTGTCAGTTTGATGATGATGATGATGATGATGAGATGAAGAAGAATCCAGATCTGCAGTGTGTGGATGCATTAATGGCAGACAGGTAACCTGCATTGTTCTTGATTTGGTACACATTATCATAGATGCAGACCACAGTCAAGAATATTATTCAAGAATTTCCCTCTGCGCTCTCTCCCTCGCTCCACAATGTTGGCATCTAATAATAATATATGCCATTTATCAGACGCTTTTATCCAGTGACTTATAGTAGTGAATGCATACATTTTTCACTATATGTGATCCCAGTGGCAATTTAACCCACAATCTAACACTCTGTTAGTGTTAGATATACACACGTGTGTGACATGCGTATATGTGTTATAAGCAGAATTTAGTCTATCGGAAGGAAACAGGTGGTGACATCAGTACTGATACGCGAGACGGCCATTATCGGTTTACAACACATGAAACTGATGCATGTTTGAAACTAGAAAAATGAGCTATAACTGGAAAAAGGCTTTTATATTTTTTTTAAGTTTAGACTCCTTAGGACCATTGGTCGTTGGAAAATCTTGGCAGTTTTCCAACTTCTAACATGGGTACTGTCATTTTGTGGTACCATTAGAAAAAATAACATTGCACATTTAAATAAAGCGGATTGATTATAATTATAGTTGACCAACATATAAGAGGCCTATTTTAATAAACTGCATTTAAATTGTCCTCATTTCCCCAATCTCTAGCATGGATGAGTGACAGAGTGACAAGATGTTTGCTGCGCACAGGAGTGGCTCTGGAGTTACGGTCGTCAGCTTGGTGAGTGCCGTCTTGGAGGAGATGATACTTCCCCTTTGTCACCGTCGGTCACAGGGCTAGAGCAGCGAACTATGAAGGGGGATTGACCTGAAAATAGCGGGAGTAATTGGCTACCAAATAGGGAGAAAAACGGGATAAAATCTGAAAGAAAATGTTACAAAAATATTTTAAAAAACATGGATTCTGTATATTTCATAAAGGCCTCACAGGTTTGCGTTTAGTGAAAGTGCTAAATAAAGACGTAAACTCAAAACACAAATTCATGGAGGTTTAATATTCTGCATCAATGAACATGAGAATCTGGTACAATCAATGGTTATGATTTGAAGAAAATGCAAAATAAAAAATACATTTTGATTGCTCTTTTCAAGCAAGAGATACTGAAATGAATGGCAAGGCCTCAATTTAATATTAATTTACAAAAACATAACATGAAAAAGAAAATATAATGGCTTTTGAGTTCACAATCTCCGCAAATTCCATTACAAGAGAAGATATATTGCCTATTTAAGACTGAAAAAAGGAAGAAAAAAAATCCAGCTTGGCTATTTAGATGGTTTGATTAAAAAACAGGTGATCAGTTTTGGGTCTCCTCTGTGCCCAGAATGTAATTAGCACTTAAAGACAACCAAAGAGTATTGCCACTTCTCATATGACCTATCGATCGTCTCCGGGACAGGACAGGACTTTGGCACGGCCAGCTCGTTAACCATTCGAGTTGCTGATTATAAACTATATTATTTCATAAAGGAGCTGATGGAACCAAAGCCTTCAGATGGAAAGTACTGGTCACCCTGCACATTGTACACACTATTTTGCCAATTGTCCTAATGTAGATAAATTCAGAACCCCCCCCCTCCCCCTCCCCCTCCCCCATGACAGCAGCACAAGGCTATTCAGGGCTATTGTGATTTCATTCCTACGCTATTTATATTGAGATTTAAAAATAGATATTTCAGTTTAATATTTTTCAAGGCCTTCGGCAAAAGCATGTCCTAACCTTTGAGGGATAAGCACTGAGCAAGCCTGCAAACCGTCCAATAAAAGGGGACTTGCCCCTGTGCTTTCCGATGGGCTGAGAGGGCCTACAACACTGTGTCTACAGGAAAGGTCAGCTAGCACAGTGTACCACTAATCAAATCTAGCCGGATGTTGTAAACCAACCCTTTGTGACGTCCCTGCGCAGTGTGGAAACACAGCCCTCGCTGAAAGACAGTGGGGGAGATAACATGGCATCCGTTACCGCCGGCGACCTTTTCAGCAGCGTCCATCTTGCCAGTGTGGATTCCTCTGGTTCTCTTCAGGATACACGTGTGAAATTACTGTCGGAATTAAAACGCAAGGACATACATACAATTCACATACAGTACAATTCGTCCCCCAGAGCGAGGGGGGGGAGGGGGAGGGAGAAGGTTCCTGATGTGTGACCGGTGAGTTCATATCCTTAAATAGCTACTATTGCCAGAAAGAAAGAAAGAAGAAGAAAAAAAAATTAACTGAACAAAAGAATAATATATATAATATATATATAAATATATATTTATATATACAGCTGTAACGAGCTGTAGGCAAGCCAGGTTGTTCCCCCCCCATGGTTCCACCAATAAGGCCTTCGAACTCTTGCAGATCCAGCCTTCATTCCTCAGTCCCCAGTTTCCCTGAGATACAGAACGCTGTCGTTTTCAAGGTTTGTTCGATCTAAACACCCCCCTCGGGGAAAAGGACAGACCCTCCTGGCCACCTTCCTGCGAGATTGCGGGTGCTTGTTTACGTCGTTGGCGAGGAGCTTCCATTCCAGTTTTTGTTTAGTTTGTTTCTGAAGGGGTTGGGGTGGGGGTGGAGGTGGTGGATGTGGGGTTGGCGGAACACTTTTTTATATTGGAGGAGTTTTTTTTAAGACGTTTTTCCTTTTTCTTTTTTTGTTTATTTCGAAAATGCAAAGCTTGAGTACACGTTCTATGAGCAGTCGTCGAAAGGCTTGGATGAGAAGTGGTTTGTAAAGGAGTTCTTATTAAGACTCTTGTCGTTTTGCATCCGGGGCCCTTGGGTGTGGCTCAGTGCCGTTGTGCTGCCGATCGCTTCAGTAGGGGCTCGTCATACACCCAGCACTCCCCGTCCTCGTGGAACAGCTGCGGAGAGGACACACGCACGGTCACTGCCTTTTAAACCACAGCACTGCTCTCCACACTCACAAAATACCATCAGAGCCAGTACGCATTCGCGTCCTCAAACGTTAATCGCGTACCAAGCAAGACGACAAACTTTTGAAACATACGCGACTTTAAGTTTGATCAGTCCATCACTAGAGTAAGGTAATTCACTTAATGGATTGTATGTAAAGAAATGTCAACTGTGTAAGTCGCTCTGGATAAGAGCGTCTGCTAAATGCCTAAAATGTAAAACTGTAATGTAACTTAGTTAGTTAGTTAGTTAATTTCCCAGTGATGGACTGATCAAACTTAAAGTCGCGTATGTTTCAAAAGTTTGTCGTCTTGCTTGGTACGCGATTAACGTTTGAGGACGCGAATGCGTACTGGTGTACCACTTATGTGCCCCCTGGTTATAGCCAAATATATTTCCAACACCTGTCCTTACAAAACAACAGAAAGGGAATGGTTTTGAAACAATATAATATTTTGCAGACACAATGATAAACTATCAGATTAAAAGACCCCCGAGTCTGTTCAGTTAGCTCGTGTGTGTGTGTGTGTGTGTATGTGTTTGTATTGATGTGTGTGTGTGTGTGTGTGTGTGTGTGTGTGTGTGTGTGTGTGAGAGTGTGAGTGAGAGAGAGTGTGTGTGTGTGTGTGTGTGTGTGTGTGTGTGTGTGTGTGTGTGTGTGTGTGTGTGTGTGTGCATGCGTGCGTGCGTGCGTGCGTGCGTGCGTGCGTGCGCGTGTGTGTGTGTGTGTGTGCGTGCGCGTGCGTGAGAGAGAGACGCTCTTCCTCACCCTCGTCTCCCACTGCGTCTCGTTCTCCTTCCTCTCCCGGGCCTCAGCGCGCTGCTTCTCCTCCAGGCTGTGCTTGGCTTCTGTGGCGGCGTCGATGTCCTTCAGCTTCAGGTTAGCGGTGACGTCCTTCCAGAGGCTGAGAGTCACAGAGGGGAACACGGGGCAGGGAGTGAGCGCTCACTCTGACGGGGCAGGGGGGCTCACTCTGACTGGGGCAGGAGGCTCCACAGTGGGGACCCAGGGCAGCAGGGCATGGAGGTACAAACAGGGAGTGGCCTCAACTGGCCACGGCAGAGGCTGCACAACATCCGGCAGGGAGTGAGCGCTCACAGGCCAGGGGCAGGAAGCTAAAACAGACACTGGGCAGCAGGGTAAACGTTTACAAACACCAAAACACACAACGACCACGGCAAGGCAGTGCCCAACATCCGGAGGCCTTAGGTTTTACCCATTGCCACAAACGAAAATAAGACATTAAATAAATACCAATGTAAAAGTTTATGTGATTAGCCTGGCAAAAACCCTGGTCTGCAGGTACAGATGATATGCACCGATTCTCAAGCAGTTCTTTACACTCTGCATGTTTAACATGTATTAATGGGCCTCCCTGGTGGTCTAGCGGTTACAACGTTCAATGCTGGCCACTGCAATTCAAGGATCATTCCACTGACCGGCAGAGTCTGCTCTGGCCAGGGGGGTGGCGATTGGCTGTCCACCCCAGGGAGGGGGGAGGGAAGCCGACAGGACGTTCGCTGCGTATAGGAGTGACTCTGGAGTACCGGGTTACGGTCGACAGCTTGGTGAGTGCCGTCTCGGAGGAGACAATACTTTGCGACTACTGGTCTCAGGGCTACGGCAGTGAACTCACAATATGAGGGGAGGGATTGACATGAAAAAACTAGAGGGTGTAATTGGCTACTAAATTGTGAGACAATGGGATAAAAACAGAAACAAATTCTTAAAAGAAAACTAAAACATGCATGTCATATAAAAAGTAGGTGACTTCCTCATTAGCTTCAGTACATCTGTCACAATATTGCTGAGCAGCCAGTTACCCTTTTCCTCACAAATTATTGTGTGGAGAGACTGATATTGGAAAACAAACTAAACAAACTGAACAGCTGTACGTGTGCTCTCCCCCTCTGAGGACACGGCCCCGTTCAGCCCTCACCTGCGGGACTCATAGTCCAGCTGGTCCTCCAACTTCCTCACCTTCTTCTTCACGATGCCCAGTTTCTTAGTGTCGATAAATAAGGAATTCTCCTGCACAGAGGAAGACAGGAATGAGCCTCAGCGGTTTCTGCATGCTCTCCCATGGCTGCACACAGATGTCTAGAGAACAATCTAGAAACTGCATCTGATTTACATTTCTATGTATGGTTTAAATGATTTAAAAAAGGCCTCCCGTGGTGGTCTAGCGGTTACAATGTTCAATGCTGGCCACTGCAATTCAATTCAATTCAATTCCACTGACCGCGCCAGAGTCTGCTCTGGCCAGGCTGTCACTACTGGTCTCAGGGCTACGGCAGTGAACTCACAATATGAGGGGGGGGGATTGACATGAAAAAACTAGAGGGTGTAATTGGCTACTAAATTGTGAGACAATGGGATAAAAACAGAAACAAATTCTTAAAAGAAAACTAAAACATGTATGTCATATAAAAAGTAGGCGACTTCCTCATTAGCTTCAGTACATCTGTCACAATATTGCTGAGCAGCCAGTTACCCTTTTCCTCACAAATTATTGTGTGGAGAGACTGATATTGGAAAACAAACTAAACAAACTGAACAGCTGTACGTGTGCTCTCCCCCTCTGAGGACACAGCCCCGTTCAGCCCTCACCTGCGGGACTCATAGTCCAGCTGGTCCTCCAACTTCCTCACCTTCTTCTTCACGATGCCCAGTTTCTTAGTGTCGATAAATAAGGAATTCTCCTGCAGAGAGGAAGACCGGAATGAGCCTCAGCGGTTTCTGCATGCTCTCCCCATGGCTGCACACAGATGTCTAGAGAACAATCTAGAAACTGCATCTGATTTACATTTCTATGTATGGTTTAAATGATTTTAAAAAGGCCTCCCGCATGGTCTAGCGGTTACAACGTCTGACGCTGGGCACTGCGACCGGGGTTCGATCCCACTGGCCAGGCTCTGGCCGGGAGTGCCACTAGGGGCGGCGTTTGGCTGTCCACCCCAGGAGGGGGAGGGAAGCCGACAGGAAGTTTGCTGCGTACAGGAGTGGCTCTGGAATACCGGAGTTAAGGTCGACAGCTTGGCGAGTGCCGTCTCGGAGGAGACAACACTTCGCCTTTGTCACTGCCGGTCTCAGGGCTACAGCAGTGAACTCACAATATGGGGGGGGATTGACTTGAAAAAAGGATGTAGATTGGGAGAAAATCAGAAACAAATTCTTTTTAAAAAAAACTTTAAAAAAAGTTATCCTGGAACAAACATCAACACACGAGTCACAGGACTGAGTGCTGTCAGCGCTTCTGTGTGTACTGTTTACAAATGACACAGAGATTACGCATGGCAAAGAATATCAACAGACTGTTATACAAAAATAGCATAAATCAGTGTGGTATACTTGGATAAAGAAACCAGATTTTCAGAGAGAGAAAATAAATATATATATTTTCTACATTTTAGATTTTCAAAGCAGTTGTACACACATTACGCAGTCAGAATGGATATTTTGGAGGGCCTGGTGGCCTGAGCTCACCCCCGATGCCCACTTGGCATACATCACTCCATTCCACTCTCCCTCAATGGAGCAGAAGGACTTCTTGTCATTTGGAGAGCTGCCAAACAGGTAAACATTCGTTGCATTATCACAGCCATCAAGTTCACGGCACACAAAATCAATTTAGCCCGTCTAGCAGATTTTGCCGATGTGCCGATTCACGCAGACAAACGGCTGACGTTTCAGAAGGGCGCCACGCACATGATCTCAGCCGTTATCCTGTGCTTCTTCCCCCGAATGTGATGTTGGCGAAGGGCTTGGAGCAGGAGATGTTGCACTGGAATGTGATGTTGGGACTGTGAGGATGGACCTGGAGCAGGAGATGTTGCACCTGACATCTGTGCTCCTCCCACGGGACTACACCTGAGGATGGACCTGGAGAGAGAACACATTACACCTGACATCTGTGCACCTCCTGGAGAGAGAACACACTACACCTGACATCTCTGCACCTCCTGGAGAGAGCACATTACACCTGACATCTGTGCACCTCCTGGAGAGAGAACACACTACACCTGACATCTCTGCACCTCCTGGAGAGAGAACACCTGACACTACACCTGACATCTCTGCACCTCCTTATCACCCCAACACACCACCTCCTCACCCCAACACACCACCTCCTCAACCCAACACCCTGCTGATCACCCACCCCAACACACCTCCTCCACCCAAGACACCGAGGTCACCCCAAACCCTGCTGAGTAGCCTGAGAGACGGGGCCTGAGAGACGGGGCCTACCTGCCGTAGCCGTTGGGGAAAGTGAGAATGTAGTGCTCGTCGTATTCCAGGCAGGAAACGCAGCCTGCAACGTAAACAAGGTAAACAAGGTACAAATGAAGAGAGTCTCAGAGCGGGCCCTTTGCAAGATTTTTTTTCGATGGCCTTGCTAGTAGTAGTGGCCAATGATGGCTTTTATACTTTGCATAAAATTGAGCCACACATGTTAGCTACCAACTAGCTATGTTAGCTATATCTGGCATAAACCGACAAACGTTAACTAGATAGAAGGGCGCAAGGTTTTTTTGCTAGAAAGCAAATCAACGTGGTCTCTTACCCTGGCCGATATTGTGGACTCCAATAGACATCCCCAAGAACTTTGACTTGGTCCAGATGTGGGCATTGAATTGGATCTTTTTACTGAGACACTCGGCGTAGAATGCAGATACTGGCGGAGGGAAGAGAAATCACAGGAGCAGGGTTTACACCGGGGGAGAGACATCGAGCATCGACATCCTGATGCTGCCTGTGGGTCAGGGCCCCGACAGCGTGTAATATACACCGTTCATCAGACGCTTTTATACGAAGCGACTTACAGTAGTGAGTGCATACATTATTCAGTATATGTGGAACCAGTGGGAATCAAACCCACAACCTAAGTGTTGTCAGCGCCATGCTCTACCTACTGAGCCACACAGAACCACAGTCTACCTACTGAGACACACAGAACCACGCTCTACCTACTGAGCCACACAGAACCACGCTCTACCTACTGAGCCACACAGAACCAGGCTCTATCTACTGAGCCACACAGAACTATGAATCTACCTACTGAGGACTCACTGGGGGACATGGGAGACCACGAAGGACTACCTGTTCTGCCCAGCCACACAGAACCACTGGCTCCTGGGGACCCGAGACTGAGCTAAAAGAGACAGAACCACGGCTGCTGTTTTTTATTTTGAACCAGATTTTATCCCATTTTCTCCCAATTTAGAGACATATCAGAACCATTTTTAATGTCAGATATCTCGTATTGTGAGTTCGCTAGAGCCCTGAGACTGGGGGACAATGGGAGACGTCTCCTCCGAGCCGGCACTACAAAGGTCAACCACGCTCCAGAGTTCTGCCCAAACCATGGCTTCCTCCCCTCCCTGGGGCGGACAGCCTCCGCCGCCCAGTGGGCTCCAGAGGGACTGGCGTGGCCGGTGGAATTGAAGAGATTCCGTGGAGCGTCGGACGAGAGAGAGCACGCGGGAGGCCCCGGCTGCTGGGGTTTTATTCATTTTGTTTCAGATTTTCAGGCCAATATCAGCCCTCTATTTTTCATGTCACTCGGACTGCACTCACCGTCTCCTCGCTCTCCGAGGGCAGGTCCCAGTGGCAGAAGAACACCTCTCCCAGGATGGGGTTGTAGGGCTTCTTGGCCACAGAGCCTTTCCGGCCCGCGTGAAAGGCTGAGAGGTACCACTTCACCACCTGCACCATGCGGTCCCTGGGCTCCGGCTGGTCCGCAATACTGGGACAGATGGGACAAACCGCTTACGACAAGAGTAACACTGACTGGAGTAAGTAGTGTAATGGTTAGGGAACTGGGCTTGTAACTCAGAGGTTGCAGGTTCAATTCCCAGGTGGGGACACTGCCATTGTACCCTTGAGCTAAAGGTACTTAACCTGAATTGCTTCAGTAAAAATATCCAGCTGTATAAATGGATTGTATGTAAAGAAATGTAAACTGTGTAAGTCGCTCTGGATAAGAGCGTCTGCTAAATGCCTAAAATGTAAATGTAAAATGACCGGAGTAAGTGTGCTACAGTGCATGGGTGTTGGAAGGAAGGATGGGGAATTACATTATTCCTTAATATTCTTGAATTGATGATTCAGGGTTTTTTTTGGTTTTTTCCTGTGTAGGTGGGATATTCAATGAATGGTCAAAGACGTCTCAATCTTAAAATGGCGACCATACCTAACAAACAAATCCGGGTGAGCAAAGAAGTCCGCGTACATCTCCAACAACGACCTCCTCTCCAGGATAAACGTTGGCAGGACCACCTGAGGCCAAGATCAGATGGGAAACAGGTGAGGACACCTGGACACAAACTGGGCACGAGAAGTGCATCGAACACAAGGGGAACAGGACAGACCGAATATAACAACATACCATATTCAGGTGTATTTAAGTATTAAGCTCACAAGCTTTATGGACAGCTTTTCATGTTTATGTTTGGGCATTTTATTGTTCTTTTTTTGTGTGGTACAATCAAACTAAATTACAAGGCAATATTAAAACTATACGGGTAACAAACAAACAAATAAAATAAAGATAGAAAATGCAATAAATAGCACAAGCAAGCATCACCACTACCACTGAATTCTGTACATCGAGCCAACTGTCATCACCACTGCCTACATGTTTAATACTTTTTGTATATGTATACTTGTTTACTCCCAAAAATAAATAAATGTATACTAACCTTTTCCTTCCCAGTGTTAGGTATGGTGTGCAGCTGCCAAAACTATGTCTATCGCTGTATTACTGCACTGATCTCTTGCGCAAACTATGATTGTTCTTACCATGTATTAATGCACATCTTGTAAGTCGCTCTGGATAAGAGCGTCTGCTAAATGCTTAAAGTGTAAGTGTAGATGTGATGTAAAATGCATGCACGGCTGGTGAGGTTGGCTGTGGCCTGCCGGGGGCAGGGAGGGGGGGGTTACCTTGGTGAGGTCCATGCCCAGCCGCACCTGGGACAGCAGGTGCATGATGACACTCTTGTGCTCCTCCACGGACTCGCCCTCGCCATCGTCGTCACGATCATCGTGGCTGTCAAATTGGTCTTACAACAACAATATCTGTGTCACCAATACAGGCCAATACGGTTAAAAATGTTCTCCAGGTGGTCTAGCGGTTACAAGCTCATGTTTCTACTTATATTATGAGCAAGATGGCTCGTTATGTAATTCGCTGCTTGTTAGTCCATGATACAGTTCACAACATTTAGTCGGCTAGATAACTTGCCTATGTTTAGATATGAAAATAGCAGGTGGCTGTAAAATCTAAGATGTGTTGCCGAGCAGCACTTATCTAGTAAGTTTGCTTACTTTCCATACCCAATTAGAAAACTAGAGGCCTCCCGCATGGTCTAGTGGTTACAACGTTCGACGCTGGCCACTGCGACCGGGGTTCGATTCCACCGGCCGCGCCAGAGTCGGGCTCTGGAAGGGAGTGCCACTAGGGGGCGGTGATTGGCTGTCCACCCCAGGGAGGGGGGAGGGAAGCCGATGGGAAGTTTGCTGCGTATAGGAGTGGCTCTGGAGTACCGGAGTTAAGGTCGACAGCTTGGCGAATGCCGTCTCGGAGGAGACAACACTTCGCCTTTGTCATTGCCGGTCTCAGGGCTATAGCAGCGAACTCACAATATGAGGGGGATTGATATGAAAAATAGAGGGTGTAATTGCCTAAAAAAAAAAAAAAGTTATCCTGGAACAAACATCAACACACGAGTCACAGGACTGAGTGCTGTCAGCACTCCTGTGTGTACTGTTTACAAATGACACAGAGATTACGCATGGCAAAGAATATCAACAGACTGTGTTATACAATTGTAAATAGCGTAAATCAGTTGGATAAAGAAACCGGATTTTCAACCTGCATTTGTTCCTTAATCATGATGCTGATGCACTACAGTGTGTTACTGAACACATTTAGACAGGGAACAATACACTATAGAGAAGTTGGAACAAAGACCAAATTTGACCCAAATTATTGACCTTCAACTGGACAAATAATATATAATACAGTATGCATATTATCCGTATAGGGTGCAGATTATCCAGAGCAAAATTAATTGAGCAGGCAGTCGATTTAGGGAGCAGAATTGTGGGCTGCGCTTCCCAGCAACACATCTCAGTGCGAGCTGCACATCTTAAATCTGCCATGGAGGTTCAGCTAGCCTTCCAGCACTTTCTCCTGTGAAGATACACATCTTCCCACCCTCATGCCAAAGGAACTCAATATCTCCTGTAGTGAAGTCACCTCAGAGCTTTTATCTTAGTTCTATTACCCCAGGTATGCAACAGAGGTGAATACTTTTGTGGATGATTCACATTTGGGTTTTTGAGTACAATTATCCGATCATCAGAGCTATCCATCGGCAAGGGTACATGCCAATCTCCTTCAAACCCCAACACGAATAGAGTGCATATCATGAGAGTACACACACTACATTCCACCTGGGTGCGACTACAGAGCTACAGTCACTATTTAAATAGACAAACCGAAAGTGTTGTTGGTGCTAGAACCTTAAGTTAGTTTGAACAATGCAGAGACCGAGCTTCCTGTTAAAGGCTTGATTTAAAGTCTTCCTGGTCAATATGGACACTGCGCCTTTGGTAACACTGGGGAGCGCAGTGGGAACAATTACAGGCCCTGAGCTACAGCGAGTGACACTGGCAGTGATTTTAGCAACGATTTCAAAAAGCTGGAACACACTGGAAAAACTTGGGATAGCAGGAAATAAACTGGAAAGCAGTTGGCAACAGTGAAGGAGCATCACTCATAAACACACAGAGTTAAGAGTTCGGAATCACAACATACAGAATTGTTGATATGGTTATACATGGCATTGCATTTTTAGTTAGTGTATTTGAACGTACTGCCCATTTCACTTTCAGGTACATTAAAAAACTGCGCGCAGGAGGAAATGAGAAAAGTGAACCGATACCATTCCACAGAGAAACTGCTGTGATCTTGGACACGCGTCGATCAGGTTCCTCTTCCCGTTAACCTTTGTGAAAAACCCAGGACACTGCACACAGGCGTGTGAACAAATGCGTGTAAGGGATATGAGAGAGCACTCCAGTGTTTTGCTGCGTATGAGAGAGTGTGTGTGTATGATATATATATATATATACACACACACACACTAGTGTGTGCCACCGAGTGTGTGTGAAAGTACGTGAGAATGTTGGTGTATATTTGTGACAGAGTGTTGGTGGGTATGTGGGCGTGTGTGTTTGTGGGTATGTCAGTATATACAGGGGTATATGTAGTGGTTCTGTGTGGCTCAGTAGGTAGAGCGTGGTTCTGTGTGGCTCAGTAGGTAGAGCGTGGTTCTGTGTGGCTCAGTAGGTAGAGCATGGCGTTGGCAACGCTTAGGTTGTGGGTTCAATTCCCACTGGGACCACATATACTGAAAAATGTATGCATTCACTACTGTAAGTCGCTTTGGATAAAAGCGTCTGCTAAATGGTGTATATTATTATGTATTATTACAGTGGGGTCCAAAGGTCTGAGTCCACTACCAAGATCTGTTTGTTTTCATCATTTCACCATTTCATTTCCTTCTCCCTCTCCCTTGTCCCCCATCCTCCCTCCCCTCTTCCAACACCCACCATCACTGCCCGTCGTAACCTTCGCTCCCTCTCACCTCCTCCCTCGCTCCCCTTGTCACTGCTTCCCTCCCCCCCCTTAAAGCATTCTCTAGACTCCCCACTGACACTGCTTCCTCCACCTTAATCTCATCCCTGTCCTCTGCACTTGACTCTCTCTGTCCTCTTCTCCCTAGACCTGCACGCTCATCCCCTCCTAGTCCCTGGATGTCCGACACCCTGCGCACCTCCCGGGTCAGCCTCCGTGCTGCTGAGAGGAAGTGGGCCAAATCCAGGCACTCGTCCGACCTTTCATCCTATCAGTCTTTACTGTCTGTGTTTTCTTCTGCTGTCACTGCCGCTAAGGCAATCTTCTACCAAACTAAAATTCAAAATTCTATATCGAAACCTCGTCAACTGTTCTCTATTTTCTCCTCTCTCCTCAGCACACCTCCTCCCCCACCTCAGTCCCCCTTCACCGCAGATGACTTTGCTGCTTTCTTCGAGGAGAAAATTGCAGACATCCGCAGCTCCTTTGTGCCCTCCACTCCCGCTGTGCCCTCCACTCCCGCTGTGCCCTCCACTCCCTCTGTGCCTTCCACTCCCTCTGTGCCTTCCACTCCCTCTGTGCCTTCCACTCCCTCTGTGCCTTCCACTCCCTCTGTGCCTTCCACTCCCTCTGTGCCTTCCACTCCCCTCTGTGCCTTCCACTCCCTCTGTGCCTTCCACTCCCTCTCCCTCTGTGCCTTCCACTCCCTCTCCCTCTGTGCCTTCCACTCCCTCTGTGCCTTCCACTCCCTCTGTGCCTTCCACTCCCTCTGTGCCTTCCACTCCCTCTGTGCCCTCCACTCCCGCTGTGCCTTCCACTCCCGCTGTGCCCCCCTGCTTCCCCTCTTTTTCTCCCCTCTCAGACTCTGATATTTCCCACCTCCTCCTCTCCCACCGCCCTACCACTTGTGCCCTCGACCCTATCCCTTCATCCCTCCTCCAGGCGATCACACCTGACATCCTCCCGTTTGTCACCTCCCTTGTGAACTCCTCCCTGTCCTCTGGTTGTTTTCCTCGCCCTTCAAAAGGGCCCATATCACCCTCTGCTGAAAAAACCCACTCTAGACCCCTCAGTTATCCAGAATTATCGCCCAGTATCCCTCCTCCCCTTCCTGTCTAAAACCCTCGAAAGAGCGGTATCTCACCAACTCTCTGCTTTCCTTACAGAAAATAACCTGCTGGACCCCTACCAGTCCGGCTTCAGACCTGGCCACTCAACAGAAACCGCTCTCCTCTCGGTCAATGAAGCTCTTCACACCGCACGAGCCGCCTCCCTCTCCTCCATCCTGATCCTGCTTGATCTCTCAGCTGCCTTCGACACTGTGGAGCACTCCATCCTCCTGTCCTCCCTGGCAGCAACAGGGATCTGCGGTACAGCCCTCGCCTGGATCGAGTCCTACCTCTCCGGTCGCTCCTTCCAGGTTGCCTGGGCTGGTAAAGTATCACCGCCTTGCTCCCTCCCCACCGGGGTTCCACAGGGCTCAGTCCTCGGTCCCCTCTCTCCCTGTACACCCGCTCCCTTGGCTCTGTAATCTCTGCCCACGGCTTATCTTACCATTGTTATGCTGATGACACTCAACTCTTTCTCTCCTTCTCCCCATCAGACACTCAGGTCTCTACCCGCATCGCTGCTTGCCTGGGGGACATTCAGAGCTGGATGGACAGTCACCACCTAAAGCTCAACCCAGGTAAAACAGAGCTAATCTTCATTCCTGCCCTAAACTCTCCCCACCTTGATTTCTCCATTTCTCTAGGTGACTCCTGGTGACATCATCACCCTGCGCGAAGAATCTCGGTGTGGTGATGGACAACAGGCTGTCCCTATCAATGAACATTGCAGCGGTAAGCCGGGCGTGCAGATTCTTCCTGTATAACATCAGGAGGATCCGTCCCTTCCTTACCACGTACTCTACCCAGCTCCTGGTCCAAGCAATGGTACTGTCCCGCTTGGACTACTGCAACTCGCTCCTGGCTGGCCTTCCCGCATCTGCCATCAGACCCCTGCAACTCATCCAGAACGCTGCGGCCCGTCTGATCTACAACCTTCCTCGACACTCCCATGTCACCCCCTGCTCACTACCCTCCACTGGCTGCCTGTTATAGCTCGCATCAAATTCAAGACATTGGTCCTAGCATACCAGGCAGTCAAGGGATCAGCCCCAACATACCTCACCAAGATCTTCAAACCCTACACACCTGCCAGACCTCTCCGTTCTGCTACCTCAGGACGCCTAGCACCTCCCCCCCTCCGCACCTGCGCTTCCCGGTCACGTCTCCTGTCGGTTCTGGCTCCACGATGGTGGAATGACCTTCCGGTGGAAGTCAGAACAGCTGAGACCCTGGCCACCTTCAAGCGTCGACTGAAGACTCACCTCTTCAGGGTGCACCTCTCCCCGTAGTCCGGTTTTTGTTAATTTAGGGACATAGTCACTTAGTTTACACGTCTACTTGTTTATGTATTGTATTAGGCTTAGGCATTATTTCCTGCATTGAGTGCTTTACTGCTACCTCTGAATTGTGGCTACAGATTTACCTACAGGGTCCTAGTTTAACTATGTGGTTGCTCCTAGCACCCAGGAATTGTACTTCCCACTAGGGTGGCTTTCAGCTAAACTGTTCTTGACTACGGTTAACACTTTGTTGTACGTCGCTCTGGATAAGAGCGTCTGCCAAATGCCTATAATGTAATGTAATGTAATGTAATCATTCATCACAAACTAACACAAAATCTTTACTCAGGAGAACAATTTGACCTCTAACTACTTTACTGAGCTCTGCTGACATAATTACAAACAGCTGCAAAAGCTTAGAAGTGTCCTTTTTCAAGATTATAGCACCTGCAGTGGCAACGAGAACATAGAGGTACTAATTGTTACAAGACCAAAACAACTCACACTGTGTATTAGGGAGTGTGTCCATGTATTAAAACTTGAATGAAAGCTAAGGTGTCACAACATACGGAGGAAATGAAAGGCAATGGTGTGCAAACAAAGTATTTAGATATTACAATTTCATACCATCCTTTCGCAAACAAACAATTTTTAAAATTTGTATCAATTTGTATTTATGACATTCTTGAATAACAAATACCACACGAGTAAAAATGTTGTGTTACTTTTCGATGAACGATGAAAACAAACAGATCTTGGTAGTGGACTCCACTGTATGTATTCGTGTGAGAGAAAAAGAGTATGTGAGTATAAGTGTGTGTCTGTGTGTGCGCGTGTGAGGTGTGTGTGTGTGTGTGTGTGTGTGTGTGTGTGTGTGTGTGCGTGTGTGCGCGTGTGTGAGGTGTGTGTGTGTGTGTGTGTGCGCGTGTGAGGTGTGTGTGTGTGTGTGTGCGTGCGCGTGTGAGTGTTTGTATGAACAGTACCTGCATCGGTGGTGCCGTTGGACATGGATGAGTTTAGGGACTCGGTGGTGTCTGGTCGCTTCAGGGCTGTTCCTGTGCCAGTGTGAGGTAAGGCTGCTGGAGTCCTAGAGGAACTGAAGAGAGGGGGAGGGTGAGAGAGACACAGAGAGAGAGAGAGAGAGAGAGAGAGAGAGAGAGAGAGAGAGAGAGAGAGAGAGAGAGACCGAGAGAGAGAGAGAGAGAGGGACAGAGAGAGAAAGAGAGAGAGAGACCGAGAGAGACGGAGAGAGAGAGAGAGAGAGACACACAGAGATAGAAAGAGAGACAGAGAGGCTGGGTTGTCAAACATGCTACATGCTTATGTTAATAAAGTCCTCCCACGTTCATTGTGAGACACAAACCCTCAATCAAACCCCCTCAAACTCAATCATGGGGTCTCCTTATGGGAGCTGGGGTCCTGTTCCAGTGCATCACGTCATATTTTCTGATCCAGCTGCTAACTGGACGACTGTCTGACTAACGACTTTATAATGATTGGTTTTTGTCAATATTACTTCTGAAATATGATAATGTTCCAAAAACTAATTAAAAGAGCAACCGACCAAATCAAGTATCATCCGCAGTTTGAAGTCAATAAATGATCCTACAGAACAATCTGATGCAATCTCAGACCACTAAGGACACAAGAGTGGGAGACGTTGGAGGGAGGTCTAAAATAAACCACATGACAACGTGATTCTGAAATATGGTTTAAACAAAGAAGTAATTCATTTATGCTTAGCATAAAAGGATTCAGAAAATGACTCTAATTGACAAACAAGCATAACTCTAAAGACTCGAATGCTTAGCTGAAGCAAAAGAAACCGCATATTCCAGATTTGAATTGGAGAACCTCTGTTCACGCGTCCCACTAAATTAGGCGACTGCGTGTAACTTACATCCATTAATCTGCCCGTGGCAGTAAGAAAATATAATTTGATAGATCTCCAAATAAAAGTACAACACGTATTGCCAAAATGTTACGGTTATTTCCAGCCCAATAAATGTCAAGGTTTTGTATAGCATCGTAAAAGAGCGAAATCCATACAAAAGGTCAACATAGCACAAAAACGTGATCCAACTACTCTTTGGAAAATTGCTAAGCTGCAGATCGAATGACCCATGGGCTTGGCCTCTGAGCCTGGCCGTTTGGACTACACAAACATCGCGGGGGTCAAAGCGGGGGCCGGGGGCCGGGGCCCGGGCCAGCTGGAGAACTCACTCCATGCAATGCTTTGGGGAGGTGCTGCTCTGGTAGAACTCATCGGCATCGTAGAACTCATCCTCGCTGCTGGAGTACGAGAAGTCGGGCACGGTGTTGGAGGAGAGGTTGATGTGACTTGGGGACGTCACACTGCTGCTGGGGCCGGAGGGGCCACTGCCTACGACACATTTAGAGAGATTTACAGAGTTAATATTACTACAGTTATATTCACACATGCGTGTTCAAATCTCATACAATATGGCATGGCAGCTAGCATGTTGTGCATTTCATACTGTGTGTGTGACAGCTTTGGCAATACTGCTTGAGTTTGATGTGGAAGTGAATTGGCTCTGAACTGAATGTAACTGAGAGACGTGTGGCAGGGTGATATACTGCCTTTATTCTGCAGCATCAGCATTACTCTGTTTATTTCACTGCCACCGACATTAGTGCTGCTCAAAGCTAAAACAGCAAATAACACACACACGCACTCACACTCAAAAACCATCAAGCACTATCCATAACACGCACGCACGCACCCTTCTGAATAGATAGCACGCCGAGGCACGTACACACACACATGGTAGCTCTCTCACACACACACACACACACACACAAACAAACACAGTCACATACACACACAGTCAGTCACACGCATGCACACTTCTGAATAGATAGCACGCTGAGGCATGCTCACACACACACACACACACACGGTTTCAGGTAGCTTCCTTTGTTCTGAGCTTCAGTGGGAACTTTATATTTGTCGTTGCTCATTAACTGCAAACTAAAGAGCACTCTTATTTCCACTATTTCAGCAGAAACAGAAACAGTTTATATCCTCAAAGCGGTAGGAGAGAGAGAGAGAGAGAGAGAAAGCTGCTCTCTCAAAATACTGCCACTACTTCAACTGGTGCAAGCGCAGAATTCACACCTGCCAATACCGTTTGCAGCTTATACTGTTTTGTAAGGGGATCGATGGAGGAGATTGTTGTTCACTGTAAATACAGTCTGTGCTTGACTGCAGTGGGGAAACAGCACAGATGCAAACGGCATCCGGCAAGCGATCAGTACTGCACAATTTCTATGGAGAAACTTACCAACTAGGCAAGATAATGGCTCAATGTTTTTGGCACATTCTCTATCAACATAATTGTCAACTATCACACACACAGCTGAGAGGGATGATCACACTATCCACTCATGAATCACACACAATACAAACTGAATGGAGACCATCATAGGTGACTATTAGTCTCTGTTTTAAATGAAAAATGTACACTGATTTAGCAATAAATAATGTTGGGTTTGTAGAAAGCCATAACATTATTGAAATGTGCACACCAGGAAATGTTTTCAGATTATGTCATATTAGAACTTTTTGTGATTAATTTTATAGAATTTTTTTTTTTTTTTTTTTTTTTTTTTTTTTTTCAGGCTCCAAAAAGAGAGCTCTGACAACTGTAATGCAGGAAATGTATTTTTTTACTTCTGCTCAAAACATGACTCATATCTCTATTTAACTGCTTGAGTACCTGACAGTAATCCTGTATGTGACTGTGTGTGCCTGACAGTGAGCTGTATGTGTGTGTGTGAGTGTCTGTGACTGAGTGTGTGTGAGTGTGTGTATGTGTATGTGTGTGTGACTGTGTGAGTGTGTGTGTGTGTGTGTGAGAGTGTGTGTGTGTGTGGGTGTGAGTACCTGTGCTGTTGGGTGTTGGGGTCTGCAGGTTGCCCACCACTGTGACCACTGGCCCAACAGGCAGAGAGGATGGCCTCTGCTCCGTCTTGCACATCTGGGCATTATCTGCACAGGAAGGGAGAGAAGGAGAAAGAGCTGTCCGTCATTACACAACACAGAAACACAACGAGGAGGAGGAGAAAACGGTCTTACCGCCAAAAGAGACAGAGGAGACAAAGCCACGAGAGGAGTTGAGCAACTCCTTCAGTAACATCCCATTATCAACAACAGGCAGACACGGCCAAACCATGCAAACCCAAACTATTACAGTCCAGTTAGCAATCTGTCCCTGAAAGGACACAGAGAGGAAGTAGGAAGTGTTCCAATATCACTTGTAGAACCAGCACTGGAGATCAGATATGTAAGGAATAAACCACGACGGGCTGTCCTGTTATTGGGAAATAATGTACGACAGGGGTGGTGTGTATGTGAAGTACATTATTTCCCAATGACGGGACAGCCCAAAGTGGTTTATTACGCTTATACCACGGTTACCAACAATGATTATCTATTAGTTATTTTTATCTTCATTGGTTTACTTTTTATTCACATCATGTTTCAGATAAAATAATTTAATTATTTATTTAACTATTTACACACAAACCACACCTTCTGTCAAATGTATTTATACATTTATACAAATGTCATTTTTATCGAGCAATGTAGCCTAACGTTAATGTACAATGTTGCCGTTTAACTGCTTTAGAATGTTGGATCTTGTAGCGCATTGATTTTAGAACTGTTAAAGGGCCGAGGTGTCCCGTTATTGAAAATTAATGCACACCCTTGGAACGCGTATTGACCAATCAGAATCGAGTATTCAACAACGCCGTGGTATAAGTACAGAATAATCCAAGACGGGCTAAGCGATACACCACAGACAGAGTGGTGTGATGTGGTCCCGAAGCAAACCCTGGAGTGGTTAACGGTCGGCCCGGAGTGGTTTAAACCCGCGTATACCGCGGCTACTTGCAACAGAAATAATTCAACACTCAAATACAAAGAAACAAAATTGTCTCAGCGCTATGCTGCTGCTGTTGTTAATGTAGATGTTTTTTTGCTGTTGTTTTCAGTTGTCAATCAAATGTGTTCAAATGAAATAGAATGTTAAACGTGCTTGTGTATTGATTTGGAACTGCGATAAGGCCCTTTTCACTGGAACTATCTCATAACCATGCATTATTGTGTCTCCATGCAGTCCACCGGAAAACAATATCAACACCCTGTCGACCAATCGCAGTCAAGTATTTAACCAAGCCGTGGTGACAGAGAAGATAATATCTACAATCATTTGGAAGCCTTGCTTTTGCTAAACACAGTAACATTTCAGAATTCGTTGTAGAAAACAGAGCTCACAAAACAAAATAGTTATGGAATATGGTGTTAACAATCAATCATATTTTATGTATTTAATTTGAGACCAGAAACAAATGCCTCCCAGTGACCCCAGCACAGTCTCTGTGGTAGCCTGTGGATAAACAGACAGCAGTGTGGGTTAGTCAGGTCACAGCAGGTGGGCAGTGTGGTATAATTGTTAGGGAACTGGGCTTGTAACGTTAAGGTTGCAGGTTCAATCCCCAGGTGGGACACTGCCATTGTACCCTTGAGCTAAAGGTACTTAACCTGAATTGCTTCAGTTAATATCCAGCTGTATAAATGGGTTGTAAAGAAATGTAAACTGTAAGTCGCTCTGGATAAGAGCGTCAGCTAAATGCCTGTAATGTAATGTAATGTACCACTGAGATAGAATTACTCAACCCAAAACCATCTTAAAAATATGTCTCTCTCACTATAAAACATAAGTGATATAACGTATTAAACGTTCCAATGAAGAAGTATGAGAGAAAAACCAAGCCGTTTCCACCAAAGTCCTTCAAGGTCACTCAACCTTAACAAGACACTGTAAATATTGTCATCTTTGCGACCGGGAAACCAACTGAAGCCCAGGACAGATACAGTCCAGTTCACAAACCAATAGCAGGGCAGAATGACAGCACTGTGGGAATGGTGGCTGAAAAACAGCTGGCAGTGTAGTGTAATGGTTAGGGGGGAGCTGGGCTTGTAACTCAGAGGTTGCAGGTTCAATGCCCAGGTTGGGCAATTACTTTGGGGCGACCTGATATTTTTCATTAAAAAATATCCAGCTGTGTAAATGGATTGTATAGAATATGTAAAAGAAATGTAAAAAAAAAAACCCGGTGTAAGTCGCTCTGGATAAGAGCGTCTGCTAAATGCCTAAAATGTAAAATGTAAGTGTAACGGAGAGCTCTGGGTTTGGCACGTACCTGTGGGGAGGGCGGACTGCGTAGGCATGGTGCTCACGACAGAGGACTCCAGGGGATCGGGCTGGAAAATCCCATCCACCGGATTGATAGTGCTCTGGAAAGGGGACAAACGAGAGCAGTGAAGGGAGCGCAGGAGACAGGAAACAGGAAACAGGAAACAGGCGCACGGCCTGATGGGAAGTCCTGCCTCCACGCTGCACCCCTGTAAACATCAATATGGCTTCAAAACCAATGTGATGTGGCCTCCCGGGTGGTCTAGTGGTTACAACGTTCAGCGCTGGCCACTGTGACCGGGGTTCGATTCCACCGGCCGCACCAGAGTCTGCTCTGGCCGAGAGTGCCACTAGGGGGCGGCGATTGGCTGTCCGCCCCAGGGAGGGGGGAGGGAAGCCGACATGAAGTTCGCTGCGCACAGGACAGGACAGCCTGGCAAGTGCCGTCTCGGAGGAGACTATACTCTGCCTGTGCCACTACCGGTCTCAGGGCTACGGCAGCGAACTCACAATATGAGGGGGAGGGGGGGATTGACATGAAAAATAGAGGGTGTAATTGGCTACTAAATTGGGAGAAAATGGGATAAAATCTGAAACAAATTCTTTAAAAAAATTATGTTAAGTGGCACGGCACACGTAACAATAATAAAGAAAAAAAACAACTGTTGAATATAAATTGCCCTTGCCAAAACGGAGCAGCTGAGCAGCGCAGATAGTGTTTCGGACAATGAGGTCGCAGCTTCCTTGTTACTCCACCAGATAATATTGTAATGACCTAAAAAACAGCACAAAAACAGTGGAACCTTTCCAAAAGCGCCAACCCCCGCTCAAGCTCAGCATTGCATGGTGTCATTTTCTCTGTTCAAATACTTGTCCAGAGTGCTTCTGCATTTCCATTCCTTGCCGCAGTCTCAGTAAGTCCACCTGAAGGACTGTGACTGAGAAAAGCACCTGTCCACACGCTCGCATTCGCCTCACACATCACACCACACGCATGTGCAACAGCATGACGAGGACAGGGCAGAAACTCAGCAGCCTCGAGTGGACAGAACGTGCAAGCCAGAGGAGCCACGCGGCCATCTTTTGCAGACTGAGGTTCACCCTCCATCGCAATGGGCGAGGAAAAAAAATATAAAGAAGAACAAAGAAATTCATGCAGTACAGTAAAGCTGATTCTCTGATGATTTAGAAGTTCAGTCAGTGAGAAATGGAGAGGAGAGTTTGACTTTGTCCAGTGTCCGCATCACTGTGGGGGAAATGCGCTGGACACTGGACACTGGACAAGGGGAACCAGCTACAGCTGAAGGGTCTCTGGGTCACTGAAGAGTCGCTGGCTACTCCGGTAAGATATCTGATTGATCTATTTTTCAAGAGACCATTGTCCACTCTCCAATTAAAATGGGAGCGACGTGGCACACTTTCACTGGACACACAAAGATGGACTGAATTGCTAAAAGTCCACCGTAACGCCGCGTCCACTCTCGCGACGAAAGGACCAGACTAGGTGCCATTGGAACATGACGGTAGATCTGTCATCCGCAGCAGAAAACCACCACAGGTAGCGTCCGGATAGAACATTTATATTTTATGTGTTTTTTCATTAATAAGAAAGAAAACCGAAATGAAGCGAAGAGAGATTTTACTCTGTGGTGGCCAGCGAGCTACCTCGCAATACTTCATATCACTGCGGCAGAAATATATGTGTAGTATTTGCAGTAGAAAAGGATACATGGGTGGTAGGGGGGCGGCAGTGTAGTGTAATGGTTAGGGGAACTGGGCTTGTGACTCAAGAGATTGCCAGTTCAATTCCCAGGTGGGGGAATGCCTTAAGCAAAGTACTTAACCTGAATTGCTTCAGTAAAATCCAACTGTATAAACGGACTGTATGTAAAGAAATGTACACTGTGTAATTCGCTCTGGATAAGAGCGTCTGCTAAAATGCCTAAAATATAAAAATATAAAATATATACATGCCCCACTGAACTGTCTGCTACAATGGAATTTGCATCTATAGTGTGAACACAGTATTAGCAGTCTGCAGACTTGAGAGAGAATGTGTTTCCAATCTAATCACTGCTCCAGATGGTGAGTTACTAGCCCCAGAGAGGTTGATATCAGTAGATATGAACACTGTCCTGTAATAATTCAACGGTTTTTGATTTGAGGGGTCAAGGGCGACAACAAGCCGTCTAACCTTCAAATAAGGTGATGCTGTTACAGTGAAAGCGTGGGCACAAATAGCGCTTCCATAACACACACACACACACACACACACACACGACTCTGCTGCTGTCGTGCTTAACAGCTGCTGTTTCTACGCTGTTTTCTTTTCATCAAACATTCTTTGACGTTTTCAGCTAGGTGACAAGAAAGAATGACCGTGTGGAGAATGTTGTTTGTGAGTGCTACAGAGATACAGGCACAAAATCCTCCACCGACTGAAGAAAGGGAAGGAGAGTGTGAAGAGAAGAGAAAATGGAAATCACAAGACAGGCACTACTTTTTTTTTGCAAAACATAATTTCTCAATAGAATTAGTTGGAAAAGAGGATGGAGGTTTATATTGGCTTTTTTGGTTTTTTTATGTTCAGAGAATGTTAAAACTTACTATCAGTCCGTTTGCGTGTTGCTGTTCGTTACTTTGATCCTTAAAATGTTGAAAAGAAAACATTTGTGTGAAAAGACGCACCTGTTAATGAAAGATGGTAACAGAACTGGGGGTAAAACAAGATACTCAGTTCTGTTTTTACAAATGAAGCCAAAGGAAATGTTTAAAATGTACAGGATGGACAACATTTAACCGAGCCTCTCTTGCCCTCAAATAGGGTGGCAGTGTAGTGTAATGGTTAGGGGGGAACTGGGGTTGTAACTCAGAGGTTGCTGGTTCGATTCCCAGGTGGGGGCACTGCCGTTGTACCCTTATGCAAGGTAACTTAACCTGAATTGCTTCAGTAAAATATCCAGCTGTATAAATGGATTGTATGTACAGAAATGTAAATTGTGTAAGTCGCTCTGGATAAGAGCGTCTGCTCAATGCCTAAAATGTAAATGTAAAATGTCAGCCTCAAACCTTTTACGGTTTTTAAGAACACATTTTGCCGGCCGGTGTGAAAAGACAAGTTTGGGCTGATGCTGAGCCCTGACACAGGAAGTGTATTTTGAGCTCCTGGCTTCTCGAGTGCAAGTGTGAAAAACACGTCTGTGCACCTCAGAATGGATCCTGGGGGAATGTGGCAAACTGACTACAATAAACAAATCGTTAGACGTAAGGTGGAGAGCGCCGTGGAGGCTTAACAACGTCTGCTCAAAAACAAAGCAATTAAATGAGCACAATGTGGTAAACACACAAATATGCGAGCGAACGGAGTAAAGAGGGTTTTTACCTTGGCAATCTGCAGCAATACAATACAGTGCTTGATGGATTCTACCATACTCTGAAAACAAAACAAAAAAAACAGCTCTTTAAATACAAAGTCCTTCACACGAGTCCTACATGCAAATGTTTTTTCCAATATCAAAACAGGTCACACTCACACAGGTCGTGTCCTTCAGGTTCTCAATTTTCTGGAAAAGAAAATAAGATTTGCAAAACAATGTTTTATTTGTTTCCACGAAGCTTGTGCCATCTGATATAGGAGCAGGGACATCTGGCTGAGCGTGCCCACTCTACTGGCTCTTCGCACAACGGAACGCTCGCGATCAAACGCTTCAACATGCTCGGCTTATTAAAAGTTGGCTGCGGAGCAATGAATCTCGTAGCATTGTTCTTTGAAACACTAGAGATCACACAAAAGTGTTCAACCAATCACAGGGCTCATTCACAATGATCCCACCCTCTCCATCTCCCTCTCTACCATGAACAACTGTACTGTACTTCTGCAGCACACTGGGACAGTGCAGTAAAGAACAACGTCTTTAACTCAAATGTCATACGTGTAATACTATGTCATAAATATGATATGATTATATTACATGTATGGCAAGTGTGACTATAGTCAGGGATGCACATAAGTGGTACGCCAGCACAAACGTTAATTGAGTACCAAGCAAGACGAACAAACGTTTGAAACATATGTGACTTTAAGTTTGATCAGTCCATCACTGGTTAATGGACTAACTAACTAAGTTAATTTATAAATACATTTCCCATATTTCTTTTCGGAGTACAGGACTACTTACTCTGCGCGATTCATCTTCTTTGGAGTCCTTAAGCTTCTCATCAAAAAGCTGTAAGATTGAGGGAGGGATGGAGAGAGAGAGAGAGAGATGGATAGAGAGAGTGGGAGAGAGATGGATAGAGAGAGTGGGAGAGGGAGAGGGAGAGAGATGTCCAGTGTGGTTGATGTTAGCACATTAGAGCCAGAGACAGAACCAAGGCCAAACAGAAGGGGCGGCTCTTCTGATTACGTAATGATTGTTATGAATGCCTGTGCCAGCGACACAAACTGGTAATGGGGGTTCTTGGTTCAATCCCAGAATAGAATCGCTGCTATGAACATTGATCTGTGAGTGGAGGGTGCAGAATACCTATTCCACATTTGCAAATTGAAAAATAAATGAGCCACTATGACACACAATACAGATCGAGGTGTGAAAAATTAAATGATTAGCTTATGGCTCATCTATCTTTCTTGCAGGTTGTCTCTTGTGGACAGCTAGTGGGCCCTTGAAGGACACAATGCGACTTGGACTGCTAGCTGGACACAGTCAGGTCACATAAGCATTAACAATGAACACTGCTAAGGATGCCCTAGTCTGATTAAGAAACCCTGCTTCTACTTTGTAGGCAACGTCTTAGGGACTATGAACAAATATCCACGGCTGTTGTTTAAGATATACACACGCTGAAAACGAAGGCGGCTCTTTTTAAAACATTTTTAAAGAATTTGTTTCTGATCTTATCCCATTTTCTCCCAATTTAGTAGTCAATTACACCCTCTCTTTTTCATGTCAATCTCCCCCTCGTATTGTGAGTTCGCTGCCGTAGCCCTGTGACCGACAGTGACACAGGTGAAGTATCGTCTCCTCTGAGACGGCACTCGCTAAGCCTGTCGACCGAAATTCCGGTACTCCAGAGCCACTCCTATACGCAGTGAACTCATGTCGGCTTCCCTCCCCCCTCCCTGGGGTGGACAGCCAATTGCCGCCCCATAGTGGCACTCCCGACCACAGGAATTGAACCCCGGTCGCAGTGGCCAGCGTCGAACGTTGTAACCGCTAGACCACCCTGGAGGCCCCTGAAGGCGGTTCTTCTGTTTCCACCCTTACTGGAGGGCTCGTTTCTGTGCCCCTGAGTGTTTACGGATGTGCGTTACCCTCCAGTGCGAGGAGAGAGCCCCTTTAGTCCCTTGCATTCAGGCACAGTGTGAAAGTTAGACGCCGCTCAGCTGGACTGATGCGTATTGCACAGTCTGGATCGAGAACAAATGGGAAAGCAGCTAAGGTAAATTAAGCCAAGGCCTAGTTTATCTTCAGAGAAATGTCCCTTAAGTAGTGCAGGTGTTTTTCGGGAAGACGACAGGTGGAAGTCACAACAAACTAACAAATCTTACAACCAATAAATAAGCACTTACTTTTAACTGGTCGATCAGAATCTGTAAATAGGCATCAGCTTCTGCAAGTTTCTTGTCGAAATCTTGGACGCTGGGGACAAAACCGGTTTCTGCCTCCTGGAACACAAAGACAGACGGAAAATGTTAATTTACTCATTTATTTACTTGCCATTTCTAACCCGATTTAGAAAGCCCAATCGCAACTGTAGGCCTGACACTAAGGAGTCATTTTACATTTTTCATTATCCAGAGCGACTTACAAGATGTGCATTAATACATGGTAAGATCAATCATAGTTCACGCGAGAGCTCAGTGCAGTGATACAGCGATAGACATCGTTGTTGGCAGCTGCATACCACACCTGTAACACTGGGAAAGAAAAGGTTAGTCATTTACACTGGGACAGTCAGTTTGTCAGAGGAGGCGGAGGGGTCTGGCTGGGGTGTAGGGTGTGATAAGTGTCTGGAGGTATGGGGGAGCAGTTCCTCTAGCCGCTTGAAAAGCACAAGCACCAGTGATTTGAAACTGATGCGTGCTGCGATGGGGAGCCAGTGCAGAGAGGAGAGTAGAGGGGTGACGTGGGTCACCAAAGAGTGATCCGCCGGGGAGGAGGGGGGGGTACCCTACTGTCTGAGGCTCTGCTTTCCTGGGCGACGATAAGGCCAAAGTGTGTTCCCCTCTGCACTCCCGCTCACAGTCAGAGGGCACTGACGCAGTCTGGGTTAGATACGGGCCGCAGGGCACCGAACCGCATGCCACACAAGCTCCTAAACTGGGTGTGCCACCCGGCACCCCGCTCAGAAACAAGTTTGGACAAACCCGGTCACGCGTCGTAGATGCACCCGACACTGCGCTTCAGGACTCGCCCGGCGTCTCAAAGCTCTGAAATGAAAGTGCCTCTGTACACAGCAACCTCATGAACTTCGGATACTGTGTCAAATCATCTTCCATCCTGCAGTCTGAATCAAATCCCCTGGCCTACTTTCACAGGTTATCCCAGAGGTGCACTCTAGCGGCCTCAGTGTCAGGTATGCCAGGCCTGTGATTTGCCGTTAACGGTCGGGCCAAAACTACAGTTTATGAGAAAGAAAACCATTTACGCCAGAGATGAGCTCTAATGGGGAAAACGTAGGCTAACATTTCCTCAGAATTTTGAGCCATTTCCCCTGTTGCAATAGGTTTGTTTAAAACAGCTTGAAAAGGGAGTATGTGGTCAATACAAATGTCCACAGCTTGCGAGAAGTTTCTAGCACCACTGTGCTTGTGGTGCGATAACTGAATAGTTTAACTAGCGTTGGCCAGAAGCCAACGCACAAGGCTTTGACCAGTCACCAAGCTGAAAACAGCCATGGTCTTCACCCAATTCAATCAAGGAGCAGAGAGTAAAAGGAGATGAAGGTTGTTATCAGGGATGGGTTGAAACTCACAGCACAAGTGTTAAAATGTCCCCCCACACACACAGAGAGCGGTGAGGCCAGCTCAGCCACAGAGAGGGGGAGGCTGTGTGACTCAGTGCGCTGCCATTGTGCACAGAGCTAGTTCCTCTCAGAGGTCAGTAATGCAGGCCGTGTCGCTCTGCAGTGCAGAGACTCGATCACCCGATCACCTCACACACCATTACGCAGAAGCGCAGTCATCGTTACTCATGGACACACACACACACACAGAGAGACAGACCTGGTGCCCCGCTCAATAACGCTGCACTGAGCACAGATCTATATCAAACCCACCAATGCGGACTCAGACACGCACGTACTCTCAAAGGCAATCAGACTAAAACCATTTAAACATTCATCAGTCTCAATCTCAAACATAAGAATGTGTGCCACTGAACAACTTTAATACATAAGAAAACCATAGATCCATCACACACACACACACACAACACACACACACACACACACACACACACACACACATGGTAGCTCTCTCTCACACACACACACACACACACGTCTGAATAGATAGCACACAGAGGCACGCACACACACGCACTTGCACATTGTGACTCTCTCTTTCTTTTTCACACACACACACACACACACACACAGACACACACACAGACACACACACAGACACACAGTAGATGAAATGTCCACTCCCCTCATTGTATCGCTCTCTGGTCTCAGTGTGTTGTGAGGCTCCAGAGGGCCGTGCCAACGCTGGAATGTGTCTCGTGGGAAGGTGAAGAAAAGCCATCAACAGCAGCCGTCCGCTGCGAGGCACACTGGAGTCTACAGTTAAAACAGGAAGCAGCGACTGTGCGGATCAAAGTCTGCGTCTCCGTTCCCCGCGCCGGTTAATGTGGCCACCGGGCTCAAAGGTGGCATGTCATATAAACCCCTGCGCTTGCCACTCGCCCAACCTGCCCCAGCGATGCCAAGGAAACGCGCCCCACAGACACCGCGTCCATCTACGCAGCCAACTGAACGAACAGTCAATGACTAAAGTAAATACACATTTTCCACCGCTTGCCGTGGGCTGTCTAGCTCCACAGAAACAAACAAGGTCATTCTTTTGAGCTCCTTTGAACTGGAGAACAGAAAACGCTGCAGCAGTCCCCTCCTCCTCTCCTCGTGTGTCGTATGCAGTTGCAAGGTATCGTTTGAAAAGCCATTAGGGCTACAAAAACAAGAATGAAGTCCCTCTAATTTGCTTCCTGTGAGAAACAAACACATCTGCACATTAAAGCCTGCTCACCGGCATTCTATTGAGGAGGGAGGACTGAGATAAAAGCAGCCAAAGCAAGTACCTTCATTTCTATCAACCTGCTAGAAATATCTGGATCGAAATGGTCAATCATCGTTTCCATGCTCATCAAACCATTCAGTGACCACTCGTGCCCTGTGGACGGGGGCATTGTCATCCTGCAAGAGACCACTGGATAGAAATGCTTCATGATGCTGGTGATCACTCAGAATGGCTTTGTATTTATTGGCATTTACCTTGCCCTCTAAGGGGTTGAGTGGACCTAAACCATGCCAGGAAAACGCACCCCACACCATAACAGAGCCACCAGAACCCTTCATTTACTCAGGTGTTTCCCTTATTTTGGCAGTTACCTGTATGTTATGATGCACAGCTGAAACAAAGTCTCTGTTTATATCATTCAGTGCCCAAAGCAAACATGGGCGTGAGATTGATTTGCCTGTACATTACAAATCAACCAACGCATCAATTCTGATGTCTTACGCTAACATGTGAAGTTAATGTTTAAACCCTGAGCTTGTGTGTGCGCGTGTGTGTGTGTGTGTGTGTAAGTGTAGTGTGTGCTTGTGTATGTGAGTGTGTGCGTGTGTGTGTGTGTGTGTGTGTGTGTGTGTGTGTGTGTGTGTGTGTGTGTGTGTGTGTGTGTGTGTGTGTGTGTGTGTGTGTGTGAGTGTGTGTATAAGTGTGTGTGTGTAAGTGAGTGTGTGTGTGTGTGTGTGAGTGTGAGTGTGTGTGTGAGTAAGTGAGTGTGTGTGTGTGTGTGTGTGTGTTTAAGTGAGTGTGTGCATGTGTAAGTGAGTGTGTGTGTGTGTGTGTGTGAGTGTGTGTGTGTAAGTGAGTGTGAGTGTGTGTGTGAGTAAGTGAGTGTGTGAGTGTTTAAGTGAGTGTGTGCTTGTGTGAGTGTGTGTGTGTGTGTATGTGAGTGTGTGTGTGTGTGTGTGAGTGTGTGTGTGTGTAAGTGTGTGTGTGAGTGTGTGTGTGTGTAAGTGAGTGTGTGTAAATGTGTGTGTGTGTGTGTGTGTGTGAGCATGTGTGTGTCAGTGCGTGTGTGTGCGAGTAAGTGAGTGAGTGTGTATGTGTGTGTGTGTGTGTGTGTAAGTGAGTGTGTGTGTGAGTGTGTGTGTGTGTCTCATGTGTGTGTGTAAGTGAGTGTGTCAGTGTGTGTGTGTGTGTGTGCCATGTGTGTGTGTGTGAGTGTGTGTGTGTGTGTGTGTGTGTGTGTGTGTTTAAGTTGAGCTCTCAGTCGTTCAGCCAGAGAGAGAGACACACAGCATGCCAAGGCGTGATGCGGCAGTGGGAGCCTCGCAGGGCGTTTCCTCTCTCTGCGCGGAGCAGCTCTGCTTCAGAGCGCCGGGCTCTGCTGTCGCCAGGGCCGCGCACACGGCTGTGAGGTGAGTCTGCAGACGCCGGCGAGCGAAAGCCGAGACAGTGCTGCACAAACCCACAGCACAGCACCTGCAATCTCAGCCAGCGCAAGTACAGAGCATTTCATTTCTTCCCTTCCTTGTACAGTACAGGGTGTGCTAGTGGAGTTATTGCTATCATGGACGGGTCATCAAACATGAAGGATATGCAACGGAGGCACTAAAACCACCATACGATACCAGGGTTTATAGGTTGCTGAGCCATCAATAGTGACTCTGTGTGGCTCAGTAGGTAGAGCATGGTTCTGTGTGGCTCAGTAGGTAGAGCGTGGCGCCGACAACGCTTAGGTTGTGGGTTTGATTCCCACTGGGACCACATATACTGAAAATGTATGCATTCACTACTGTAAGTCGCTTTGGACAAAAGTGTCTGCTAAATGGCGTATATTACAACACCACTTCATGGCAGGATGGGGGTACATACAAACGCATACACGTTTCACCACCACTGTTATCATGATCATGATGTCCACCACTTAAAACAAAAAAGATAATATTTTTCAGGTCAGTTATGATAAAGCAACTAAATTCTTTTTTTTACAACTATATGACTACGTTAACAGTGCATTCACCCTGCAGGTAATGTGGCAGAATATCTGCCACCGTCTTCAGTCATAAAAAATGACCCTATAGTCTGTCGCGTGATGCTTGCAGCTCAAGCTCTTCCTGGCTAGCTCCGCTCGACGGTCAATATTTAATCAGCGATTTCTGTGTCCTGTTTGCAAAGGAAGGAAAACCCATCGTGGGTGTGGGGGGAGGAGCCGCTGTGTTAAAACTCAAAGACGGTCATAGATGTACGTGTGAAGAAGGGCTACATAGATCAACGGGCTGGAGAGGTCTAGGGAACACGACAGACAATCACAATTCCCTCTGGCCACCTTACTTCTGATGTAACAAGTGCACAGTGAAGTAATACCTCAGTGCGGTCCATTGAGAGAGGACCGAACCCTCGTTGGGAAAAGGCCGGGTTCACTTTAAAAGGGCTAGCAGCTTTAAATCTTTTCTCTTGTCAGTATTGGAGGACGGAAATAGTTGGTGCCGCAAAGCAATTCACCAGTCAAATCTTGATCAATGCGCCATCCTGCAACATTTCCACCCCGTGCTTTTCAGCGCTGAGCCACGCAGCCCCAGCGCACTCCAGCGGCTCGGGAGCCGGTGTGCTGCTCCTCGCTTCAACAGGCTGCAGGCCATGTGTGTGGACCCGCTGGACGATGGCAGCTGTAACTCATGTAGCGATGAATACGCAAAACAAAACATCAGCTACACAGAACAGTGGTTCTGTGTGGCTCAGTAGGTAGAGCGTGGTTCTGTGTGGCTCAGTAGGTAGAGTGTGGTTCTGTGTGGTTCAGTAGGTAGAGTGTGGTTCTGTGTGGCTCAGTAGGTCGAGTGTGGTTCTGTGTGTCTCAGTAGGTAGAGTGTGGTTCTGTGTGGCTCAGTAGGTAGAGCGTGGTTCTGTGTGGCTCAGTAGGTAGAGTGTGGTTCTGTGTGGCTCAGTAGGTAGAGTGTGGTTCTGTGTGTCTCAGTAGGTAGAGCGTGGTTCTGTGTGGCTCAGTAGGTAGAGCGTGGTTCTGTGTGTCTCAGTAGGTAGGCGTGGTTCTGTGTGTCTCAGTAGGTAGAGCGTGGTTCTGTGTGGCTCAGTAGGTAGAGCGTGGTTCTGTGTGGCTCAGTAGGTAGAGCGTGGTTCTGTGTGTCTCAGTAGGTAGAGCGTGGTTCTGTGTGTCTCAGTAGGTAGAGCGTGGTTCTGTGTGGCTCAGTAGGTAGAGTGTGGCGCCGACAACGCTTAGGTTGTGGGTTTGATTCCCACTGGGACCACATATACTGAAAATGTATGCATTCACTACTGTAAGTCGCTTTGGACAAAAGCGTCTGCTAAATGGCGTATATTACAACACCACTTCATGGCAGGATGGGGGTACATACAAACGCATACACGTTTCACCACCACTGTTATCATGATCATGATGTCCACCACTTAAAACAAAAAAGATAATATTTTTCAGGTCAGTTATGATAAAGCAACTAAATTCTTTTTTTTACAACAATATGACTACGTTAACAGTGCATTCACCCTGCAGGTAATGTGGCAGAATATCTGCCACCGTCTTCAGTCATAAAAATGACCCTATAGTCTGTCGCGTGATGCTTGCAGCTCAAGCTCTTCCTGGCTAGCTCCGCTTGACGGTCAATATTTAATCAGCGATTTCTGTGTCCTGTTTGCAAAGGAAGGAAAACCCATCGTGGGTGTGGGGGGGAGGAGCCGCTGTGTTAAAACTCAGACAGTCATAGATGTACGTGTGAAGAAGGGCTACATAGATCAACGGGCTGGAGAGGTCTAGGGAACACGACAGACAATCACAATTCCCTCTGGCCACCTTACTTCTGATGTAACAAGTAATATCTCAGTGCGGTCAATTGAGAGAGGACCGAACCCTCGTTGGGAAAAGGCCGGGTTCACTTTAAAAGGGCTAGCAGCTTTAAATCTTTTCTCTTGTCAGTATTGAGGACGGAAATAGTTGGTGCCGCAAAGCAATTCACAAGTCAAATCTTGATCAATGCGCCATCCTGCAACATTTCCACCCGTGCGTTTCCACTCCAGCGGCTCGGGAGCCGGTGTGCTGCTCCTCGCTTCAACAGGCTGCATGCCATGTGTGTGGACCCGCTGGAAGATGGCAGCTGTAACTCATGTAGCGATGAATACGCAAAACAAAAACATCAGCTACACAGAACAGTGGTTCTGTGTGGCTCAGTAGGTAGAGCGTGGTTCTGTGTGGCTCAGTAGGTAGAGCATGGTTTTGTGTGGCTCAGTAGGTAGAGTGTGGTTCTGTGTGGCTCAGTAGGTAGAGAGCGTGGTTCTGTGTGGCTCAGTAGGTAGAGCGTGGTTCTGTGTGGCTCAGTAGGTAGAGCGTGGTTCTGTGCGTCTCAGTAGGTAGAGTGTGGTTCTGTGCGGCTCAGTAGGTAGAGCGTGGTTCTGTGCGGCTCAGTAGGTAGAGCGTGGTTCTGTGTGGCTCAGTAGGTAGAGCGTGGTTCTGTGCGGCTCAGTAGGTAGAGCGTGGTTCTGTGTGTCTCAGTAGGTAGAGCGTGGTTCTGTGCGTCTCAGTAGGTAGAGCGTGGTTCTGTGTGGCTCAGTAGGTAGAGCGTGGTTCTGTGTGGCTCAGTAGGTAGAGCGTGGTTCTGTGTGTCTCAGTAGGTAGAGCGTGGTTCTGTGTGTCTCAGTAGGTAGAGTGTGGTTCTGTGCGGCTCAGTAGGTAGAGCGTGGTTCTGTGCGGCTCAGTAGGTAGAGCGTGGTTCTGTGTGGCTCAGTAGGTAGAGCGTGGTTCTGTGTGGCTCAGTAGGTAGAGCGTGGTTCTGTGTGGCTCAGTTGGCAGAGCGTGGTTCTGTGTGGCTCAGTAGGTAGAGCGTGGTTCTGTGTGTCTCAGTAGGTAGACCGTGGTTCTGTGTGTCTCAGTAGGTAGAGCGTGGTTCTGTGTGGCTCAGTAGGTAGAGCATGGTTCTGTGTGTCTCAGTAGGTAGAGCGTGGTTCTGTGTGGCTCAGTAGGTAGAGCATGGCACTGACAATGCTTAGGTTGTGGGTTCGATTCCCACTGGGGCCACATACACTGAAAAATGTATGCATTCACTACTGTAAGTCACTTTGGATAAAAGTGTCTGCTAAATGGCATATATTATATTATATTAGCTACTGTATCTCATTGCCAACACCAGTCTTCCAAACTGCAGTTCAGCTCAATTCAACTTGCTAACCATCTCTGCAGATTTTTAAAAAGTCTAAAATAACTTTGTCAGACTGGCCATTACAGTGCCTCTTGTTCCTACAGCAGAATGTTGAATAAAAAGACAGGATCCTGTCGGTTCAGATGAATGACAGCCTACATTAACTTTTATCTGCCGATCTGATGTGTTCCACATACAAGGATAAACAATTAGGACTTTTAACTGTGCCAATGGTATACATGTTTAATATACAGCAAAACAAATCAATACAAAACATGGAGATGCAACAGGTCTTAATTTAAGACACTCAGCCTAGAGAAGGAACATATTACCCAAATTAATATGCAAGCAAGCAGCAGGATGCAATCGTGAATATGAAAGGTGATTCTAAAATAACATTGGCAACAGGCAAATATGTATCACTCATCAAAACAACTTACTGTACAGTAACTGCATTCATGGCCATTTAGCATTAGGTAAGTTGTTGAAATAAATTCATAATATAAAATTTTTTTTTTTTTGCCAATTTCTGTTACTGGCTGTTCAAGTAAACAAATTTCCAAGCATTAAGGAAACTGGCGCACCAAGAATGGCCGTTCAGCTCAAAATTTGTGTCGCAAAATTGCCATGCAAAGTTCGCCTGTCGACAGGTGAATTAGCCTACGTGCCTGCAGCATGAAGTCAGGTGAGCTCGTGCTCATCTCAGTTCTCCAGTCACTCTGAGTCTGTCGTTACAACACGTGGAACTCACAATTCCACACAGGGGGAAACAACCCGAGCAATGCGGTCTGCACAAGGAATATGACTAAAGATTAACGAGGAGAGAGATGTCACCGTATCTTACTGCTGAATTTATTGGGAGGCCAAAGAAACAACAGTCCTTCACCGACTGGTAGTCAAATGATTTACCGTGTGTGTCAAAAGTTACCTCTGAATAACCAAGACTGCTTACACATGCTGTTCCTCTTTGCCACCCTTTGCTCTGTGTTGCTTACACAGCCTCTAAAGTGTGAGTTCTCTGAGGGGCAAGACAATCTGAGGACGTAATCTGCCCATCTGAGATAGTGAAACGTGGGTTCACTCTGAGCGCCACGTTTGCCCGCTTCGCAACGCCGGCGCAAACGAATCACGTCAGCAGCAGGTCGATACCGCCGTGCTCACAAAGGCCCAGGGGGTTAGTGTTCCAACACCTGCACCAAAAGTCATCTGTTGCGAGACGTCAGGAAACCGTGTCTCGAGTTTCCCCTTGCTCCCCATGCCCCACAGGCACAGAACTCAAAGGAGCAAAACGGCTTCAGGGGAAGAAGGCCGCCACCCAAACACAGTTGGTTTACATTCAGACGTAACACAACACGCATTGTGTTCGAGCTGCGCTCAGGAAAAGAGTGGCCCAAATTTTAAGCGATGTCATAATATCTCGTCTCAATGCACCTCCCTGTACCACACTAGTTTTTTTTTAAAGGAAGAATACACTTTCAGGTCAGAGGTAGAACAGAAGGCTTCTCTGGAACACCAGTTTCTCAAGAGCGATTACAGAGCCTGTCTCTCACTGTCCGTGTACGGGCCGAGGAGCAGACGTGGAAAGAAGACGTCGGTGTGGAAATCGGGAGAAATTCCAGCTGTTCTGACACAGCGCTCAAATACAAACACAAAGAAGGAAGGAAAGCAGACACATTCAACAGAACCTCCGCTGTATTCAGAGTCTCAAACGGGGACAGAAAGTGCCCCTAAACAAACCCTGAACCGCAACCATGGCAGAGACAAAGAGCCCTGCGATAAAAACAAACCCTCCCGTCTCTCTCTCTCTCTCTCTCTCTCTCTCTCTCTCTCTCTCTCGCTCCTTCTCCCTGCGCGGTTGTGTCAACACAAGCACATTTTCACATCGACGGGATCTTTCTGCCTCGGCAGGCCAGTTTTGAGACCCAGAGGACAGGCAGGCAGCGACTGCAGCTTCAGCAAAATGTCACAATCTGCTCCTACAAAAGAGCCACTTCTCCGCAGCGCAAGCCCCTAAAGCTGGCCGCTGGCCCCCTCCCTCCCTCTCTCCCTCTCTCCGCTCACTAAACCCACGACAGGGGAAATAAAAATGAAAAGCTCACTTCTCAGCACCCCCACCCCACCCCACC
>JAINUG010000116.1:487500-490000 GCA_029706075.1 Aldrovandia affinis
TAAATGGCATATATTATTACGGAGCCTTGGCGCTGAGCAGCAGAGGAAACACACTCACGTGGAGCGTGGCTGTTAATGTATTACTCTCACCACATCACCGCACACGGTGTACTTTATTTTCCACTGTGTATCTGACGTGTGGTGAGTTTGTACTGGCGCACTATGGCTGCCATCGCGTTCACCCAGGTGGGTGCTGCACATTGGTGCTGGTTGAGGTGAGTTGTCCCCACTATCACTGTAAAGCGCTTTGAGTTTCCCTGGAAGAAAAGCGCTACATAAATCCAATTATCATTCATCCATCCATTCATTCATTCATTTTGCACAGGGCGAATAGCTGGAACGCTAAGGGCTTTGTTGTTCTTGTTGTTGCTGTTCTTGTTGTTCTAGACCTTCGATCTCTGAACGCACTGCTGTACGGAGCTGCTCTCTCTCTCTCTCTCTCTCCTCCACGCAATCGGCCACTTTCACACGCGTGTGTGAGCTGCATGCGCGCAATGCCCCAAACCTGTGCGACTTTGCATCTGCCAAACAAGCAGAGCCGCCGGCTCCTCACGGGAGGGAGTCACACTGCGGCCGGCGCTTACAGAGGCCACTCAATCCAGCCTGCTTACCTGGTGGCAGTGTAGTGTAATGGTTAGGGAACTGGGCTTGTATTGCTAAGGTTCCAGGTTCAATTCCCAGGTGGGGGCACTGCCATTGTACCCTTAACCTGAATTGCTTCAGTTAATATCCAGCTGTATAAATGGATTGTGTAAAGAAATGTAAAGTGTGTAAGTCGCTCTGGATAAGAGTGTCTGCTAAATTCCTGTTATGTCATGTAATAATGTTACTTGTGCTGTTGGGACAGAGGCAGAATAATTCCCTTAATTAATCATTAATGATTAATAATGAGGAATGTGGGTTACAGTGGTTACAATGACACTGGCCACTGCGACTGGGGTTCGATTCCACCAGCCGCGCCAGAGTCGGCTCTGGCCGGGAGTGCCACCGGGGGCAGCGATTGGCTGTCTGCCCCAGGGAGGAGGGGGAGGGAGGCCGATATGAGTTCGCTGAGCACAGGAGTGGCTCTGGGGTACCGGAGCTAGGGTCGACAGCATAATGTCTTTGTGTCAATGGCAAAGTCTGCCCAATATTTGGTCCCAAAGTACAGTGGACATTCAGGAACCGTTAGAGGGGTAATTTAGGTAAACCTGACATATAGAACAGTGCATTTAGCACTAGGACTCACGACCCAACATGAGTCAGCAGAGCCCTAGCAAACTGGGCCCTTATTCCCAGGAAAACAACCTCCAAAGTTAGGGACAACATTATTAATATTCTCATCAAACAAACTGCGTTTGACCCGGGCGGTGGTATCACACAGCGCGGCAGTATTCACATGCGTAGAGATATGTAGAAGTGAAATGTGGAGGGCTACAGTTAGTCCAAGTGTGGGTCCTCAGATTTATGCATTGAAGTGGGCCACATAAAGACAGACAGACAGAGAGAGAGAGACAGACAGAGACAGAGAGAGAGAGAGAGAGAGAGAGAGAGAGAGAGACAGAGAGAGAGAGAGAGAGAGAGAGAGACAGACAGAGAGAGAGACAGAGAGAGAGAGAGAGAGAGACAGAGAGAGAGAGACAGAGAGAGAGAGAGAGAGAGAGAGAGAGACAGAGAGAGAGACAGAGACAGAGACAGAGAGAGACAGAGACAGAGACAGAGACAGAGAGAGAGAGACAGAGAGAGAGAGAGAGAGAGAGAGAGAGAGAGAGAGAGAGAGAGAGAGAGAGAGAGAGAGAGAGAGAGAGCAGGACTAGGCAGATTTGTAAAACCCAATTAGGGCTTAATGGTTCCCCTCTCTTCGGGAGCATCTCGTCTGGCGTAATCCCCGCTCTCTCGCCATTACAGCCAGCCCCGGGCAGTCTGCAGAGCGCATCTTATTACCGGCAGACACAGAGAAAGGGCAGGGGAGCCCAGAGTCCTCAGAGAGAGAGAGCTTTACATGTTTCTCTCCAAAGGCGAGGGCTCCACTTACCGCACTGGCAGACGTACACACACTCCGCATCGCATTTCTGTCCCTCTCCTCTTATTATTCTGCTCCGTTTACATCAGCAGCTCTGACCTCCCTCCGATGTAAACAATTCACCTCCCATCCTTTCTATCCTCCCATCGCGCTTTCTTCCTTTTTAAAACGACGGTTCATTAATATTCCACGTCACATTCATCCGACTAAAGTACTGATTAAAGGCTTATTCTCGCAAACCTCATCGAGTAACATCGCATCCAAGTGAACGCTGTGCCTCATAGCGCACGTTTGGAGAACGGAGAGCTTGTTGCAGAGGGCACATGAACCCCGTCCCCCACACACACGGTTTGGGGCCACATGCACTGAGTACATGCACAGAGGGATCGCCCTGCCGCTTTATGTAACTCTGGTATTTCCACGCCTGCAGACCGCGTGTGTGTGTGTGTGTGTGTGTGTGTGTGTGTGTGTGTGTGTGTGTGTGTGTGTGTGTGTGTG
>JAINUG010000116.1:495000-527500 GCA_029706075.1 Aldrovandia affinis
CAAAATAATAAAAACGTACTTCCGCACACACTTTTTTTTCCCCTCTGCGTCTGACTGCACAGGAGCTACCCTCCAGCATCGTCAAATAAAATGCATTTAAAATGCAAAACGATTGTTTGCAGGTCGGTATGTTTCTTGGAGTAGGTTAGCCATGATCATTTTGTGCCTCTGTGCCTATCAATATCTATTGATATGAAGATTTGCTACTATTATCAATATTTGTTTTATTTACCTAATTTATCTGACTGGGCCCATGAAGAATTCTCAACGTGAATGCTAGTGCATCCAGTACATTGCAGGAGAGTTAGACCAGAGGCTAATTTTGATCTGTAGTCCTTGGGCAAGTTTGAACAATACTAAGCAGAATAGAGAAAGAAGAATGCATGTATTAAAATGGTATTCATTTCATGAGATACAAATTTATACAGTTGGTGTCTGTCAGTACTATATTACCATGCCACCAGGAAGATAATTATTCCAGAAATATGAATGTAACTGAGAAAGATGACTATTTTTATGACTGTTTTAGTGCATCTATAATGTTCTGTGCAGCCTCCTCTTGTGGTTGTATTGTTATCATGTGAGAGTAGCGTAATGAGGATGGATACATTACAGTGCAGGGCAGTAATATATTAAACTACCCTCATGTGCTCCTGGGTGCTTTCAATGCTTTAGTGATGTTTCTATACCCTTCCCCAGATCTGTGCCTCAACACAATTCTATCTCGGAGGTCTATAGAGAGTTCTTAGGACTTCATGGCTTGGTTTTTACTCTGACATGCACTGTGAACTGTGGGACCTTATATAGACAGGTGTGTGCCTTTCTAAAGCATGCACAATCAATTGAATTTGCCACAGGTGGACTACAATCAAGTTCTAGAGACATCTCAAGGATGATCAAAGGGAACAGGATGCATCCAAGCTCAATTTCGAGTGTCATAGCAAAGGGTCTTATGTAAATGTGATATTTAAGGGGTTTAAAAAATAAAAACAATTTGCAAACATTTCTAAAAATCTGTTTTTGCTTTTCATTATGGGGTATTGTGTGTAGATTGATGAGGAAAAAAATGCATTTAATCAATTTTATAATTTGGCTGTAACATAACAAAATGTGGAAAAAGTGAAGGGGTCTGAATACTTTCAAATGCACTGTATATATATATATATATTTTTTTCCCTCATAAACTTTGTTTCAGATTTTTCCCCATTTTTCTCCCCATTTGGAAGCCAATGATACCCTCTATTTATTTAGATTAACCCACGAACTCGCCGCCTGTCTCTAAGGGGCAAGCTACTCTCCGAGGCCGGCGATGATCCGCCTCCTTGGAGACATATTTTAATGCACTAGGAGGCTCGAGGCTCTGACACTCACTGAAGTATGAAAATAACAAACAAAATAAAATAGAGAAATGATGCATCAAGGCTTTCTCATCATCGGTTGTTGATTGAAGAGGTTTACGGTGACTTCACCCACAAAGACGAGGGTGTTGATGACAAACGGTTTGCCCGTGGGCTGCACAGCTTCACTCAGGCGCAGGAAACCATGGCATACGTAGATAACAGAAATATTGGACACCTCACAGTTCCGACACCACATTAAGAGTCCACAGCATAAGCCTATATCTGACTTCAAAGACCTGATCACACAGCCAGGCCTGGATGGTGACGTGGTGTTTTTAGCCCTAATAATGTATTGAGCGTCACATTTAACAAAACTCAACACAACAATATGGTTTCAAAGAGGACATTGTGGGATCTGTCCTTGACGTTTACTGCAGTTCTCAGGCTTCGGCACTGTAAGAATCACCGGCACCACCATTATAAAAAACCCCTTTCAAACCAAGCCTCATAGCGGCATTATGAAATACGTCTGATGAAATACGTGTGATGAAATACGGTACAAACAGGCAAAAAGTGGCCTGGTCATGATGACTGTCCCATCTGTATCGTATCCGTTACTACGGTTCGAGGTCGTCATGATCTCACCGCCACATTACTGCAGTGTGCGGCGATGACCTAGTGAGTCATACCGACCCGTACATTTTTCTCTCTTTTTCATATCGCGCTCGGTTCCTGATTAGACTGTAAGCAAGCGATCACGATTTTCAATTAGTCTAATAAAACGTAGTTGAACACAACACTGCGAAACGGCGAGAGAAAAAACGAACGGAACCTCCGTGCCATTGGTGACCATGGTTGGCATGGTGAGCACAGATATATTCACACCATTTCCGGCTGACTGCGGCATCGCCTGGTTTTTGTGGAGAGCTGCGTGGAGTGGAGTAAGGTTGTGCTTTTGTCACAGTAAATATTGACCAAAAATCACAGACCAGTCACGGCATATTTGATAAAAATCTCGTTTAACACACACAAAAAATGCTTTAGCAGAGACTGTAGCTTTTTTACTCATTTTTGGAACGCGACTGCTAGCATCAGGTTTGGTAAACTGTAAACACTATAACGTAGCCCGCTCTGGGTTTAGGGTAGCAGGCCAAAATAGACAACGCAAACGCATTAAGACGGGATTGAAGTTGATTTGTTAAAAGGACTCATAAAATCGGATTTGGAAGTGGTTAAAATTACAGTGATACTCACAAAACACAGAAATCGCAGCAAATCTATAAAAATGAGGAAAATCACAGCATTGGCAAAAAAAGAAAGAAAAACGTCACGGTATCCGTGACAACCATGACCTCCGTGACAAAAGCTCCCCCCCGACGTGAACACTCGAACCAATGCAGCACGTTGTGCTGATGTTGTCATCGCGATGGTTGGCATGCCCAATGCAAATGGCAATACAGCAACTTTAAATTTGCCTACAGTTGTTTTACAGAATCCTGTCAATCTAGAATAGGCTGACATATTTTTGCTGTGCTTATCAAGTACACTTTTGGATTTTGAGAATTCTAAAAATATATCTAAAGATACACTTTTTTTTTTTTTTTTTTACCATACATTTGTTGGAAAATGCAGAATATACCTGCATTTAGGACTTAATAAATACATTTTGATTATAACCACAGGGATCAGCAGTTATGTTTCCTGTTTCCACAGGACAACAGGATAAGACGCAGAGATGCAGCCTCCAATAACTGCTCAGGATGAAAGTAGCAGTCTATCGGGGGGAAATCCACACAGGACGAATTTGCATATTTGGTGAACAGGATAATGAAGTGTATGCATTAAAGTAGGCTACTGAATATTACACTTTATATCCATGTAACCGAATGAGAACACAGGTCTTCAACAGTAACACCAGCACCAACATAATGGGTCACGAGCCCTAACACTCTCGCTGTTCCACATTGTTTCTTTGAAAGAAACATTTTTTTTTTACAATAATTTCAGATTTTCTCCCAATTTTAGCCAATTCCCATTTTTAGTCAGCCAATTACACCCTCGTATTGTGAGTTTTTTGACTGGCAAACCCCCCCAGGTGAAGTATTGTGAGTCTTGCGGCACTCGCCAGGCCCTGACCGTAACTGGCAGAGCCACTCCTATACGCAGCGAACTTCCTGTCAGCTTCCGTCTCCTCCCTGGGGAGGAGATCGCCGCCCCGGTGGCACTCCCAGCAAGAGCCGACTCTGACCGAATCGAACCCCGGTCCGGTAGCTCTTATTCATAGAGCTCCCTGCGTTACTGTATGCCTCGTGGCGATCTCTAACTGGGTGACAACTCGTCAACAGCAGTTCAATCTCCCCAGGACAGACCTACTCCACCTGCATGCTCAGCACTCCCCTCGAAGACCTCTTCATAACTCTGCACCTACCACCCAACCTCCTCCCACTCCAGCAAGAATCCAAGCGTCACCCTCGATGACAAGCTCTCGTTCACAGAGAACACTGCATCAGTATCGCAGTCCTGCACATTCTCCAATAAAGCCAAACTTGAGACAAACTGGTCGTGCTTACCTGAGTGCAGGAACAAGCTCAGTAACCGCGTTCATCGTTTGCTTTGTTTTTTGACTGCTTTATTACTTATTAGCAAACGTTAGCTTTGGTACCTCCTAAGAAATAAATGGAGTTCACTGCAGTTTAATGGTTGATCCATTCCCTCTTATTTTTTCCTGCATATTCTTCATCGACATGTCTGGACTTCCTGCCTCCTCGCTGGCACCTCCAGGCCTCTTCAGCTCCTACAGACAGCACTATCTTCACTAAAGCGGCTCTAGGCTAAGTGACTATAGTGGTTCTGTGTGGCTCAGTAGGTCGAAAGTGGCGTTGACAACGCTTAAGTTGTGGGTTCAATTCCCAATGGGACCACATATACTGAAAAATGTATACATTCACTACTGTAAGTCACTTTGGATAAAAAGCATCTGCTAAATGGCATATGTTGTTATTATTATTATTATTAAAAAGCTCTTGAAATGTACCCATGTCTTCCTCCTGATCCTACATTTTTTACATTTTACATTTTAAGCATTTAAGACGCTCTTATCCAGAGCGACTTACAAGATGCATTAATACATGGTAGGAACACTCATAGTTAGCGCACGAGATCAGTGCAGGAATACAGCAATAGACATCATTGCAGGCATCTGCGTACCATACCTGTAACACCGGGGAGGAAAAGGTTAGTGAATTCTGATCCTCTCTCTCTCCTATAATTACCAATTGAAGTTTGCATCAAATTCAAGATTTAAAATACTGGGCACTCAAGGGTTCAGACCCTCCCTCCCTACAGTCCATCATCATACCCTACACTCCAGCACATGCCCTGCATTCGGCAACCTTTGCAATCGCAGCCTGCCAGATATGCATCCTGAACTCACCTCTTTACCTTACTAGCCCCCCAGTGGTGGGATGAACTAACTACAACCACTAGAACGTCAGAATTTCTCGTGAGATTCTACTGAAAACTCAAAACCACCCTGATCAGGCTGTCCCACACCTCGATTATGACACCTCATCTCTAACACTGAGTAGAATCTTTAGTATTATAGATCAGCGTTAAGCCCTGGGTAATGTGCTGTAAGCTGACATAGCTCTTATAATTTAAAAATATATATTCTTCAGGCTGTTGGGTGGCTCATCCTGTTAAGGCAATGTTTTAGTGCAGGGGTATTCAAATCCAGGCCTCGAGGTCCGCAGTGTCTGCTGGTATTTGCTCCAACCACGCACTACACCACCTGATTTCACGAATTAGCTTGCTTCCTGGACCAAGGAGGTAAACAAATTATTCAAAATCAGGTGGGTGTAGTGGTTGGAGCAAATACCAGCAGACAGCAAATACCAGGGGTGTCAAACTCACACATGGGCGGACAGGTTTTGTTGCAACGAGGCCAGGTGATTTCAATAGTTCCCCTCCTTGGTTGAAGAAGGAAGCTCTAGTGAAATCACCTGTGAGTCGGGTGCCCGATGGAAAGTTTCTGCCTGGATCATGCCCAAAGTCTGCCTGCATACACTTCACTTCTGCCTGCATAGACTGCAAGTATCCTCCTCCAGCTCAAAGTCTGTGTGAGCTTAACTGGTGGAATGCGGACTACGCAGGCAGTGTGGTATAATGGTGAGGGAACTGGGCTTGTAACCTTAAGGTTGCAGGTTCAATCCCCAGGTGGGACACTGCCGTTGTACCCTTGAGCAAGGTACTTAACCTGCATTGCTTCAGTTAATATCCAGCTGTATAAATGGATTGTATGTAAAGAAATGTAAACTGTAAGTCGCTCTGGATAAGAGCGTCTGCTCAATGCCTAAAATGTAATGTAAAAAAGCAGCAGCAGCTTGACACTTGTCTGAACTTTCCCAAATTGACAGAGGAAGTTGCAGCAATGACCAAAAGCATACACAAATTGGGAAAATGATTTCCAAAAGGATATTCTTGTGTCTAAATATTTGCATGATTTAATTGCCACCATTTAGCATCATGTTTTATTGTAAACAACTGTTTACAGTTTTTTTAGGTAAAAAAAAAAAAAAAAAAAGTAAGAAGAAAAGCATTTCCAAACTTCCAAATAGACTATATAAAGATGATAGATGATATAAAAACGTTCCCAGAACATGCGCATGAAACAACCCAACGCATCCAAAGAGCACATAAACTAACATTTCTGATGATAAAACTGAGTTTAGAGTGACAACAAGAAGTCACATAAAAACTGTGTGGAAAATGTCAATGTATTAGATGGGGAAATCAATTTTTAGAGGATTAAAAATATTCCACAAATAAAGTCCCAGTCCACATTCAAAGCAAGGAGCTTGTAGTCCAAAACTTTACCTTGAGGTTCTCACATTCACATATGGCACATGCTTTTCTGTACCTATGCCCTTCCTCTTGCAGCTCGTATGATATGCACTTTATGTTTCTTACCATCACACTACACTGCCCTGGATAAGACTGCCTGCTAAATGAGTGAGTAAATAATAACGGATTATGTCAAATCAAACCCATGACTTGGTGAGGGCCTACTGTACGTATAGTCAGGGGTGCACATAAGTGGTACGCCAGTACGCATTCACGTCCTCAAAAACTTTAATTGCGTACCAAGCAAGACGACAAACTTTTGAAACATACGCAACTTTAAGTTTGATCAGTCCATCACTGGTAAGTTCATTAACTAACTAACTAACAAACTAAGTTAACTAACTTAAGCAATTACTTAACGCACTTAACGTTTGAGGACGCAAATGCGTACCACTTATGTGCACCCGTTTATAGCAACAACCATAGGTCTATTTGATAACACTCCCCAACATGGGCAATCAGGTATCCTCCAAGTGCAACATTTCCACAGCAACCAACTAGCAATGCAAGAAAGGCACAAATGGAGTTCACTCAAGTGTTCAGGTGTCAGAAGGAACGGCCCAGGTACTCACCCTGAGTCGCACACAGCCTCTTCTGGAGCCCCGCATCATCTTGTCTTTGGACTGAAAAAGAAAAGGAGAGTCCCAACATACTTTAGAAACTCATTTCAGGGGGTGGGGTGGCAGATAGCGTATGGATAGTACACTTGTCTATCTAGTTTTGTGAAATCATCATCACTCAGATCACAGTTTGAAAAGTTTCAATAATGTATAAATGTGTTTAATAGGGCTTTGTTTGATACAACCTTGTCCTATAGCAGGGGTATTCAAATCCAGGCCTCGAGGTCCGCAGTGTCTGCGGGTATTTGCTCCAACGACGCACTACACCACCTGATTTCACTTATTATCTCACTTCCTGGACCAAGGAGCTAAACTAATTAGTGAAATCAGGTGGTGTAGTGCGTGTGTGGTTGGAGAAAATACCTGCAGACCTCGAGGCCTGGATTTGAACACCCCCGTTTTATAGCATTCTCAGACTACAATCCAAAACTGTTATCTACCAAGACTATTGGCTACAATAACTAATTCATATTTATACTTGCCTAATGTGAAAAACAGTACTTAATCTGATTGGTTGACGTAAAGGGTCAAATTAAGGCTTCGTGAATATGAAATATCAAAAAACAAGAATTAAATGCGATTTTAAATGTAAGTAAGTGTAAGTAAAAAAGGTAAAACTTTATTTTATAGCGCCCTCAGCACGGGTGCACAGGGTGCTTTACATCAATAAAAAAAATAGAATACATCAATACAAAATTCAATCAAACATCATCTAAGAAATAAGATAAAAACATAAACAGGAACATAGGGTGAATAAATATTAAATAAATCACTTGGCGTATGACAATTCCTTACAGTTAGCTAAAGGGTCTCGATTTTATTAATATTACTCTTTATAATCTAATTTCAGCACCAGAAAAACGGTTGGTGAGCTTCAACTCCACGATTAGGCTGAATACAGTAAGCATCGGGGGCTTTGATATACTGTACTTATATTTGCCAACCCCCAAACTTAAAATGTTGTATAACTTTACTTAGCTTGTCATGGCTAACTTCTCTTGGGTTGTTGTCTTAGTTTAGTTTAGTCAGGAAACAGTTTGAGAATATGTGCAGGCCCAAGTCTTTTAAAAATCGCAAAAAGTGTCTGCTACGGTACGGTTACGTTAATTTAGTCCGGTTTCTTTTCTTTATAAAGTGAGTAACACATATATTAAGTTCACACACATATATTAAGTTCACACACATATACATTTAGAATTTCTGACGTTTAAAAACTGACCAAAAATATTGCAAAAGTACAACATAGTATTTCAAATAAAACGAACACAGCCCATATCTTATGTACGTTGGAGAAAGGTAGCTAGCTAGCTAGCTGGGTACCTGCGTTAGTCATTTTCGTCCAAGATACTTAAAAATAAAATAAAATAAAAATAACTGGAACAATATATTGTGTTAAGATCTATCTAACAAATTATCGTTCGCTAGGTAACTGCAAACTAGTTAGTTATCCAGCCATATATACACATTAAATAATTGTATACCACCACCACGGTTAAGTTTCGTTTTGGTAGCTAGCAATAGCTACGCAGAGCTCGATCTCACGCTCCAGCGACCAAGCGTATAACAACACGAACGTCGTTAGGGCTGTCTTCGGTCGTTAGGGCTGTCTTCGGTCGTTAGGGTGTCTTCGGTCGTTAGGGCTGTCTTCGGTCGTTAGGGGTGTCTTCGGTCGTTAGGGCTGTCTTCGGTCTTTAGGGATGTCTTCGGTCGTTAGGGATGTCTTCGGTCGTTAGGGCTGTCTTAGGTCTTTGGGGATGTCTTCGGTCGTTAGGGGTGTCTTAGGTCGTTAGATATGTCTTAGGTCTTTAGGTATGTCTTCGGTCGTTAGATAGGTCTTAGGTCTTTAGGGCTGTCTTAGGTCTTTGGGGATGTCTTCGGTCGTTAGGGATGTCTTAGGTCTTTAGATATGTCTTCGGTCTTTAGATATGTCTTAGGTCTTTAGGGGTGTCTTAGGTATTTAGGGATGTCTTCGGTCGTTAGATATGTCTTCGGTCGCAGCTAGAGATTAATTCCAATACAAGGTTCCCTAGACTCGTCATCTTCCAGACGATGTACAGTCTTGAGGTTCGTGAAGTGCAGAATTTGACCGCCAAATACGCTACGATACTACAGTTTAATGCTGAATGAGGAGAAGGGTATGGGGGTCTTTAACCTAGCTAATATTAGCTAAATGTCGTATCAGCCGCTGTAGTTTTATATCGAAATACAAAAGAGTGTGGCTTCGGACAGTGACACAGGCACCCCTTGATGTGGTTTGAAAAGTAGTGGTCACGGGAAGTCGGCGTGAAGATGGCAAAGTTTACGACAAAACGTTGTAAAATAAACCCAAACGTTAAACCTCTGCTGTGTCAGGTCTCTACAACACATCCGTAACTGCCCCACAGAAACAAACACAGGGTTGTTTTGACGTAAGTTAGCCAGCCAGCTAGCTGCAAGCGAACGTTTTCTAGCCAGGTAAAAATGCCCTGGAAAAACTCATAGACAGTTGTCAACATATTAGCGGATGCATATTGCGAACATTGGTCTGTTAGCCTGTTGGCCGAAGAAGTGCATTCATTGCTCCCAAATCATCTTTAAAAAAAAAACCAAATGCATGTTTTCAGGGCACCACCCTTACAATGTACAGTAAGTAGCTCGCGCTAGCTAACGTTAGCCACACGGCTAGCTGCACCTATGGAGCTGCGATAACGTCCCGGTTGAGGCTGAAACCCGACTCCGAATTCCCGCAGAGGCCAGCCCACGCTACATTCTCATTCGCCGTTTGCTCCTCAGCTCCGGTTTGGATATGCCAACACCGCCGTCAACAAAAGTCCCCGCCCCAACTTCGCCAGCTGAGATTCCCAACTGCTGGCAACAGGCCTCTCCTATCCACTGGGGCTAAAACAAAAACCACTCGCTGCCTTCACCCCTCTCCAAAAAAAAGCGGAACCAAAACCTAGTCAGCGCTCGTCCCAATTTCTACACACCACCAATTCACCCCCCCAAACGTGCGTACCGTGTAGTAGGAGAGCAATCCGGCGTTGTAGTCCAAAACGAACCAGCGGTACTGCCAACCTTTCATGACGTTAGTCCATTTACTCAGCGGCCCTTCCATAATGGACGCCATCTTTACACTTGGCTGCGGTACGGGGAGGGAGGAGCGCGTGCCTGGGAAAAGGCGACGGGTGGCGTTGCGTCACCGCGCAAGGAGGCGTGCCCTTCGCCCGAGTCGTCGATCTCTGTAAATGTGTTACATCACCGATTGCTAGTCTGAATGCCTGCAAAGGCTTTACATTACGAATAATTGGTACTGTAGATCTAATGTGCCGTTTAAAACCAGTGGCACCGGCACAGTGGAGTGTGGGCGTGTACGTTTTTTGCTTTGGGACGATTCATGCCTTGCTAATGGGTTGGACATGGCTTTGACATACAGCCCTGCACCAGGGACTATGCGCTCCTGCCATCCTTCCTTCTTCTGGTTGAGAAGTGAAGGTGGTAGGGACAGTTAGTTGCCTATCTGGCCGCAGATATTCAGGCTAGCTATTTAACATAAGACGTAATTACAGTTATCGGAGTTATTCGTATTAGCTGCAGCAGCTATGTCATCAAGCAACAGCTTGCCTTAAGATAGGGACACGATAAACATTCGCGATCACTTGCGACACGAACTTGCGATCTTCCGCAAGAGACTCAAAACCTCCACTACCACTGAATTCTGTACATCTAGCCAATTGTCATCACCACTGCCTACTTGTTTAATACTTTTTGTATATCTATCCTTGCTTACTCCTCAAAAAGTAAAAAGAAAGAAAGAAAGAAATGTACTAACCTTTTCCTTCCCAGTGTTACAGGTGTACAGCTGCCAACAATGTCTATCACTGTATTACTGCACTGATCTCTTGCGCGAACTATGATTGTTCCTACCATGTATTAATGCACATCTTGTAAGTCGCTCTTGATAATAGCGTCTGCTAAATGCTTAAAATGTCAATGTGAATGCATTCAATCGAACAACTGGCGTTATCCACAGTCATTGCAGTTAATCTTTTGTCCACTAGATGTCAGTGCAGGCACAGTGAATCAAGGCATTTTCATATAAATATTCTTTATCTGCTTTTCTCACGAAAGAGAACAATTGGAGGGATGGAGAGAGCCAATGGGCAGTGGTATCGAGTGGTATGCCACAGTAGTGAGATAGTGGTGTAGCGACGTCAGGATGCTGATTGGTGCGGTGGTCTTGTGTCTGATGTTAGGATGCTGATTGGTGCGGTGGTCATGTGTCTGATGTTAGGATGCTGATTGGTGCGGTGGTCATGTGTCTGGTGTTAGGATGCTGATTGGTGCGGTGGTCTTGTGTCTGATGTCAGGATGCTGATTGGTACAGTGGTCTTGTGTGTGATGTTAGGATGCTGATTGGTGCAGTGGTCTTGTGTGTGATGTTAGGATGCTGATTGGTGCAGTGGTCTTGTGTCTGATGTTAGGATGCTGATTGGTGCGGTGGTCTTGTGTCTGATGTCAGGATGCTGATTGGTGCGGTGGTCTTGTGTCTGATGTCAGGATGCTGATTGGTGCGGTGGTCTTGTGTCTGATGTCAGGATGCTGATTGGTGCGGTGGTCTTGTGTCTGATGTCAGGATGCTGATTGGTGCGGTGGTCTTGTGTCTGCAGGTGGAGGTGCAGCTGTCTGTTCGGAGCAGCCCAGAGATCGAGGGGAACGACATGGACCTGCTGCCCCTCAGAGACCTGAGTGTACGGGGCAGGGGAGAGCGCTGGGGGCACGACCTCAGAGCTGTCCTGGGACCCTTGTGCTTTCTGTAGCTGTGTGTCCAGTGGAGAAACAGTGCCCAGCATGAGGACTCATTGCTTTTAAAGACATTGTGATGAGACAATGCTGAAGTGGGTGGAGCGTGAACACTGGATTGCATTTCCTTGGCAAGACCAGAGGCAAAGGCACCAAGGAAATCCCAGCCAGAGAGCGAGAAAGAGCCAAGTAACCCAACCTGCATTGTATGTGTGTCTTTAATATTGCAGTGCGATGGTTGTGAGTATTTGGGGGCAGGGATCTGTGGAATAGATGCATACCAGGTGAGATGTGCATGTCTTTGCAGTCAGTGTTTTTTTTAGATTACATTTCTCTAATTTTAAAAAATATATTTTTGTTTCATAACATTTATGTAGAAGCTCGGTGTTGTTGAGTGGTAATAAATTATTTACACATTTACGTTCTTCATATTTAACCATCCATAACTCAACAGAATCATTGAAGAAATGTCACAGCCTCTGAGTCAGTCATTTCCCCTCTGACAGAGCATTGACTGTTATTTTCCATTATCAATAACATTAATGAATTTACATACCGGAGTTGCAATCTGTAAATATTGCAGATTCAGATTCACGACCACGAGTAGGCTAATATTTTGAGTTAAAACAGAAATATTCTCACGTTCATTTAATTCAAATGTGAAGGAGAATATCACAGACCTGCAGCCCAAGGCATCAAATTAATGCATTTATAAATAAACTTGTATGTTCACCTTAAACTGACCGTCAAGAAAACAATAAATGGGGGAAAATCAGATCCAACTGGGGCTAATAATGTTACAAACAGCGTAGAGTTTAATTCAACATGCGTTGCTGAATTTTATTGATAAAATTGAAAGTAGACTGGGGTAAGATTACTTTTGTGGTATAAATGTACAATTTGAAAAAATTCACCAATGTAGCCTATTCTAAAATTAGGCAATGTTACCAGACCAGGCCAAAAAGAAATTGCACCATAGTTTTATTTTTCATTTTTATTTATTTACATCAAGTTTAACACTGATAAAGAAAACTTCACAGTAATACACTATTCAATGTGAGACTTAAATTAGAAACACGCAAAATATATATTTCACAATAAAAATAAAAAAAAGAAAGAAAAATACTGATAGTGTTAATTTGTTAACATCTGCCATTTTTAATCCCTGTTAAAATTCACATATTTACAGTTAAGAAGTGTTTAGGTTTTCATTGCACTAGTAGAACTGAAGAAGTGGCCTTTGGTATAAACGATGCTTATGAAAATTCTCTTCAGCACTGTTTCAAAAAATATACAAGAAAGAAAGACTGTTTCCCAGGATGTGACTTCCAGGTTTCAAAATGATTTAAAAAACATAATAAATAAAACTAAATAAATAAAAAAGATTTACAGATTTGTCATATGAATGCACAACACAACTTGGATTGAAAATTGGACACTGGTATACAAAATTACCTAAATGAAATGTGTTTGGACACTTACTGTGAGTCTGACTTGATCGATAGACGTCTGAATGGCTTTGTGAACAGGAAGACCACATTTGGCTCAGGAAACATAGACAGGAGTAGCTCGTTCTGAAGCTTCTTACAGTGTGAATCAACTGACATTACTTCCCTGGATGGACAAACAAAAGGCAGTTCTAGGAGTTTTAATACACAAGTTGCCTATAGTTCAGGTGACTTGGAAAATAATTTGTTGCTATACTGGGGGCAGGTTGACCATGCCAAGTGACTTGTGCATGAAAAACAATACAGGTTGAGTAATAGCAATACAAAATATTTGATTGGCAAATAGAGGCCAAATCAGACTGCAACAGAATGTGCAGAGACAACCAGCAGGAGAGGCTCAACACACACATTCTATTCAACATCGGTCGCTCAACTGCAGTAATACTACAAATTGGAAGAATGGAAAACATTCTGTGGCATGTGGGAAGTTCCTGAACAACAGGAAATGGCATCGAGTTGTGCAACGCTGACGCTGGCGAGCATACGGGTCAAACAGACAAACACCAGTGCGAAGCCATGCCTCTGGCTTTGCAGTGAAATGTAACGCGCCAAGCACCCAATTCATACAAGAGGCAAAATTCAAGAGAAATCTGGCAGACGCTGACATTTTTAATCCTGACGACAGAAATATATTCCATGGGGCTGCAATTCCACTTGAGCACGCGCCTCATTGTAAAGAGAGTAATTTCTTGACACAATCATAGAAAAAAGTATTTACAATAACAGATCACTGTATAAATGACTCTGATTTGAGTAGTGCACAATACATTAAATATCTTTCACAAAAGGCACCATGAATCATCGGGCGACATTGTATCCAGTAGGCTTAAAAAAAACAAATAATCATAATTTTGAAATCTCACACTGAAAAAAAAAGACAACGTTCTGTGGATCTGGCCAAATTATTCAGCTGACAAAAAGGTGAGCGATTCTGGGGTTCCAGGCGTAATAAGAACCCTCTGGTGAGCACAGTGCTGCTAACAGAAACAGGAGGGATTCTACTAAAGAAGATATGGGGGTGAGAGGAGGGAAATAACAGACCTCAAAATTAAGGCCATTGTGGAAAAATGGCTGCCAGGGAAAGAAGAACAACAAATGTGTGACTAGGATTGGAAATGCAGTGTCTGTCCTGCATATCAGCCAGGAGCAATGTTCTCACGTATAATAAAAAGCCACAAAGTGAAGCGTCTTATTTGCATGTCCGTTTCAGCATCTAGTCTAAATGGCTTGTCGTGAGGCAATCGTATACTTTGTGCCAAGTCTTTTTCACAGGCTGCATGGCAGAACACAACCGTCTGAGAAGAGCGGGCGCATTCAACAAAGCTATAACAGACCTTTTCAAGCAAGACTGTCCAAAATGACAGTGGACACAATTTATAATTAAGGGAAGGGTTTTCCCCCCCCCCACAGATCTCCCAAGAAGCACTGCAGTGAACACGAGCACACACGTAGCAACACTGAAATGTGCAACACAAATGTTCCTCCACCTAAATCAGATACAAGCTGGACAGCAGTGAGAGATGGCACCAGCCCAGCCTGTTTTTAATCAGGCCTTCCTGCAGGACGGCCGGGGCTGAGCATCACCTGCCTGGCTGCAGGGATGAATAACGGAGCCCGCATGTGGAACCTGCTGACGAATGAGAACGCAGAGCAATCTGCTGCAATGCTGTGCTCTGACTGCGCTGCGGCCAATCCTGTCCGAGGGCAAAGGTCAACACTTCAGGATTTGTTTTGGCGGTGGCCGGAACACACTTCCTGGTTTTACACCATCGCAAGCTGAGGTCTCATTGGACCTGCAGGTATTCCCTGATTCATGGTGCTTTTCCGTTATAAAGAGACTTCCTCCCCGGCCATCTTTCAGAAAGTCTGATTTATGAACCCCATCTCTTGTGACCCCAGCCACCCACAGCCTGAAGGAGGAGCATTATTCTCGCTTGTTTTTGTGTGTTAGAGCCAAGCATGTTTTGACCACAAAAAGGAAGGCCTTAAGAACCAGGTTTGTAGTGTGTTGAGACACACTTGTATGGAAAGGTGTGTAATTTCCACTAAGCAGAGACGTGGAGAAGCCAAGGACAAACAGAAAGCAGCACCATCTCATCGCACACGTCACTCCAGCCCACCCAGTCTGCAGGCTGTCGATGTCAACATTCATATGAACAAAAATGAGAGAAGCATACATTCATTCTGCAGATGAGAAGAACAGAACCGCCATGGCGCCACGACAGAGAAACCACAGCCCTTCAGATCGCTCTCACCGTCACACCTCGTAACTGATAAAGGCAGAAGAAAGCAAATGTGGTCTCGAGTACTTTTCCTCGGTATGAAATATAATGTAGGGTCTTCCGGAAAGAAAAAAAAAAAAAAAAAAAAAAAAAAATCTGTGCTTTCAATTAAATAAAATTAAATTCAAGTTTATACATGAAGACATTCTACCGTTTAAACAAAATAATCCCATCGATTGCTAATGTGCTCGAGAAGAACCGTAGCTTGTGTTTCAGCTACTTCAGTTTTCCCAGGACAGTTGTGTTGTGAGACACCAGGCGATGGCCCACGGCCCCACGACGGGACGTCCAGTACGACCCAACCCTGAAGGACAGCAGCTGGCACCGCCCCCAATACCACACCCCCTGCCAAACAGTGTCCCGCTCATTTCACTAAAGGTTTTCGGCTTTCACCGCACCAACCAGCTCTAAGAACAAAACATACAGCAACATGTGCAAGGGAGTCTCAGCTAGATATCTTAAAATAGTGTTTTTCTTTTGCATTTAATATGACTAATAGCAACATAGTCTGTATTGTCATTAAAAAAAAGTAAAAAATGGACATAAATACGAAGGCAATGATGAATTGCGACCAAGCACCCCATGTCAGACACACTTGCCACAGCTGAAGTCTTAAGATTTGTAAGTGCAAAGTCAAATGACACATCGGGGTGACGTGAGTGACGTCGTAGTTTAGCCGCCAGCTTCTGCAGTAATACAACAAAACACAGTGCAGACTGACACACTGCTGTTCTACAGGACAGACTGACACCTTTGAACTGAAGCTGGTCTGTCATGCATGGGGGGGGGGGGCACAGTGTCTCACGTTGGGGAATCCAGTAGGGCTGAGGGTGTGTGGATCTGCTGCGTCCTGACGTTTCACACCAAACCAGAAGTGGGAGGACGACTCATCCCTCAAACGAGTCTGTCTGTCTGTCTGTCCGTGCCCAAGGAGCTCGCCCAACTTCCCTATCGCCCATCGATAACAGGGCCTACTGCTGACGCAGTACACTGTCCGTGACTTTGGAATCAACACGAGGCGTTATACAACCCAACGCAATTTACACTTCAGGAGGGAGGAGCCGGCCTCGTCTGGTTTGGTGTGAAACACGTCCCGCGGGGCGTGGACCGTGTTCGCCACAGGCTAAGAGTCAGCTGTAAACAATACCATACAAATTTGTAGTGAATTTCTGAGGTACATTCGAGATTTGTTCTCTGCCCCCAAAAAACTTTGAAACACGACCAAAAAAAGGAATAGTAAAAAAAACAGAAAGGGGTAGCGAGGTGGAGGAGGAGGAGGGTTTTGCGGTGGCTACCTCTGCACCACGTCGCTGATCTCCTTGATGCAGGTGTGCAGGTTCTCCACGGCGGGGCTGTGTCCCGGGCCCCCCCCCCCCGCTGGACGACGACGCCCGCAGCTCCTGCAGGCTCAGTTCCAGTTTGCCCACCGCCTCCCGGAAGGCGAACTTGTTACGCATCTGCGGGATGCAGTCCACGTAGCCCGAGCAGTAGTCCAGCAGCTGGTGGCCAGCGTCCAGGACCAGGCTGCTGGAGGACGGCTCGGGGCCGCCCTGGAGAGCGCTGCTCAGGCACTCGGCACACTCCAGCAGGGCCTCCCGGCTCACCTTCTCCAGGGGCACCCTCTCCGCCTGCTGGCGCGTCCGTCGCAGAGCCACCTTGGTGGCCACGGAGGACGAGGAGGTGGTGGTGGTGGCGCCGTTCGCCATCTTGGTCGGCGTGGTGTTCGAGGAGGGCGGAGGGACTTGGGGAGGCGGAACTGAAGGTCTCCCTCCTCCCCCCCCCCCTCCCGTTCCCACGCCCCTCCCCGGCCTCCTCAGGCCATCGCCGTTGACCTCCGGCCCGCCCTGCTCCTCCGCCCCGTCCCCGCCGTAGTTTGAGGAGGAGGGGGGGTGGTGGGGGAAGCGCAGGGTCGGGGGGGGGGGCGCACTTGGGCTTGACCAGCCGCGGGCGGTCGCGGTCGGCCTGGTGCTCGGACAGCAGCTTGAAGCGGTTGCCCTGGGAGTCGACGCCCACCAGCTGCACGTCGGCGGGACTGTGCTTCAGCGTGGGCGAGATCAGCACCGGCACCTTGTGGTTGTGGGGCGCGGCCAGCGGGCCCGAGCCGGCCGATTTGGAGGAGGGGGAGGAAGAGGACGACCAGCCCTGCCTGTCCTGGGCGGCCGTCCCGCCCTCCTGCCCCTCCCTGCCCCGCGTGGCCGTCCGCCTCGGCCTCGCCGCCCACCCCGGGGGCCCTGACGGCCCCGGCCCCCCACGCCGGGCCCCCCCACCACGCCGCGGGGGAGGAGCTTGGCTTTGGGCCGGTCGCGGATCTGCGCCGTGCCCTCGTCCAGCTTGCGCAGGAGCGCCTCGGAGGAGCGCAGCGCCGCGCCGTTCTCGGGCTGGGAGGTGCTGGAGGCGGTGCGCTCCAGGGGGCTTGCTGCGGTTCCGCGGCAGAGTGAGCGCCATGCGCTCCAGGTCGGGCAGCCCGGCCGACATCGACGAGGTGGAGTTCGACCTGGGGAAGGGCTTCCCCCCGCCGCCCCCGGCCCCGCCCCCGCCGTCCTCCGCCCCCCCCGACGGCTTCCCGGTCCGCAGCCCCAGGGTCTTTTTGATGAGGCGGGCGTGAAGAACCCAGCGAGACCGGCCCAGCTGCTGCTGCTGCTGCTCCCACTGCTGCTCCCCCCGCCCCCACGCTGGACGGAGCAGCTCCTCCCGCCCCCGACCCCCCGGCCGTGGAGTTAGACGAGGCCTTCTGGCCGAAGCTGGCCCCGCAGCAGCGCGACTGGACGTGGTTCCCCTCGCCGTGGGACGGGGAGAAGCCGAGGCCGTCGGCCTGGGGCAGGGGGGGGTGCGGGGGGGGGGCCGCGGAGGCGGAGCCGAAGAAGCCGCCTGTGGGCTCGTACTTCCTGTGCGGCTGGTTCTCCATCTCGCGGAAGGAGCTGCTGCGCTTGGGCGGCGTGGGCAGGCTCTGCGGCGGCTGGGACGAGGAGGAGGAAGACTTCTTCTTCATGAAGGAGCTGAAGAAGCCCGCCTTGCGGTCGCGCGTGAACGTGGTCTCCTGGGAGTCCTCCAGGAGGCTGTTGGGGGATTTGTCCCGTTGCTTACGGGGCAGGGCCGGCGAGCCTCCCAATCCCTCCCCCCCAGGAGGGTGCTCATCAGTCCTGCGGGAGGGCAGAGGGCAAAGGGCAAAGGTCACACAACGAGGTCACACCCTCATCACTTCCTGTGTCTCACAACTCCGCTGGCATTCGACTAACCACAACGTTTAAATTCCTAAAAGGGATTAACAAAGTGAAATACCAAAGATTTTTTAAAGATAAGTGGGGTCAGCAGAACAAGAGCCCACAGGTGAAAATTAGTTAAAGGCAAATTCCGCACAGATATTAGGATGTTTTTCTTTACACAGAGTTGTCAATGCCTGGAACAGCTTGCCAGGTCGGGTAGTAGAGGCAGAAACACTTGGGCTATTCAAGTCCAGGCTAGATGCAGTACTAATTAGCAGGAGTCTAGATGGGCTGAAGGGCCCGTTCTCGTCGTTATCGGTTCTTATGTTCCAACACTGGCACATCACCCCTTAATCAGGACCAGAAACTATGACCGTGGCAGGAAGGAATGCGCCACAGAACAGTTAAAGATTGTTACTCATCTAAACCGCATTGGTAAAACACGGGAGGGGGAATCACTGGCAGCTTACAATGCCCTAGATTTGGGTCACTAGGAAACCCGTCATGGTGAAACTGAAGCAGAGCCAGATGCCCTTATGACATCATCGTGACATCATTTCAGCTGATGACTCATGCAGGCAGCATGCATGTCTTGTTGTGTCATGTGAGCGTGTGACGTGAAGGTGCTACACACGGAGGGAGGAGGTGTGACCCTGACTCAGCCACTGTCTGAGCCAATTACGCCTCTCGTTTCACTCGGGTTCCCATCTTTATGAGACTGTCTGGAATCATCTCCACCAGAGTCGAGGGACTTTTACACCATTTCATAGTGTCTACGCTTGTGTGGCCACATAATTCAGAATTATGGAACGATAGAATTTATCAAGATATTCAGTGGTGGTGGTGGTGTGTGTGAGGTGTGTGTGTGTGTATGGGTGTCTGTGTGTGTGTGTATGGGGTGTGTGTGTGTGTATGGGGTGTGTGTGTGTGTGTATGGGGTGTCTGTGTGTGTGTATGGGGTGTCTGTGTGTGTGTATGGGGTGTGTGTGTGTGTATGGGGTGTCTGTCTGTGTGTGTGTATGGGGTGTCTGTGTGGGGGGTGTATGTGTGTGTGTGGCCCCATATCCTACTCCAACTCTACTACAAGCATTCAATGTGCATTTTTCTACAAAAACCTTAATAGAAAAAACGAGACTGACCACAATAGGAACCAGTAACCAACATGATGCAACACCCCCCCGTCATGTGATGTGGGGTTTTCTACCAGAGTGAAACATGGTGAATGAGGTCACATTTATGTGGTGAGAAAAATGAATCCACTGTTCCTTCCACACTTTCACTTGCACCTAATCTGAGCTTGTGATACTGAAGCAAGTCTTTATTCAAAATGTGTCACTTAAATACATAACAAATAATATTTCAAAAATTAAATACAATAAAAACATAAAAGGAGAACAAGAGATGCAAATTTTAATCCACGAGCACAAATGAGGTCACTGGTTGTAAAAGGCAGTTTGGGACGTGGGGAGAGCATGCTACAGGCAGGAACAGGCCAGCAAGCAGGGGCACGAGAGACACAAGTCACATAATCTCCTTACAGGTGCAAACAACATGTTACTACACACACACACACACACACACACACACACACACACACACACACACACACACACACACACACACGCACACACACAGACACACACACACACACACACACACTCACATCACACACACACACACACACAAACATGCACTGATCAACTCGATGGACTGAAGGTGTTAGAAGACCCAGATGCGGTGAGATGAACATGCCATAATGCAGGGCAACATGTGACGGACTGTGAACAGGAGTGTGTAAAGGCTTCTGGGATATCACGGTTGAATGGCCCCTAAACCAAAGACTTCTCATCACATCTGGAAAACTGTTGCCATGGAGTAATAAGTGATAACCCAGAGGCTGGACCGTTCCCTTGCACTGCAGCTCAACACTGAACTGGAACTTAAAGTGAAAAGACGACACAAGCCTGTGATTTGCACTGAGTCTATAAGATGTTCTGTAATGCTTGTGGATGAGCACGTACCAGCCGTTTATATAGAGGACAAATATCCAGCACAGACGCCACAACTTTACGAGAATATATCAGCCTAAGGCAGCAAGGCGGCGTGTTGCCATGGCGCCGCTGCCGCGGGCGTCCTCAGCGGAGGCCGTTCAGGAAGAGCGCAGCGAACCTCCTCATCCTGCGGACGCAGCGAGCAGGGGTACCTGAGGGGGCGGGGCCAGGGGCGGGGGCGGGGCCGGGCCGTCCACGCCCCCCTCGATGTTCTCCTTGTTGTCTGTGTGCTTCTTCAGCGTGCGGGACTTGGAGGGCAGCAGGGGCAGGTCGGGGCCGAACGGGTGAACCGCCACGGCGGGGCAGGAGGACGCCGTCTTACACAACTCCTCCGCCACCTCTGCAGGGACAGAGAGAGAGAGGGGTTACAGAGCGCTGTGTGTGTGTGTGTGTGTGTGAGAGAGAGAGAGAGGGGTTACAGAGCGCTGTGTGTGTGTGTGTGTGTGTGAGTGAGAGAGGGGTTACAGAGCGCTGTGTGTGTGAGAGAGAGAGAGAGAGAGAGGGGTTACAGAGCGCTGTGTGTGTGTGTGTGTGTGTGTGTGTGTGTGTGTGAGTGAGAGAGAAAGAGAGTGTGTCTGTGTGTGTGTGTGTGAGAGAGAGAGTGTGTGTGTGTGTGTGTGTGTGTGTGAGAGAGAGAGAGAGAGTGTGTGTGTGTGTGTGTGTGTGAAAGAGAGAGAGAGAGAGAGAGAGTGTGTGTGTGTGAGAGAGAGTGTGTGTGTGTGTGTGTGTGTGGGGGGGTAGTGTACTGAGTGTGCGCCCTGCAGAGGGGAAGGTGATATTGCTGAGTGAGGCTTCACCTTCAGAGATGCTGGAGTCGTGGAACATGGTCTCAAAGGCCTGGTGCGTCTCTGCAAACGACGGTCGATCCAAAGGGCTCCACTGCCAGCCTGAAGCACACACACCAAACCACATCCACCACATTATACATTTACAACATATATTTACATTTTCAAGTGGACTTTACAAAGATTATATTATACTATAATAACCACCAATGGTTATATGATTTTATTTTCAAATGGTTCTGTGTGGCTCAGTAGGTAGAGTGTGGTTCTGTGTGGCTCAGTAGGTAGAGTGTGGTTCTGTGTGGCTCAGTAGGTAGAGTGTGGTTCTGTGTGGCTCAGTAGGTAGAGTGTGGTTCTGTGTGGCTCAGTAGGTAGAGCATGGTTCTGTGTGGCTCAGAAGGTAGAGCGTGGTGTTGACAATGCTTAGGTTGTGGGTTCGATTCCCACTGGGGCCACATATACTGAAAAATGTATGCATTCACTACTGTAAGTCGCTTTGGATAAAAGCGTCTGCTAAATAGCATATATTATATTATATTCAGATGCTTATATCCAGAGAAACAACTTGAGATGTAGCGCCATGCTTTAAGAAAAGCCCAATGCTGGTCTGGTCTCGTAGTCCGTCGCGGTCGTCTGAACGGGTGTTGGTATCGGGTGTGTGTGTGTGTGTGTGTGTGTGTGGTATAGGGTGTGGTGTGTGTGCTGTGCGGGGTTAGGAGTACTCACAGGCCCTCATCAGCTCGTACACTTTGGGCGGGCAGCCCTCGGGCTGCTCCATGCGGTAGCCCTTCTCCAGAAGGTCGTACACCTGGGACAGGTCTATCCCTGGGTACGGCGACATGCCATAGGTGGCGATCTCCCAAAGCAGCACTCCGAAAGCTTGGGGACAAAAGGCTCACGTCACGAGAGGAACGTGCGAAAAACTTACTGTGGAATCCACAGCTAAAGGCACCGCGGGAGACAACATGGATTATTTATAATACTGCCCTTATATTCAGGAGTGCACATAAGTGGTATGCCAGTACCCACTTGCGTCCTCAAACGTTAATCGCGTACCAAGCAAGACGCCAGACTTTTGAAACATATGTCACCTTAAGTCCATCACTGGTAAGTTAACTAAGTTAACTGAGCGTGCGTGAGAGTGCGAGTGTGAGTGTGAGTGCATGCGTGTGTTTGTGAGGGCCGGCTCCTCTCTGCACCCACCCCAGACGTCAGACTTGATGGAGAAGGTGTTGTAGGCCAGGCTCTCGGGAGCCGTCCACTTGATGGGGAACTTGGCGCCGGCGTGGGCCGTGTACGTATCGCCCGTCATCAGCCGGCTCAGCCCGAAATCAGCCACCTTCACCACGTGGTTCTCTCCAACCAGACAGTTCCTGGCAGCAAGGTCCCTGAGAGAGAGAGAGAGAGAGAGAGAGAGAGGGAGGGAGGGAGAGAGAGGGAGAGGGAGAGGGATAGAGGGATAGAGGGAGAGGGAGAGAGAGAGAGAGAGAGAGAGAGGGGGGGAGGGAGGGAGGGAGGGAGGGAGAGAGGGGGGAGAGAGGGGGAGAGGGAGAGAGAGGGGGAGGGAGAGAGGGAGAGGGAGAGGGAGAGAGAGAGAGAGAGAGGGACAGGGGAGAGAGGGGGAGAGAGGGAGAGGGAGAGGGAGAGAGAGGGAGTGAGAGAGGGAGAGAGAGAGAAAGAGGGGGGAGGGAGAGAGAGAGAGACAGAGGGATAAAGAGACACAGAGAGAGAGAGAGGGAGAGAGAGCAAGAGAAAGAGAGAGAGAGAACACAAAACCTCAGTCCTCATTTCCATCAGCGTTATGACAACACTCTTGCCTGTCGGTTGAGTGTGAAATGAAACATCGTTCTGACATTCTGTGATTGGCGCAGACGTGCTGGCGTGTGCAGACGAGGGCGTCTCACCGGTGGATGAAGTTCTTCTTCTCCAGGTACTCCATGGCGGAGGAGATCTGTGTGGCCATGTAGAGCAGCACCACGGCGTTCACCTCCTCGCGGTCACACTCGCGCAGGTAGTCCAGCAGGTTCCCGTGGGGCATGTACTCCGTCACGATGTAGAAGGGGGGCTCCAGCGTGCACACACCTGGACGGGGGGACAAACAAACGGCCGGCACTGTTAGCGTAATGGTTAAGGAACTGGGCTTGTGACAAGAGGTTGCTGGTTCGATTCCCAGGTGGGACACTGCCGTTGTACCCTTGAGCTAAAGGTGCTTAACCTGAATTGCTTCAGTAAAATATCCAGCTGTATAAATGGATTGTATGTAAAGAAATGTAAACTGTGTAAGTCGCTCTCAGACACACACAGAAGTCATTCAGAGGACTTCCACTTTTCCCAAGGACCAGATTATTGGAAAGGGAAACGTGAATGTTTTTGGGCATCAAGGACGTTGAATCTATGAAAGCACAGACAGACAGGTTTGCTTCCGGAGTACTGACCCAGCAGCTGCACCAGGTTTGGATGTTTCACTTCTTTCATGACCGACGCTTCTTTCAGAAACTCCTCCACTTCCATGGTGTCCTCCTGCCAGGCACAAAACAGAAGCATTCGGGTTTTACAACTTACTGCAACTGACAATGTCTTACTGTTACTCTTAATGGCCCCCATCTGAGGAGTGTCAGATGCTGTATGAACACAGTCGGTCGTATGCGCCACATCTCAACTGCCATACATACTGATGTAATACACACTTTTGGCCACTAGGTGGTGACCAACGACCACAAAATATCCCAGGGCCGTTGAGTTGCGCTCGTTTGCCCAGAAGAAGCACCGAAATAGACCGCGAGCTTCCTTGACAATAATAACCACCACTGACAAGATGAGAGGGGAAACAAGGCGACAGAATACACTCGGCTGAACCGAAACACGCAAACAAATTTAAAAAACGAAAAAGGAAGGAAGCCCAAAACGCGAGAGGGGCGGACCTTAAGCGTCTTTACGGCGACGGTGAGGTTGTACTTCTTCCAGACGCCGACGTAGACCTCGCCGTACTGGCCGCCGCCCAGCTTGTGCTTCATGGTGATGTCGGTGCGCTCCATCTCCCACTTGTCGTGGATGGGCGACACGCCGTAGACCGTGGGCTTGTTGCACTTGGGGGCGGGGTAGTGCAGCGTGGTGACCAGCCCGTCCGCCACCGTGGAGTGGTGGTGCACCAGCTCGGCCAGGGTGCTGAAGCGGCTCTCTGCGGTCACGTACACCTGGTGGGGGGAGGACCACAGTGTCACAAACACTGGGGGGACTAAAACGAGCTGAAACGAGGGGAGAGGGACCTTTGAGAAACATGGGGGAATAGGGGATATAGAGAGAGACAGAGAGAGAGAGAGAGAGAGAGGAAGTAAGGAGGGAAGTAAGGAGGGAGACAGAAACAGAGAGAGATTGAGAGACAAAAGGACAGAGTACAGAAGGAGAGAGAGACAGAGAGAGAGGGAGAGATAAGCAGAGAGAGACTGATAATGAGACAGAGAATAATTAAGAGAGACAGAGAGAGGGAAGTACAGGAGACAGACAGAGACAGACACTGAAACAGAGAGAGGGAAGTACATAGAGAGTATATCGATTGAGAAACAAAGGAACAGAGAACAAAGTACAGAAGGACAGACAGACAGAGAGAGAGAGGGATGGAGGGAAACAGAGAGAGGGGGATGGAGGGAGAGGGGGACAGAGAGAGAGGAATGGAGGGAGACAGAGAGAGAGGGGGATGGAGGGAGACAGAGAGAGGGGGATGGAGGGAGACAGAGAGAGAGGGACAGAGAGAGAGAGGGATGGAGGGAGAGAGAGAGAGGGGGATGGACAGACAGAGAGAGGGGGATGGAGGGAGACAGAGAGAGAGAGAGGAATGGAGGGGAGACAGAGAGAGAGAGGGGGATGGAGGGAGACAGAGAGAGGGGGATGGAGGGAGACAGAGAGAGGGGGACAGAGAGAGAGAGGGATGGAGGGAGACAGAGAGAGAGAGGGGATGGAGGAGGAGGAGGAGGAGGGCAGTACAGAGGAGAGCCGTAAGGAGGAGGAGGAGGAGGAGGAGGAGGAGGAGGAGGAGGAGGAGGAGGAGAGGCACCTTGCCGTCGGAGGCGGTGTTGATGCGGTAGTGGTAGACGCGGCCCTCGTAGCGCAGCGAGATGGACAGCTGGCCCGGGCTGCTCTCGCTCTCGCGCACCAGGAAGCTGCCGTTGATGAGGCTGCTGAGCAGGTACTCCGCCGCGCTGCGCGAGACCGGCCCGTGGTACCAGCTGTGCTTCTCCAGGCTGTTGACCGGCGTGATGTAGTTGCTGGGCACCCAGCCCTGGCCGTTCTTGGACCGCACCTCGCTCCACTCCCCATTCTGGTTGTAGCCGAGCACCCGCAGCTTCTCGCCTGGTGAGCAGAAGGCAGGCTCAGACCGGAGCATTTCACCGGGCTGACAGCGGGGTGGCTGATTGGCTAACCGCGGGGCGGCCGATGGCAATCGCGCGCCTCGTTAAATTCCCCTAACAGGAAGGCTCTGCGCTCCTGGTCGGCGTGAGCTGCAAGCGTTGAGCTATGGACACCATAGCAGCAGCCGTTCGCTCTCCTGTTTTATCTGCTAATGACATCAGCGCTGGTGCGGCCACTCTAAACCTTCCGTCGGGAACACTCCCCTAACAGCTCAAACTAAACGCTGCACACAATGGCCGCCGCGAAGGAGGAAGAGCGACGGGTGAGGACGCAGACACCAGGTGCCCGGAGCCACAGGGACGGCGCTCTGGGACCTCGTATTGACACGAGGAAGCCGGCGACCGTTTAAAGGGCTTGAGGGTCTGGGCGTAACTCCGTGGGAAGCCTTACGAGCAGTGTAGGGACGCTAACGCTAAACGTCATACGCCACGTTCATTACCCCGTCTGAGACACGGCATTTAAAGCGATACCGCGATTAAGGCGAGAAGCGTTGCTAACGCCCCGCCCACCCCAGCTTTGATCACCCCCTGCAGTGTTTGTCCACCTGCTGTCGCTACAGTTGAAAGGATTAGACATTTAAAAGTGCTTTAGAGGCAAACAAGGGTGTGTGAGCCCTTCTGCCCGTCCTGTGTGTGTGTGTGTGTGTGTGTGTGTGTGTGTGTGTGTGTGTGTGTGTGTGTGTGTGTGTGTGTGTGTGTGTGTGTGTCCGTGTGTGTGTGTGTGTGTCCGTGTGTGTGTGTGTGTGTGTGTGTGTGTGTGTGTGTGTGTGTGTGTGTGTGTGTGTGTGTGTGTGTGTGTGTGTGTGTGTGTGTGTGTGTGTGTGTGTGTGTGTGTGTGTGTGTGTGTGTGTGTGTGTGTGTGTGTGTGTGTGTGTGTGTGTGTGTGTGTGTGTGTGTGTGTGTGTGTGTGTGTGTGTGTGCACTGTGTGACTCACTGCTGCTTCGGGCCAGGGGAGGGCTAGAGGCAGTGAGTAATTCAAACATTTTAGTCACTTCTCCTACTTTCGGCCTTTGGTTGGTCTATAAAAAAAGAAGTGAGGTTCATTCCCTGTAGATATGTGATATTTTAAGGACAGCCCCCACAGGGATGTGTCTCTCTCCGATCACAAAAACGCTGCCAGGAAGAACAAGGGCCAGCATGAAAAACTGAGTAGGGACAAACCAATCGTAAACAAACAATTCGATGAAAAGGGACTAGAATGACTCGGCCTCCTTGGCTTCGCCCTCCCGTGAGTGCCGTTCGGGTTTCATCACGTCCCCTACCCCCCGCACCCGTCTCAGTCAGAGAGAGAGAGAGAGAGAGAGAGAGAGAGAGAGAGAGAGAGAGCATCGGAGGTGCGGCGGGTGATGCCATGTGAAGGCTGTGAATACCTTTGGTGATGCTCAGCGTGTTGTCACCGCTGGCCACGAAGTCGTAAAGTGCAACAAAGAGGTTGGGGTCGCTCTCGGCCGCGCCCAGCAGGTTCTCCTTGGAGCTCCAGCGCACCGCCTCAGTCAGAGCCGCCGAGTCTGGGCCAAACGGACGATGGAGGGGGAGAGAGAGAGAGGAGAGAGAGAGGGAGGGAGGGGGAGAGGAGAGAGAGAGAGGGGGAGGGGAGAGAGAGGGAGAGAGAGGGGGGAGAGGGGGAGAGAGAGAGAGAGAGAGGAGGGAGGGGAGAGAGGAGGAGGAGAGAGAGAGGGAGGGAGAGAGAGAGACAGGGAGGAAGAGACACAGGGAAGGAGAGGGAGGGAGAGAGACATGGTGTGAGTGAGACGTCTATCTAATAAATGAGGGAGTGCCTAAAGATGGCTATGGGGCATCTATCTAATAAATGGGACTGAAGATGGCTCTGGGGCTCAGGGACACAAAACCACAGCTCAGATCCCAAGTCCCCACTTATCTGAACCATTCATGTACATTTTTGGGGTTTGTTTTCACAAAACCGCTCAATTCAAATACAAACGCACCCCAAACATAACCTGCCCGCTGATAGGCCAACTGACACCAAACTTTAAATGCAAAGCCATTGCAGTCCTTAACCAGATTTCCCAGCTCCACATTCAAACAGCTTCAATCAGAGGTAAAGGTACGAGCACTAGCCATTCACATTACAGGCGTTTAGCAGACGCCCTTATCCAGAGCGACTTACAGTCTTACCTTGTCCGTCACGTACGATTCATTCATACAGCTGGATATTTACAGAAGTAATTCAGGTTCCCACCTGGGAATCGAACCAGCATTACAAGCCCAGTTCCCTAACCATTATTACTATACCCTACACCCAAGCCAGACCCCTCCGCTCAGCCTCCTCTGGCAAACTGACTGTCCCATCCCTCCAGGCGCCCGGCAGCCGCTCCTCGCGGTCTCGCCTCTTCTCTGCAAGAGACTCAAAACCCACCTTTTCAGACTCCACTACCACTGAATTCTCGACATCTGAATTCTCTACATCGTACCACCTAGTGTTACAGGTACGGTACGCAGCTGCCTACAACGATGTCTATCGCTGTATTACTGCACTGATCTCTTGCGCGAACTATGATTGTTCCTACCATGTATTAATGCACATCTTCTAAGTCGCTCTGGATAAGAGCGTCTGCTTAAAATGCTTAAAGTGTAAAAATGTACTGCCACCCTGGCAGGCGGGGGTACCTGAGAGACGGTGCATGAATCCATCCGCATGCTCAGCCCGGAACACGGGCGGCCCGTCAGCCTGACCCACTCTTCTTCAAAACTGCTGGAAGGCACTAGCGTCCGCAACGGCATACTCTGTCAAGTCCTCTCTCTCTCTCACGAAAATCCCTCTGCTTCCAGATAAAACCAGAGAGAGCCCCGTCGAGTGACTAGCCCCGTACAGGACGTTTCTGTGAGGCTCTCGTCCCACCGCCCGAGTATATAGACTACGGGGGCCCTGAGGGGGAGTGGCTCCGGTCTGAGCGGTAGGTGATATAACATGGGCCTCCACGCCCACATCAAAACTGCTCCCCACACAGTTGGCAGACTACCTCTGGAGCAAGTCTGGGCAGCTGGGAACGGCAGCTCCACCCAAAATGGACAAGCAGCGAGATGAGGCACCAACATCAATCGACGGCGGGATTATCCCGCATTAGCAGCAGGGCGTCTGGAGAGGAGGGCATTCAGAACGCTGCTGAGGAAACATCACACTGTCCTTATCGCCTAAAGGAAAAGCCACTCACATCTTACTTTAGGAAATAAACTCTGCATCGTGAGAAAATGAACTGACATGTCACTCATCCTTAGAGGCTAGATTCTGTGGAGCAGATTACGCAAATTAACCTAAAACGAATGCGATAGGGAAGCACAGCATTTCCAGCTGGAACCCTCGCCCACCACCAAACACCAACTTCTTCATCTGACCCAAAATGTCAAATGTTCCAGCAAACAGCACGGGGTTGCGCACATCTTGGGTGAAATTCCCTCTTTTCAGATTGTTTCAATTTTCCAGCCCGCACTGAACGGCAGAGAACAGAGCCAACGGAGAGAATTAATGTCCACCGTGCTCCCAGAAACCCCCCGAACCCAGAGGGGGGCCATCCCAAGCTGGGACCTCCCGCGGCCCAAAACACCACTGACGCATCTCAATGTCAAAAAGCAAAAAGTGGCCACAAACACAAATGAACATGAAGGCTTGAATCACGTAAAGACTAACTAAAACACACACAGTGGGGTGGAGGGGGGAGAGACACACTCGCCTGCCCATCCACGACCTTTCGAATAAGACACTAAGGAGCAGCGATGAGTGGTATTGGGGTCGCAGCTCTGGTCACAAGGCGAGACTCACAGATCCGATCTCAACGCTCGAGGGAGAAGTCGCCCGCAAGCACTGGCACAGGACCAGCCGTCTCCACCCACCCCTTCACCATCAGGAACGCTAAACCGACTTCCGACCAGCGCTCTTGGGCAACTTTCTCCTACACCGACCAGGACCGGCCCCAAATGCTCCCACCTTCTAACCTACCCCACAATGCACTGGGATGGGGGCCCCCAGCCCCCCGGCCCTCAGCCACAGCTCCCAGTACATCTGACGGCTCCCAGTGCAGCTCCAGCCTCACCAGCAGCCCCAGCAGCTCTTCAGCTGCCTACTGAGTGTCCATCCCCCCCCCCCCCCCACTCACACCTCCTCCCACAAAGAGGGAAACCCCCCCCAGCTCTTTGTTCAGGCTGGATGACAACTTCCACATTCAAGGGGAAAAACCACTGGTGAAGGAAAGTTCCTCTGATCAGCTTCCCCTTCCAGTACGGCCTTTGATGTGGGTTTAGAAGTTCAGAATTTCCTGGGCAAACACAGACATTAAAGTAAATCCACGCACCCACTCTCCATGGCAACCCCTTCTGTGAGACGTCCGCCCCCCAGTAAGAGAGGAGAGGACGTCCGTTGGGCTGGATGGGGACTTCTCCAGTGGAACGCGTGAGCTGGACTGCTCTTAAACAGCCCCTTCTGTGCCAGCGTCTACAGCAGATGGCTGGGCCTCTCTCTGTGAGCCAAGCCTAATTCAGAGCCCCTGGGACAGGGACAGGACAGAGCGACGTGTGGGGGGTGGGGTGGGTGTGGGGGCGTGCAGCAGACACTCAAACTGCCCCAACATGGTTGGCTGCCAGAGCTTTCCCCATCCCTGACCAGCCCGGATGTACACTGCCCTGCAGGCTCAGGTCTGCCTGTCAGAGATCAATGGAGGCCACTTATCCGCAGCCTACACCATCACTTACCAGAGCAACGATCCCCACAATGGCCGACAGGGTCCGGACACGGTCCAGGCCATCCCAGCGTGCTTTACGACCAGCATTAGAGATGCACAGACCAGTGGATACGCTGGAGAATCGATTGCCAGGTTTTAAAATGTAATGGGCGGCAATAAAGTTTTTGCTGAACGCAGACAATGCAGACAGATATTTCATGCTGGGTACTAGCCTACTTACTTACTAGCTCAGTTCTCTATTTTAATGTACAATTCAATATTTTGAAATATATGCCCATTATATCCTTTGCCGATTAAAACAGTCAATCTGGATAAGGAGATGATCCTGTAAAAAGGTGGATATACTTAAATGTCTTTTTTAAATTTTTTTTTAAGAATTTGTTTCTGATTTTATCCCATTTTCTCCCAATTTAGTAGCCAATCACATCCTCTATTTTTAATGTCAATCCCCCCCCTCATATTGTGAGTTCGCTGCCGTAGCCCTGAGACCGGCAGTGACAAAGGTGAAGTATTGTCTCCTCCGAGATGGCACTCGCCAAGCTGTCGACCATAACTCCAGAGCCACTCCTATATGCAGCAAACTCATATCGGGCTTCCCCCTCCCTGGGGTGGACAGCGAATCACCACACCCCTAGTGGCACTCCCGGCCAGAGCCGTCTCTGGCTTGGCCAGTGGAATCGAACCCCAGTTACAGTGGCCAGCATCAAACGATGTAACCGCTAGACCACCCGGGAGACCCTTAAATGTCGTTTTTAAAGCTGCTTAACTGCTGTGATTAAGCATGGGCGACATTAATCCACTTTCTAAAATGTCTGGGTTTTTTCCCCGAAACAAAATAATTACTCGATTCCCAAAATAATGGAAAACACAGCTACGTGTCAAACGCAAAAACAAGACCGGAGAAACGCCAATTTCCACAACGCTTTCTGACGCAACTCTCTAAGCACTGTTTCTCAATTTAGACTGGAGCACTCGTTTTGAGATCTCCACCCTGATTCAACTGGAACAACACGCAGTATTTACAAGTTAGGCTCTTGTTTCTGCCGTTCTATTTGCAAACATAGTTCTGTGTGGCTCAGTAGGTAGAGCGTGGTTCTGTGTGGCTCAGTAGGTAGAGCATGGTTCTGTGTGGCTCAGTAGGTAGAGCGTGGTTCTGTGTGTCTCAGTAGGTAGAGCATGGTTCTGTGTGGCTCAGTAGGTAGTGCGTTGTTCTGTGTGGCTCAGTAGGTAGAGTGTGGTTCTGTGTGGCTCAGTAGGTAGAGTGTGGTTCTGTGTGGCTCAGTAGGTAGAGTATGGTTCTGTGTGTCTCAGTAGGTAGAGCGTGGTTCTGTGTGGCTCAGTAGGTAGAGTATGGTTCTGTGTGGTTCAGTAGGTAGTGCGTGGTTCTGTGTGTCTCAGTAGGTAGAGCGTGGTTCTGTGTGGCTCAGTAGGTAGAGCGTGGTTCTGTGTGGCTCAGTTGGTAGAGTGTGGTTCTGTGTGGCTCAGTAGGTGGAGTGTTGTTCTGTGTGGCTCAGTAAGTAGAGCATGGTTCTGTGTGGCTCAGTAGGTAGAGCGTGGTTCTGTGTGTCTCAGTAGGTAGAGCATGGCATTGGCAACGCTTAAGTCATGGGTTCAATTCCTACTGGGACCACATATACTGAAAAATCTATGTATTCACTACTGTCAGTCGCTTTGGATAAAAGCGTCTGATAAATGGCATATATTATATTATTATATTACATGTAACACACACATAGACAATTTAATTCTCCCATCCCTGCAATCACCATGGTCACTGCAACCTATATTAAAATGGGTGCCCTGTGGTTGGCCGATCAGTTTTTTGCTGTACGGGACTCGAAACGTATGAGAAGATGCGATGGGCCAGGAAGAAAACGCAACAGCAACAACCATTTTCCAGAAGCGGACAAAGTTTTACAGGCACAAGTG
>JAINUG010000116.1:532500-627500 GCA_029706075.1 Aldrovandia affinis
CACCTGGCCTGTCCTGTAATCAGCCCCTGCCTCGGAGGGTCACTCCGGACAGGAGGTGACAAGGGGGTGCGTGTGGCCGCTCAGAGCTGCAGCCACCTGTACAGTGGAGCCCCCCCCACTCCCCGCCCCCTCCGGTCCCCATAAATCTGCGTGATCATAATTACACACCGGGGTGCTGGGAGACGCCCCGTACTCCACTCATCCGCCCCGCCCCCTCTCTGCTCACACACTCATTAGCTGCACTGGGATCTGGAGTGTGTGTAAATCAGCACAGACTAATGACAGCGCCCTGAGCGATGGCCAGCTCCCGCTGTCCTGTGATTGGTTAATGTGAGGAGAGAGGCGGGGCCAGCGCGCAGCCCGGCTCCACCCCCAACAGGTGCCCTCACAAATGAAACACTTTTCTCACATTCGTCTGCGCTTCGTCTGCGCTTTTTATCTTCCGTTTGAGAACGTATTAGGCAGTGGGGAGAAAGGGGAGGAGCTCAAAGATGAATGCATAAACAGAAGCAACCTGTGATACAAAAAAGTGAGTTTATTGATATTTTTGGAGACGCGAAAGCTATGATCGCTTGTAAAGCGCTCAAAAGAATGGAACAGAACAGTGACTTAGCTTCGTGTTCTGTGTTTGATGTTTAGCGCTTCATAGCTTTGGCGCCTCAAAAATATCAAAAACTCACTTTTTCGTATGACTAAGGTTGCTGCTGCTTCTTTTTTGTTGATTCATTCAGCTTTGAGCACCTTCCCTTTCCCCCACTGCCTCATATTTTCTCAAATCAAATAAAAGATCAATAAACTAACACAAATATCGGTTTAGCATCAGCGTGACGCTGTAAGGAGAAGGATGAAGGGGAATGTTTGTTCGATGTAACAGCACACAATCCGTCTTGTGCTGAGATTCACGTTTTTTACTTCATGTATTTACTCAACGTCCTGGTGTCACCGGGAACGTCGCTGAACATCGAACTACAAAAGGAACAAACAAGTGATCTCAGATAAAAGTAAAACATCTGTTGGACGGTGTGGTTGTGATTTTCAGACCTCGCTCAGAATCTCAGAACCACCCAGGAGCTCGAAGGCATGTCCTCCCACTCAGACACTCAGCTCGCGCGTTGCGAAAAAAACACACAGAAAAAAGACGAGGCTGGAATCTGACCCGATGGGCCTCAGGACTCATCTTTCTAAACGAGCTCTTATGTCAGGATAACCACTGTCTGCACACTCCTCGATAAGCCCCGCGTTTACAGAGCTTCCCTGACAGACTCGCGCGCTCGCGTGTTGCGTCAGTGTGCCCTGCGGCCCGCTCAGGCGAAGGGGAACGGGAGAGAGAGCGTGGAGCTAGCGTCCCAGCACGCTCAGAGGCGCAGTAAGAGGGAGCGGCATCAACACACCGCAAGAACAAGACCCTGCAGAGCCCTGGACAGGATCAGCTCAGACGGCCAGACGCGGTGTCGTAAACAGAGGCTTCGGCTCTTGCCCAATCAGGGGGTGCGGCCGCCTCCTCGCCCCCTCGCCCTGAGTAATCGACACACTCCTCCCCCGATCGGCTACCATCGTATTCTTCACATTCTTTTCTAAGTGTTTCGACGTCATCGGAGTAGACAAACCCTGGGAATCGGTCTCTTGTTGCCATAACAAAGTGCAGGACGGAGCCCCTTAGAACTGGGTATCTAACCACAACACTGTCTTTATATTTCAAAGACAGAGCGCTTGGTTTAATTACAGGACCAGGGGTCCAAGGGCCCTGCCCCTGACCCAACCCTCTTCCCTCTGCCCTGAAGCCAGTGGTGAATTCAGAACTGCATCAGTCCCTTTGAACTCCGCACAGACTCTGGACAAAAGTGAGCAGGAAGGCAGGAGTTGACCTGGGAGTTGACCGAGAAGTCAAATGAACCCAGACTTACGTGGCGCAAGTCATCCTGGCGAAGGCAAAAGTTGCAGATGTAGGCTGCACATAATCTTCCACACAGTAAGCTCTGGGATCTTAACCAGATTGTAACTTATGTAACTGTGTGGTAATATGTCCAGGAGGCTAAAGCAACCAGAGGATTCAACAGGGCTGGGCTTGACCTAGAACAGCCAACGCAAACAACCTTTGTTTTGTTTTGACATAACTTTACAGGAGAAGGAGTAGAATACAGAAATGGGTCATTCAGGAAATCAGTTATCAAATGCTACAGACTGGTCATACATATGTCAGTTACTCATCTCGAAACAGTCAACAGCCAGCAGGCAGAGACCCAATGCCCATTGTTCAGGGTCAAGATCAGAGAATCTCCACTGCCGTGCTTCCCTGTTCTCTGAATTTGTCTGGATCGGAGATCTGGTTCACGGCATCAATTATAAGCAATACACTGATGACTGAGAACAAGAATATATCCCCTAAACAGAAGCTAGAAAATACAGGGATCACAAGCCCACATGCTCAAACACAGACTTCAGCTGAGAAACAGCTCGGTTGATGAAGACTCATTACAGACTGGCTTTAGTGGGGTGCTTCACTCAGAACCGTTACTGTGCCAAAGTTGGGATGACTTTATCACTCTTAGAGCAGGGGAAACAGCATGGCATTGGGGTGGCTGCTGCCACACCCTCTCACTGTGCTGCGCTTGGTCATTTCAGTGTGAAAGGGCCGCTCTCCCTGCGAGGGAGAGGGCAGGGGAGATGGGGGAGACACGGCCGGACCCAGATAAAGGGAAGGGAGAGAAAGAGAGAAGAGAGAGAGAGAGCTGAAGGATGGAGATTAAAGTCGACTCGCACGCGATTAACAGGGAGCGCCTGAAGTGGGAGGATGGAGGGATTATCCCCAGAGCAAGTTGTGCTCAATATCAACTCCACTCAGACACTCTGACAGAAACTCTGAGAGAGGGAGAGAGGGAGAGAGAGGGAGAGAGGGAGGGAGAGGGAGAGAGGGAGAGAGAGAGAGAGGGAGAGGGGGAATGAAGGATCTGAGCTGGAGAGGAAAGCACCTGGAGTGTGTAGGACCATATATAGAGTACGACGCTAAAAACTAACGCAAAGGAGGCACACAGAAAGCCCTGCTTTAACAAATGGATTCACTGCCGTGGACACAAATAAACTGACCACCGCTGTTTACGCCATCCTGTTCCACTGACCACAACAATCACAAGTTCGGGGAGAGAGTGCACGTGCAATTAATCACAGGGGGGAAAGGCCTGTCTATATGAGTCTCCATTACTCACACGCGCACTAGCATTGAGCTCACCATCTGCACCCACGACAGAGGCAATCATCTCCTTTTCCCTGTCTAATCCTCCTGCTTAAGGAGAGCAGAATGTACCGGGAGCGGGGGGATGGGAGACGTAACGAGAGGGAGGCGAAGTGAATCTGGAATGGCTGCGGCTTCAGACTGCGGCTCCTGTGAGACGGGGAGCCGACTTCCCCACACGGCGACACTGGGAGACACTGGGAGACACTGGGAGACACTGGGAGACGTCGCGCGGACAAAGCACTCTTATCCACCGCCAGATCACTTCTGTGTCACGCCACACGTTCCGGTAGAAATGCAAATGAAGGCGCAAACGGCCTGCTCCTCGCAACGAAAATAAAGAGCGCAGCTCCTTCTTGTGGTGGAGAAACGGAACTGTAAATGATTATGAACGGGAGACAGGAGGAGAAGATCCTTCTGAAGCACTGTCCACATCAAGACTCTTCTCATTCGCACGCCGTTTGGGGACCAGACTCTCCCCAAATCTGTGAAATTCATTAAAGGAGTCCTCCTGCCTCCTTCGGCGCCTCCTTTTCTTCGAGGGAAACTTTTTTTTTTTTTTTTTACATCCACATGTGCAAAAGTGGACTTTGTCAAATCCAATTTCATCTGCGCTGCAAACCAGCTTACGCATCGGAGACAAACAGCACTTCCGTCCACGGTTGCAGTTCATTTTCATTCAAGGGACTTGGCGGCATGCCAGAGCAGCAATGCCACAGGGTATTATACAGAGGGGATAGCATTCTTCAGTTATCTGAGAGGCCAGTCAGCCCAATAATCTATACGGTATTGTCTACACTTTCTTATCGTATGAATCTGCCCCGAGTGGCAGGCTGGGCTCCTGCAGAGGCCCTCTGGAACACCAGATCCGGCTTGCAGAAGTCGTTCAGGGCGTTGAGGAATAGGACTAGAAAGAATAAAACACACCTGTATGACTAAATAAGTCCTGCCACTGCTACAAGGACTTGATTTGCCACTTGCCTGAGCGGCACAGCCAATTCATGAAATGACCAGGAAGTCGGTGGGTTCGAATCCTGCCGATGACAATGTTGTTGCGTCTTTTATTTGAACCAGTCCAGTGGAGGGGTCCCAACAGAAGATGCCACATTACGGTTGATGTTGGGAGTTAATATGAACCCCAGAATTTGAAGACTGTAAAGCCATTGAGTAAAAAGGTAACAGTGACCTTCAAAAAGGTGAGTCACCTTGTTTTCTGAGTAAGTTCCGGACATCGATTTGGGGAGCGCTTCAGTCTTGCCCTGACACTGCACGTTGGCACAGTCCACCGCTTACTGGAGATCTCTTTCCGTGCTTCACGGAGGACCCGAGCCGGCTCACCCTCCCTATTCCCCCCTCCCCCTGGGGAGGACAGCCAAATTCCGCCCCCGCTCGGGCTGATGACCAGGGTAGAGGAGCAGGTTTCAAACCGCGTCCCTGACAGGTAGCGCACACCACACCGGACCAGCCAAAGTATGGTGCGTTAGACCGCTACGCTATCTGCTGCCGTAGCCTATAGCCTATATACAATGGAACTCACACCACTACCTGACAAACCCCTACACTACAGACACTGTTTGTACTGAGCCATTCCAGTGACACAAAGAATTCAAATCATTCAACCCTATCCCATATTTGAAAAAAAGACGGTAAGAAAATTTGGCACCAGCAGGCATCAAATACGATTTCAGAAGTATTCTTGCATAGCAAACTAAAATCTTTACACTGCTTAAAATCTTTAACTGCTTCACCCTGTGTTAAACAATGGCGCTACATCACCTTGTGGAATTTCTTTCATAAACGAGCATTGTCTCCAAGTAATAATTCTACCGAAGACGACCAGAATGACACCATTTTATAACAGAGGCAGATGGGCAGAGATCAATCAAATCCTTATCAGAGAGACACAGGTGTGTAAGGAGATTGTCTTTCTTAAAGGAATATATGCCCATGTTTCATGCATGGGGTATTAAAATATTGAAATGGTTTGGGGGGGGAAATATATTTTTACACTCTGCTGAAGACCGCTTTGTTTTAGAAAATCTTTTTTTATTTTTCCAATCCAATTTTTTTCCACAAAAAACTATTAATTTTATCAAGCCTTTGCCAGTTCACACACAAAAGCAGAATTCTATGCTAACAGTGTCTGTTTTTGCCCACAACATACATCAAACCCAGGCAACTTTCCTACTCATGTTTCTGGAGCAATTTCGTTTCTAGGCAATATTAGAATCTAATATGGCCTCTTTGACGAGGCATGGACTTTGGAAAATATATAAACTAACATCCCTCTCTCGCCTGACACTATTGCATAATAGAATATATATGCCATTTAGCAGATGCCTTTATCCAAAGCGACTTACAGTAGTGAATGCATACATTTTCAGTATATGTGGTCCCAGTGGGAATTGAACCCACAACGCCACGCTCTACCTACTGAGCCACACAGAACCACGCTCTACCTACTGAGACACACAGAACCACGCTCTACCTACTGAGACACACAGAATCACGCTCTACCTACTGAGACACACAGAACAACGCTCTACCTACTGAGACACACAGAACCACGCTCTACCTACTGAGCCACAGAACCACGCTCTACCTACTGAGCCACACAGAACCATGCTCTACCTACTGAGACACACAGAACCACGCTCTACCTACTGAGACACACAGAACCACGCTCTACCTACTGAGCCACACAGAATCACGCTCTACCTACTGAGCCACACAGAACCACGCTCTACCTACTGAGACACACAGAACCACGCTCTACCTACTGAGACACACAGAACCACGCTCTACCTACTGAGCCACACAGAACCACGCTCTACCTACTGAGACACACAGAACCACGCTCTACCTACTGAGACACACAGAACCACGCTCTACCTACTGAGCCACACAGAACCACGCTCTACCTACTGAGCCACACAGAACCACGCTCTACCTACTGAGACACACAGAACCACGCTCTACCTACTGAGCCACACAGAACCACGCTCTACCTACTGAGCCACACAGAACCACGCTCTACCTACTGAGACACACAGAACCACGCTCTACCTACTGAGCCACACAGAACCACGCTCTACCTACTGAGACACACAGAACCACACTCTACCTACTGAGCCACACAGAACCACGCTCTACCTACTGAGCCACACAGAACCATGCTCTACCTACTGAGCCACACAGAACCACGCTCTACCTACTGAGCCACACAGAACCACGCTCTACCTACTGAGCCACACAGAACCACACTCTACCTACTGAGCCACACAGAACCACGCTCTACCTACTGAGCCACACAGAACCACGCTCTACCTACTGAGACACACAGAACCACGCTCTACCTACTGAGCCACACTACCTACTGAGCCACACAGAACCACTGATAGATGGGTCGTTGACTGCGGTGCGATACTGAGACATTCAGATGCTCCTCAATACTCAGCAGTGAAATGCTGTCTGTTATTTCCCAGCATTTCCTCTAATGACGCTTTGGGGCCAGTCGCCTCTCAGCCCTGGCCTTGCGCACATCTATAAAAAGGCACACTTCACATTTCAAAGTACAGAGCACATGCACTTCCCAGGTCTGTTTGTCCAGCTGAAGGGGTTCTTTGTTGTGAAGTGACAGCTTTCTCCTTTGCTTCTGCAAAATGCAGTGCGATGTTTACGCTTTCACACCCTCGTCACACAGGATTGAGGAGAAGACTGACGTGGCTGTGCTTGGCGGCATAGGGGTACAGTAATATATACGTAATATAATATGTGCCATTTATCAGACGCTTTTATCCAAAGCGACTTACAGTAGTGAATGCATACATTTTTCAGTATATGTGGTCCCAGTGGGAACTGAACCCACAACCTAAGCATTGCCAACGCCGTGCTCTACCTACTGAGACACACAGAACCACGCTCTACCTACTGAGACACACAGAACCATGCTCTACCTACTGAGACACACAGAATCACGCTCTACCTACTGAGCCACACAGAACCACGCTCTACCTACTGAGCCACACAGAACCACGCTCTACCTACTGAGCCACACAAAACCACGCTCTACCTACTGAGCCACACAGAACCACGCTCCACCTACTGAGCCACACAGAACCAAAGTGATGTGCAGATTTAGACAGGCATGGATGCGGGTCCTCCGTTCAGTACATCACCCTGCGCGTGTTTCACCCCCCGACCGCAAGCCTGCCACTGTGAGCACTCAAAATAAGCTCAGTCAACAGCTACTGAAAATACGCCACGCAGAAGAGTCAGGGTGGCATGTCAACTTCATCACATCTTCCAAGATGAGGACGACTGGGCGATGGGCATTCATTTCTGCACTGTAACATGCCAAAAGCAAATACCCACACAATGTCCCAGCCAAGCATGAACATCAGCAATTTTCAGCATAATGCGATTACAGTCAATTGTGCAGTGCGGAAACCACTCCAATGTGATCTGCGAGAGAGCGGTGGTGGTGGTGGTTATGGGCAGCTAATGGGGCGAAGGAGCCACCGCATCGCCAGCGGTACGGATCATTGTTCAGCGAGCCTCTCGATTATCGACGGAGAAATGAGCTGTCGGTCTGCTCGCGTCGTGAAACGGCTCTTTATCCTTCACTCTGCTCGGCCAGAGATACTTAGCTAATTGTTCTGATCAAGCACGCACTACGTTAGCTATCCCATTTGGTTCAGGGTGATCAAACAGCTAACAAGCTCCTTCTCGGATATGGGAAGTCTATCATGTATTTATGCACATCTTGTAAGTCGCTCTGGATAAGAGCGTCTGCTAAATGCCTAAAATGTAAATGTAAGTTACAGTACATTGCACCGCTAACGTACGGCGTGCATCACACAGCGGATAAACTATCACGTCAAATCATCATCATCATCTTTTCAAGTTTGTTACATCTTATTTGACACGCTGGGTCGTTTAGATGTCCTCTAGCTAGTACCAACCTACTCTACTCTAGTCTAGCCTAGTAGCCCTTCTCAAGTGCCAAGGTAGCTACCTTGATGGTAGCCAAGTTATCTATCCGCCCGCTACTTATAAGTAACTCGGTCACTCAATGCTAGTTTGCTAGTTAATTTAGCTCGCTATGGTGTACCAGTGGTTTGTTGAAGACAACATGACACACACACACACACACACACACACACACGGATCATGTCAGTTTGTCCAGAGCGACTAGAGAGTTGGTGAATACAAAATTGCAACAATTAAAAAACGCAGTGAAGAGTTAGCTGACTAGCAAGCAAGCGAAATTGTTACCTACAATATCACCAAGCTAACCAGTTAGCGAACATTAAGGCGCTTTGTGTTACTAATCTGATTTAACACTCAGCTAGCTAGCTAACCTTCTTACAAAGCAAACGATAATCGCGACGTGCCATACAGCTAGCGACACACACAACGAACCAGCCACGTTAATGAGCAAACGAACTAAACATGTTTCAATGTGGCTAAAAGACGTAGGTAGTGTAGCACTGAGTAATACCTTGCGAGCCAGCTAGCGTAACGTTTAATCATGTCGTTAGCAAGCCAGATACTCCGGCTAGGTCAGATAGCTGTAAGAGATTAACTAGACCAGTCGTTAACTAGACCAAACTATCTCGCAACTAGCTGACTGGATATCACTTGCTAACGTTACTAGTTACAACGTTTAACGCCAGCCTTCCCCGCTAACTAACTAGAAAGTCGTTGAAAAAAACGCAAACATTCACGGCTAGCTAGCTAGCGTGCCAGCAGAATATTAACTTCACCAGCGTTAGGCTAACGAACACGAAAAGCATAGCTATGTAGCCACCTAGACAATACACGTTACACATGTTAATACATGTTTTAACACAAATCTGTTTTCGTGCACAAATGATAACCAACGTTGGCTAGTTTGGATAGTTAGCCAGGTTGGATAGCTAGCAAACAAAGAATTAGCCTGCTAGCTGGCTGACTTAGCTACTCCACAAAGAACTAGCTACCCAGCTAACGGTGGCTAAGCAAATTCCTGGGACGCCATGGGATAACGGCGAGTTAGCTAGCGAGCCAGATGTCGCTCGCAGTGTAGTGTAATGGTTAGGGGAACTGGGCTTGCAACTCAGAGGTTGCAGGTTTGATTCCCAGGTGGGGCACTGCCGTTGTACCCTTGAGCTAAAGGCACTTAACCTGAACTGCTTCAGTAAAATATCCAGCTGTACAAATGGATTGTATGTAAAGAAATGTAAACTGTGCAAGTCGCTCTGGATAAGAGCGTCTGCTAAATGCCTAAAATGTAAATGTTAGCTGCATCGACACTGGGTAGTGCTAGCCGCCTGGATAGAGCCTCAATCACCAGTTGCCTCCAAACATGAAGACTGTTCACGAATCGCACAACTCCGCCAGCTGATAATTTAACGAGAACCGTGATTTACCTGAATGCTGTGTGAATATATTGATCCCCGGATCGGGAACGTTGACAGCGACAGCCCTGCCCGGTGGCGTCCCGGTGGTGGCGGTCGCTTCCCTCGGTCTTCTCCCGGCGCTGCTCCCACGGTTCGTGCGTCCCTGGGGCTGCGGTTGGGGCGGTGGGAGCCCCGCGGAAGCCCCCTCCCCGACGCGGCCTACCTGTTGTCCCATATTCCCGACCTCCCTGCTGGATCACATCGCCCGAAACGGCGGAATGGCCTATTCAGAATTGTATTCCTCAACCTCCTCCAGCCTCGCTAGCAACCAAGCTAGCTCGCTAACGTGTAGTCCCACCAGCTAGCTAGCTCGCTAACGTGTAGTCCCACCAGCTAGCTAGCTCGCTAACGTGTAGTCCCACCAGCTAGCCAGCGAGCGAGCTCCCCCCTCGCCCGACACAAGCCCACCTTGCTTCCAGCAGATACTAGCGATCGTGTGACAAATCGGTTTTATCCAGCGACACGGCTACGGTCAACGGTATCACGAGGCGGCCCGGTTTGGTTTTATTCCCTCGGCCCAGAATCTCTCATTCCTTCAGGGTCGCTCCGTCTCCCTCCGGCCACTACGCGCCCCCTCCGCAGCCGCCATCTTTACCGCAGAACAGCATCGGGGAGTCCACCATCCGGGTCACTGTACCCCCTCAGACCTCCGAGCCACTAGGTGGGGCAAAACCGCGGACGAGGAGGAAAATCACTGATCTGTGCGCCAGATCCGGCCAGGAGCCTCAGACCTCCGAGCCACAAGGTGGGGCAAAACCGCGGACGTGGAGGAAAATCACAACCAAGCACTCCTTGAATGGGCGTTGTTTGATAGCTTCACAACTTTAAGATAAGATAACTCGCTTGGGTATGGACTCATGATGTGCTTATATTTGGTGACTTAATCACGCAGAATATCTACGACAGGGCAGTTTTGGTCAACACATTTTAAGGAAGTATTAATCATTTAATGCTATTACTCCTCGTGAGATGACACCAAGTAACGTCACACTGTATGCTTCCTCAAACTTTGTGGTTTTTGTCGATTTGTTGCTACTTATTTTTTTAAATGTTAAAATAGATTAAATCACTGCTCTGATGCAACCACCTCACATTGGTTCTGGGGAGATCAGAGATCACATCACAGCCGACTGATCATGACTGCGATACATGATCTTAGTCAAACTACCCTGGAGCAATCTTTAATCTACACACCAAAGAGACGCTCTTTAAAATGCTCTTTAGAATCTGGGACGAGATTCCAATATTCTCCGTTTGATCAAGCACGCCCACTTCGCGAGTGGGTCATCTCTAGTGGTTGTTCTCCACGGCAGTACTCAGCCACTTCATTCATAACGGACACGCAAGACGATCAGCGTGGAATTAAATTATAAACCCATTTTAATCGCAGATTGAGCATTTTAATATAATCCTTAAAAAGGGGCAGGAAAACCACCGACTACAAAGATCAAGCAACCACCATGTCGTTGTGTGCACTGCATTTCCAAATCCCTCAAAGTTTAAGAGGGCAGGATTATATAAGAGTCAATAAAACAAATTCTGCTCTTAATCCACGAGTGACTCTTTGGTTTTCACATGCAGTACAGAATTATTTCCGGACATTTTTGCCAACTCATCAAAACTTCAATTTCCTTCTGCTTTGGACACAACGTAACCTTTGGACAGGGAATTAATGTTGACACAGACAATCCCAGATCTTCAACAACACATCCGCTGTCCCAGGGGGAAAAAAACAAGTCCAGTATTTGGGGCATAATTATTCTTTTTTATTCAAAGAACACAATGTCTTTGGCCAAGATGTACCAAATGTGCGTTTCCCATTACATTTGTAATTGATCATACACAATTTATGCCTACGGATATATTCTTGACTTAATAGAAAACACTGACAAAACAATGCAGTTTATTATTTCCCCCAATTGTAAAGTGCAATGTTACAAATCAATACATATGCAGGTCCAGAACATTGCGATTGATAACTGAAATGAAAATCCATCCATCACAATTCTGACCTTATACAGTAACTCAAGTCTTATCAACAAAATAAAGATATTTTAGCTCTCGTAGTGGAATGCAATCTTTTTTCAGGCAGTTTAAAAATACATTTTTTTCTCCCATCTGAATATTAACAAAAAATAATTCAATATCCTGGTTAATACCTTAATTTGACAAATACATTTCAAATCTAAGCTGCACAAATAAGTATCAGGGAAAAATGAGTTAGATATATTTTATATTGATGAATATCATTAGACAGTGGAATAAATTGGCAGTTTTGTTTTGCCCATGTTTGATGGGTATGGAAATAAAATAGAATTTGATATGGCACCATCAAAGAGTTCTGCATTTTTTTCTGGAATGACCTACAATTTCTCTATTACACACATGACTGACTAAAAATGTACTGAAGTGCAGCTCTCCCACTAATGCACATTTCAGGTCATGACAAACTAGGTAACCCTAGTTTTAGGATATACATTTAATTGAAGAATATCATAGAGAATAAGTCTTAGTATAAATGACAGGACCTCGTGTGCTTATTATTGTAAAAATGAGGATGAGTTTGTGGGTGTCTCACTGAATATAGCTACTCATCACAAAAATTAACAGTACAGCAAAATAGATACATATTGTTACACAGCACCCCCTGGTGGTTACTTTTTACACATCGCATTAACTGGTGCAGAGCAAGACACCAGAAATATAACAAGACACCCAAACAAATTGTTATCAATAGTCCGTTTCCCAAATGAAAAAGTAAACACTCAAATACTTCCCATGTATTTGGTAAAGAAACTCAGAAAACTCTGTCCCCTGACTTAAAAATTAAACAAAATTTTGCAGTGCAGTTTATATGAAAGCAAAGGTCAAGTAGTGCAATTCAGTTGAGATTTCATGAATATAAACAAAAAAGAAGGAAATGGGGAAATCACCTCACAATTGTACAGTATTTGACTTCTGATTGCCTCACAATTTTTGAATTTTGTTGCTTACCAACAAATATACATTTGGTACTAATTCACAAACATGAATGCAACAACTATGAGCCAAAATACATTCCCAATGGTAACATCGCTGCAGCCAGCTGCAATAGCATTACACAATATCCCAGAGCCTTCAGATACACGAGTGGAATAACACATTTTGATTCAACTGCCAGTACTGCATTGGAAGGGATCCAAACACCAGCTTCCATCTACCTGCACATGCAAGCAGTGCTCAAACTTCCCTGTCATTCCACAGGATTAGGTTAAATCACAGGAGAATAGTGATTTAATCAAATTCCAGGGAATTCATTCAATTCTGTGAATTTAACCTCACAAAAGAAAAATATCCAAATACGTGTATTCATTCTGACATCCATTTCAGCAAATAAGCACCTTGAAATGGGAAAGAGAAATATGCTGGTCCAAAGCCTCAAAAACGATGAAAGATGGTAACTGAGTTTGAAAAAAACCCATTCCAAATTGCACTTAAGTTTAAGCACAAAAACTGGAGAATATGACACGACTGGGTCATAACTGAGACCAGTGTGCAGACGGGGTTTAAGCGAGAATGAATACACTTAAGTGAGATGGAATGGATGAGGTTAAGCACAACACATGACACCACTGTATCATGAGGGAGTTGTAGGGCAGCGGTCTGGTACAAGTGAGGGGAGGGGCAAGACATGGGTTTGGCAACTCTGTTCATCAAGACTAAAAGGTTTAGTCAGCTTCTTCACAGTAATATGACTAACAAAGCACCAGGCATTTATTTGCGAGTTGTCAGAGGAATGAGGAAGTCAGAGGACGGAACCAGTTGAACTCACACCATGTACATTTGGATTTGTTCAGCTGATTCCAAAGGTCACCCCTCACTTAGTAAAATACTGTACATACACTTAAGAAAACAGCATTTACTTAATTTATTTTAAAACATTTAAGTGCCAACCCTGAGCCAAGGACTAATCTGGAAAAGATGCCTTTTAAAAGAGGCAAATATATTTGAGATTGCGTGCTGTATTGGGCTTTGATGCATTTTTTGAAATGAAATAGAATTAAAGCTACCTGAGAAAATCCAATTTCTTGACCAGGACAAAATTAAATTCTTAAATAATTTCAATAATAAGGAAGAGGACAATAATAAAAAACAAACAAACAAACATACAAAAAAATAAATAATGTAAAAAGAACGTATAGTTTTCGGTCCCCACTTCAAATTGTTATACACGACTTGGTTTTAAAAGGGATACCATCATAAAACTAAAAATGAAAGAAAATATGTTAATCTTTTGCCTAAGTAAACTTGACTTCCTTCCTACATACAGCAAAGCCATTTATCGTATTGATCTCTCTTTGCCAACACACCCTCCTGATGGCCAACAATGCAAATGAGGCACAGTACAATAACAAAAAGCCCTCAAAGGAAAGTTAATGATTAAATGAACTGAAACTACCAGGAAGCCCTACTCTCCTCTCCTCTCCCCCACACACTCATGTGGTTGGGGAGAGGAGTGTGCTGTGGACGGTCATCGCTGACTCAGGGGGGGTTCACAGTGGGGGGGGCTGTCTGCTGGTGACAGGTCCATGAGCGTGGCTTCAGTAGGTCCAGGAAGGAGGGCTGAAACACACACATGCACACACACACACGCACACACACACACGCACGCACACAAGACAACAGGAAACAGATCAGATACAGTGGGTATCTCGGCTGAAACAGAATACAATACAACAGAATATACTATATTCATCCCAAAAGGACAAAATGAATTTAGCCACCAGCAGCTGCCATACCCTTGACTCCACACATCCTTATAACCTGTTACATCCGACTCAAATAAACAAGAATCCACTGCAGCCTCCTGTCATCATTCCTATGATTGTTTTAATTTTTCAATTTTGTTCCTGATTTTCTCCCGTTTTTCTCCCAATTTGGTAGCCAATTACACCCTCTCTTTTCAGGTCAACCCCTAGCGACCGGGACGACGAAGGCGAAGTATCATCTCCACCGAGACGGCACTCGCCAAGCTGACGACCACAACTCCGGCACCCTAGAGCCACTCCTGTGTGCAGTGAACATCTTGTTGGCTTCCCTCCCCCCTCCCTGGGGCGGACAGCCGATTTCCGCCCCTGGTGGCACTCCCGGCCAGAGCAGATTCTTGCACGACCAGTGGAATCGAACCCCGGTTACCATGGCCAGCATCAGACGTTGAAACCACTAGACCACACGGGAGGCCCATCATTCCCATGATTGTGACACATTCCTATCAGCAGCTTACTGACATCAGGGGTCCTTTAGTAATGGTCTTAAAGGCCTGGAATCTAGTTCCTCTCCAATGCATTTCTCAGTCAAACTGCTCACAAAAAGGATCAGTAATTGTGGAAATACAATAAATCACAGTTAAAGACCAACATCTTACATTGGTGGGGAACAATCCTAAATATTTCCAGACAAAATGTGCCTTTAATCTCAGGTGCAATGAACAACAGAAAGAGAAACAGAAGATTGAAATCATGGTTTACCTCCAGCAGGGGGCAGGATTGTTGAGCATACCACTCCTGGGAGTAGAGGCAGATCAAGACGCCCTGGCCCAGGAAGAGCGAGGTCCACATGATCACGTTCCAGATCGGACCCTTCCTCCGATCATGGAGGATGAAATTAAACAGCACTGAAGGGGGGGAACACAAAACTGGCTATTACTAATCAAGACAGCAGAGGGCGCTCTCTCACACCATTGTTAAACAAATCCATAAGGTTCAGTGAAAGACCTCCCTAGCTCTGTCCACTATCCTCCATGTTAGACTGAATTGAACACAACATTACACTGCTGTTATACATCAGTCTGTACTAATCATTAAACTTGATCATGTTGTCATTTTCATATCATTTTTCAGTTCACACCTTAAATGAAAGACAGGCACGCACTCTACACCACTCTACACCACTCTACATCACTCTACATCACTCTACATCACTCTACATCACTCTACATCACTCTACATCACTCTACATCACTCTACATCACTCTACACCACTCTACATCACTCTACATCACTCTACATCACTCTACATCACTCTACATCACTCTACACCACTCTACACCACTCTACACCACTCTACACCACTCTACACCACTCTACACCACTCTACATCACTCTACATCACTCTACATCACTCTACATCACTCTACATCACTCTACAACACTCTACACCACTCTACATCACTCTACATCACTCTACATCACTCTACATCACTCTACATCACTCTACATCACTCTACATCACTCTACATCACTCTACATCACTCTACATCACTCTTCCTGTTTCTCTGATTGTGGTGAAATGGAAAGGGGACAGGTCTTACTCCCGAAGCACATGAAGATGCAGAACAGGACGGGGTAGAAGAAGCCGAAGCAGATGGCCAGGACGTACTCGTGCACCACTGCGGACACAGTGAACACAAAGAACATGGCCGCCGCCCGGAACCTCTTCCCTGACATCTGAGGAAGAGGAGAGGAGGGGTGTGGAGCCGTTTCACAATAGTGCACGTACAGTGTGCCAAATATGCGCTTGACTTGTGTTGCTAGTTGGATATGATCTCCAAAAAGACACCAAGGACAGTTTGTTTTAATGCTGTGAAACTGTTGAATGTGACAGAACACGTTTTGACAAGACAAAATTAACGGTTTTAACCTGTTTTACCAGAGAGGAAGAGGGACACAGAACTAAGGAAGTGAATTTGTACGAATACTCAAATCTTTGTACATTGTTATTAACTTCTTTGCAGATTACCTTTATAGATATGAAAGTATAGCGTAAATACCAGTAGTAGGCGGAAGTAGTGTAATGGTTAGGGAGCTGGGCTTGTAACTCAGAGGTTGCAGGTTCAATTCCCAGGTGGCACACTGCTGTTGTACCCTTGAGCTAAAGGTACTTAACCTGAATGCTTCAGTAAGAATATCCAGCTGTATAAATGGATTGTAAAGAAATGTGAAACTAAGTCGCTCTGGATAAGAGTGTCTGCTAAATGACTAATGTAATGTACCAGCAACAAATACATCAGAATAAAAAACGATCAGGGTATGACCTTGCAGAAACTGATCACCAACAAAACACAAACCACTCACCCACAGGAAGTCCCGGTAGATGTAATTATACAGCCAATCATGTACTACCACATTCCAGGTCCGGTAGTAATTGGCAAAAGATGTTGAATTCCACCAATCCTGACAAGGAGAAAACATTTGAATGTAAATGCAGAAATCAATAAATTGATAGATATCATTTTCTCTGCACTAACTTGCTCAATATAGAGCATGCTTATTATATGGGACTACTTCCTGCCTGACATTTAAATTTAAGCAGTGGAGTGCCCCCCTCCCAGCTGTATCTGATCAGGGACTAAATGAAGGACACAGCGCATGACTCCTCCCACCCTACCTTGTAGAACATCCTGTCAGCGAATCGCAGCATCTCAGCGAAGGCGTTGAGCCAGCAGTGCAGGAAGGCGAAGAAAGCCAGGAAGAGAACCAGCACTCCTACGGACAGAGAAACGGACAGGGAGGACTGACCACAGCCGCGCCTCACACACAAATATAAACTGAGATAATTACCAATATCATTCAAAATAGGTCTTCAACTTTTTTTTCTTTTTTTTCTTTAATTTAGATTTTCTCCCATTTTTCTCCCAATTTGGTAGCGAGTCAATCCAAGTCAATCCCTCCCTCATAGACAAAGGCAAAGTATTGTCTCCTCCGAGACAGCACTCGTCATGCTGTTGACCTTAACTCCGGCACCCCAGAGCCACTCCTGTGCGCAGCGAACATCTTGTCGGCTTCCCTCCCCCCTCCCTGGGGCGGACAGCCAATTGGTGGCATGCCCCGCTCCAGCCCTGCCCCGCTCCGCTCCAGCCACGCCCCGCTCCAGTGTAATATACGCCATTTAGCAGACGCTTTTATCCAAAGCGACTTACAGTAGTGAATGTATACATTTTCAGTGTATGTGGCCCCAGTGGGGATTGAACCCACAACCCAGTGTGGCTGGGTTCGAGTGGGTGCACTGGGAGCTCCATACCTGGGAGGATGGAGTTGAAGACACAGAGGACCATCACTCGCAGGTCAAACAGCTGCAGGTTGATGCTCCGGAACTGTGGGATGCAGAGCCGCACAAAGACGTAGTAGGCGTAGAACAGACAGCCCAGCACCTGCAACCAATCACACGTTCACTCTCCCGCTCCACAGCTGTCCTCTGCTTTAGGCCCGAGTGTGGCTGCTGCAGCGACGCGCATACACATTCTACATTTAAGCATTTAGCAGACGCTCTTATCCAGAGTGACTCACAAGATGTGCATTAATACATGGTAAGATCAATCATAGTTAGCACACGAGATCAGTGCAGTAATACAGTGATAGACATCGGTGTTGGCAGCTGCACACCGTACCTGTAACACTGGGAAGGAAACACAAACCGTACCTGCAGAAACTGAGCGGCCACATAGCCCCATCGGATAACTGGGTTCCTGCAGAAAATAATAATAATAATCATGGATGGTGATAATAGTAAGTATGAGTTTTACTGCGGTCTGTGTAACTGATGCACCTGACATTCAGCGATCATTGCATAGCGGTTACTGTGACAGACAGAGAGACAGACGTGAGTCACGCATAACGGCTGAATGGAGTGAAAATGTCATCAGCTGATTTTGAAGCTCTCAGACAAACGGGTTTCAACATAAACCTGTGACCCAAACGGCAATCAGGACTGGCACCAAGGTCACGATGAAAACGATCGAGCAAAAAGTAGACATGGAGCAGCTGAATATGCATAAAGATATCATTAGAAAATATATCAAAATGTTCCTGGTGGGAAGTTATAGCAAAGTCTTGAACTGAATGATCTGATTCAGCAGATGTGATTTTGTACTAAAGTCCTGCAGATTTCTTAGGTTTGGGCCTCAATGAACACATGGCACTGTGCCATCATAGGTTTCCATTTCTTCCCCCAGACTTGCTGGACAGAAAAACTACTTTCACACAAAGTGCACCCATGGTTAGTACTGCCGAGTGTCTTGTGTAATAGGGTGGTTCCATGTTGTGCAAGTTTGGCTTTGAGGAATTGTGAATATGGGGAGCCCACAAACAGATTCATTGCTTATTTGGCAAGAGCTTCATTTGGTGTTTTACGGTTGCTACTGTGTGTTTTTGGCACCTTCTATGCAAGTCACGGAGGAAATGTAAAGTCATTTCAGAGTGAAACTGTTTACTAGAGGTAAATGTTTACATTGTGTTGTTAGTCAATCTCTGTGTGTCCTCAAGTGCCTGGAAAGTGGCAGATGGGAGGTATGAAATGTGCCCTTGTATGAAAAACTACTTTCAATATCATCAGTGACAGACTTTGAGCAGCTGGCCTTTCAGGCAGGCCCAGTGCACGGAGGTCTGCTCACCTGGGGTAATGGTCTCTGTAGATCAGTGTCGGGGCGAAGAGGAAGTACAGGTAGTGCGTCACCTGGGGGATGAGCAGGGGAGCTGGGAAGTGAAATGCCACCATGCCATAAACCACAAACTCTGACGTGAAAGTGAGAATTCAGCAGCTAGCCTCTGTTTGGGTTCTTACAACAGAGTAAAAGAAAATGGTGTGTGTTACTGAATGTCTTACTCTTCTTGTCTTGTGCAGAGTCGAGCACCCTTGGGACGTTCTCTCTGATGAAGGAATGTGCCTTCATCATCAGCCGGATCTGCAGGGCGCAGAGCGCGGTCTTCAAACCCCAAGAACAAACTGCCAACACCACACACCCACCCACTCCTACACCACCCACACACATGCCCTCCAACACCACCCACACACACAACCCTCCTACACCACCCACATACCCACACACCCCCTCCTACACCACCCAAACACACACACACACACACCCTCCAACTCCACCCACACCCACACACACACATGCCCACCAACACCACCCACACACCACCCACAATGCACCGAACACAACAGCACAAATAAACAGGAAACTCCTGAAGAAGCAGCGGGACCAGCAGTGCAGTACCTGCTCCAGAATGATGATGAATCGCGAGGCGGGGGGAAGCCGTTCCTCAGCACCACGTAGGTGGGCAGGAAGCCCAGGCCAACCCCCTGATACAGCAGGTAGAGCGACCCGGCCAGCAGGAGCGCAGGGCGGGGCGCCGGGACGTCCGGTACTGGCTGGCCCACAGGTGGAACAGGCCGTAGGGCACCACCAGCACTGACAAGAACATGCACAGCCAGGTAGACACCACCAGGGGGAGCTGTCCAAATGCATAGACCAGCAGGTCGAAGTCCAGCACCAGTCTGGAAGGAATAAAGAATGAGGCAGGTGGGAGAAGCGACATGTTAATGTAATGGAGAATATTTATTAAGTGTCAACAGCTTAAAATGTTGTCCTGTTTTTTAAATTGCTGATATACACCCAGTGGCCACTTTATTTACACCTTTCTAGTACTGGGTAGGACCCCCTTTCCCCCAGAACAGCCTGAATTCTTTGTGGCATGGATTCAACAAGGTGCTGGAAACATTCCTTAAGAGATTCTGGTCCATGTTGACATGATAGCATCACGCAGTTGCTGCAGATGTGTTGGCTGCACATTCATGTTGTCAATCTCCCGTTCCACCACATCCCAAAGGTGCTCTATTGGACTGAGATCTGGTGACTGTGGAGGCCATTGGAGCACACTGAACTCATTGTCATGTTCGTGGAACCAGCTTGAGATGACTTTGTGACATGGCGATTAGAAGTAGCCATTAGAAGATGGGTAGACTGTGGCCATAAAGGGATGCACATGGTCAGCAACAAGACTCAGGTAGGCTGTGGCATCTAAACGATGCTCAATTGGTATTAAGAGATGGCATACTCTTCTGTTATAATGTTATTTTGAGTTTGTCGGCTTCCTGTCAGCACCAGTCTGGCTGTTTCTCTGACCTCTAAACAAGGTGTTTTTCTAGAGACTGCTCACTGGATGTTTTTATTTTGATTTAATTTTTTTCCCATTCTCTGAGATCTAGAGAGCGTGAGTTTCTGAGATACTCACACCACCCTGTCTGACACTAACAATCATTCCACGGTCAAAGTCACTTAGATCACATTTCTTCCCCATTCAGATTTTTGGCCTGAACAACAACTGAACCTCTTGACCATGTCTGCATGCTTTAATGCATCGAGTTGCTGCTACATGATTGGCTGAATAGATAATTGAATTAACGAGCAGGTGTACATAATAAAGTGGCCACAGTGTAAATATGCTTGCAGAAGTAGAAAGTTTAACCTGAATTTCAAGATTTGAAAAGAGAATTAAAACATTATCTCATCGGATTTCTTCTACTTTCATGAACTGGATTGCTCATCGCATGAATCCCATAGTATTACTGTAGGTTAGGAATGTGCAGGTTCAGTTCTGGAGATCTACTGGCTGTGCAGGCTTTTGTTCCAGTCCAGCACCAACACACCTGAACATTATTTTTCTTGACAGCAGATGATTCATGAAATCGGGTGTGTTAGCGTCGGGCTGGAACAAAAGGCAGCACAGCCAGTAGATGTCAAGGACCAAACCTGAACACCCCTGCTGTAGGGGTAGTAAACGGTTTATTTGTTTATACAAAATAAGATACCATCATGTGCATGTGGCAGCAACCAAGCTGAACTGAAAATACATTTTACATAGGTATAACCTATAAAATAAAATAAAAATAATAATCTAAAGTGTAAACTGCAACATTAAAAGCATAAAATAGACAAGACACAAAACAGACTAACCGACACACAATAACGTTACAGTGTTCACTTATTTAAGAGGCTGGTCATGTGCTGGTCCTGTGTGGGATAGCACTCCGCCAGTAGCGCTCAGTTCTACACTGGACCAGGTCCAGTTCTGCTGAGGCCCCATGTCTGGCGGTGGCTTACACAGGTGAGTCAGGTAGGAAGGGCCCCTCACCTGCCCTCATCGATGAAGTCCACCACAAAGGTGCTGAGGATGAAGAGGATGAGCAGGGCGATGAACATGTGGTAGATGGTGCGGATGTGGTTCACCTCAAACAGCTCACTGCACGCAAGAATAACGAGAAACGAGAAGTCATTCAATTTGCGCGTGGGCTAGATTCACACCAGTGCTGTTCATGAACAGTGCTCTGGGAAAGCAGGTGCATGCTGGGGCTTGCGATCGCACAACCTGGTGATGTCACAACCGAGCTCAGGACTCACTCTAGCAGGGATCGGCGAATCACAAACATCTTGCCTTGATCCTGAGGGGGCCGCAGCTGCCTGCAGAGGGGACAACAAAGAGCAGTGAACACCTCTCTCAACAGGGTCCGAGACCGGGGTGGCACAGAGTGAGATACAAAGAGACACACTGACAGAGTGAGATACAAAGAGTGAGGCAAAGAGTGAGACACACAGAGTGAGATGCAGAGACACACTGACAGAGTGAGATACAAAGAGTGAGGCAAAGAGTGAGACACACAAAGTGAGACACACAGAGTGAGATGCAGAGACACACTGACAGAGTGAGACTTGGCAAAGGCAGTTGGCAGACGCTAGGGCAAGAACAGGGGCAGATCAAAAAGAGGCGTGGTCGACTCAGTTTTGGTGTTTTCACATTTGCAATTTCAATCGCACACCAATAGGTAAGAGAAAGTGACAATTAATTTTACAAGGGACAGATCTCAGAAACCAGTCACTGAAAAACAGGTGGAGCTTGTACGTGTTCAGTTATGTTGAAATATGAGAATGCTTGGATCATAAATGAATAACCTGGCTCTCGGACGTTGTCTGTGACATATTTGTTTAATTTGCGGGCAGCACTAATTTCTAGGGACTCGAGGGAGTGGTTTTGAGGGAATGGTCTGTCCTCGTGTCACCAGACTGTATATACAGAACATTTCACAGTTTCACAATCTCCGTTAGCAGGGGGGTTGCTTCCTCAAAATACAGCCCAAAGAGTGAGACAGCGGGACACACAGACGAAGAGCTACAAGCAGAAATGAAAGTGGGCAAGCCCATCAGCCAGTCCACCACCATATCACTTCACAAGGAGCTGGAAATGTGCATTTCACTGAGAAAAACACTTTTTTGTGGAAGGAAGAAACCATGAAAATCGTTTGGCTTATAGTGGCTGTGTGGTTTCATGCATGAACACTTTTATAATGTCTATGTTACAAAGATGTAGTATTCCAAATTGTGCACAAATTCACCACACAGCTGAGGAGAGGATGATGTTTAAATGTTCTACTCTGCTTATGCCAGCTGCACTACAATGACGCTGGTCTTTGCTGTGGAAAAATCGTATTTAACATCACTCTGATATTTGACAAAACATGTCCAAAGAAAAAATAAATAAAATACTCAGTGAAAGTCAGAGATGTTCCAGCAGCATGAGAAGGAACACAGGTGTACCAAATCTCAGGTTTCTATTGCAAATATAATATACTGTATGGCATTTAGCAGACGCTTTTATCAAAAGCGACTTACAGTAGTGAATGCATACATTTTTCAGTATATGTGCTCCCAGTGGGAATTGAACCCACAACCTAAGCATTGCCAACGCCGTGCTCTACCTACTGAGCCACACAGAACAGCAATTGTGTATGGTACATTTATTATGAGGGGTTTGGACAAAAGCTAATGGCACCACCATGAGCCCAAACTTGACTACTCATGTAGCTCATAAACCTGCAGAATTTAATTTGTTCAAACGGTCTACATTTTACAGCAGTTTGTGTCCATGGTGGCAGAAAAAGGAAAAACGGAACAATAAGTGAGACAGAGAAAGACAGAGGGACACACAGACGGCGTGTGAGACACAGAGAGAGGGGGCTGCACCCAAACTGGAGCTTGCTCCTCTCCTTATCGGACAGCGGGGGCGTAGAGCAGCCCGAGGAGAGCGGGGGGGGGTCCAGAGAGGCGGACTCTTCCAGCAGGCTGTCCACAAACTCGTCCACCTGGGAGTCCAGCTGCTTCATCAGGTCTGCCTTCAGGTGCTGCAGGCCCGGGAGGGAGAGAGAGAGAGAGAGACGGTCTTTCAGCGGCCGCTGTGACCCTCTCCGACACTGGATCACAGCATGCATCACGAACAAGGACTATCTGTTTTTCTCTGTATCCCACCATTTTCCAGGAGTTCATCTTGATCGCCTTTTAAGGGGTCAGGGAATAATTTTCCAGTTTCCCCACATTGGCTCTAATGGTTTTCTGTTGTTTTTTTAATTCCCTCTGGAAAATGTCAATTGTGAAGCGCTGTTTGTAAATGGCGCTACACAAAAATAAAGATTGAAGATTGATGACCAGAGAGACGATCACCTGGTCACCTCGGGGGATAGGCTGCTTTGCTGAAACACACCCAGTAAAACTAAATCTGATCTGAGAACAGAACGACCGGACACTGGCACCACTGTTGGGATGATTATCTTTAGTGTCTCAAACTGGGTTTGCATGGTCATGGTGAAACGATAATGTGCTCTTGTTTTCGTTCCATGTAGCCACTTTATATCTTAATATAACTACTGTGAAAACAAACACACACCTCATGAGCTGAGTGTACCACATCTAGTGCTCAGAATGAACAATGCGTATCACCAGTTCTCATCTGCCCCTCTCACCTCAATTATTAGCTGAAAATTGAGAATGACTAAAATATATTTTGCAGAGCATAAGAACAACCATTGAGAAACCTTGCAGGGGTGGATGGCCAATCATCAGGTCATGGGATTGGAAATGAACTCAAATGTAAAGAAGTAAGAGCACAACCATCATGCACAGCAGCTCCTGGGTGTGTGTGTGTGTGTGTGTGTGTGTGTGTGTGTGACTGGGTGTGTGTGTGTGTGTGTGTGTGTGTGTGTGTGTGTGTGTGTGTGTGTGTGTGTGTGTGTGTGTGTGTGTGTGTGTGTGTGTGTGTGTGTGGGGACTGGGACAATCTGGTCCAAGCAGCCTCACAGGTAGGATCAAAAATGACAGAATCATTTTTCCTACTGACAAATAGAGTTTGTGGTGACAAAAGTCAGGCAAAACACTGTCTATTCTCATGACAACAGCTTCCTGTCTATGCCGCAGTAGTCATCCTTCAACTCAAGACAGACAGAAGGAGGAGGTCAAAAGCTTTTTCCAACTACATATCAAAATCTCCTCTAATCCTACCCCACTCCAGCACACATAGGAGCAGCACAGATTGCAGCGCTCTGAAAAGATAATAATTCATCCTTTCACAAAGACTCACTGGTTAAACACACTGATATCCGACAGGCTCCAAGGCAGCAGATAACTCCTCATCGTACAAGACTGTCAGTGTCACACACACGGGTTGGGGGAGGTTGTTCATTGCTCATTTAACAACACATCTGCACTCATTTCAAATGCGTGGGCCGCTTTTGACCTCGGGCTCCCTGTCGAATATCAGGGTGGTGTGGGGGGCTTAATGGGCTTAAGCCCCAAATGTTTTTAGAAAAGCCCCAGATCTTCTTAAAAATGCTTTTTACATTTTTTATAACCACACAATGTGGCATTTTTCCTCCCTAGGCTTTCTTCTGACTCTGTAATCAGAACCGTAATGTAATGGAACAAAGTACCGCGATAAACCACTGGACACCACAGTCCCGCGTCGCATATGCCTGGTCTCTGTCCGTGGGCTAAGCCCCCTAGCGAATAGCCCTGATATGCGCCATGGATCACAAAGTCCTCGACGCGATATGGTTTCTCCCAAATATATACTTTCCCAGCCTCCCGGGTGGTCTAGTGGTTTCAATGTCCAACGCTGGCCACGGCGACCGGGGTTCGACGCCAGAGCCAGCTCTGGCCAGGAGTGCCACCAGGGTGGTAATTGGCTGTCCGCCCCAGGTTGGGGGAGGGAAGCCGACAGTTCGCTGCGCACAGGAGTGGTTCTGGGGTACCGAAAATACAGTCGACAGCAGACGAGTGCTGTCTCGGAGGAAGCAGCGCTTCGCCATTGTCACTGCCAGTCACAGGGCTACGGCAGTTAACTACGAGGGAGGGGATTGAACTAAGCACAGTGGGAGAAATTGGCTACCAAATTGGGAATAAAACAGGTAAAAAAAAAAAATTATACTTCCCCAATCAATTACTGCAGTGTGCTAGTGAGTCACCTCTTCTGACCCCACACCAAAACGCTGCATTTCCTCACTGGCTGCCAGGCCAAAACCATTACCACAGGAAGCCAACCCCCCACCCACATCCCTGGATGATGCTACAGCAATTTATGCATTGTGCTGTGAAAACAGCCACAGCCAGAATTTTATTCTGGACAGGGGAATGCATCACTGCACCATTGACTAGTGACTAGTGCTTAAGCTGGCCGTGCCACCTGGGAGGCCATACCTGCACACAATTCTCTACTCCTAATTCACCCACGCACAGACCCACGCCCAGGCACAGGCCCACGCCCAGGCACAGACACAGACACAGACACAGACACAGACACAGACACAGACACACACCCAGGCACAGACACAGACACAGACACAGACACAGACACAGACACAGACACAGACACAACACACAAATACACAAATACACAAAAACACAGAGACCCACATTCACGCAAACACACAAGCACAAACCGGCTTTCTGTTAGTTATTAGCCCTTAGCCTAACACACAATTAATGAGAGGCTTTTAAAACAAACAGGCCCTGGAAAGCATCTTATCAGAGGTTCAATATGATCAGATTAGGTTCATTAAGGCTTAGGGGAGCCAATCCAGCAGTAGGGATTAAGCTCTTTGAAAGCAAAGCTCGGGCTACAGTGCGTTTAAACACATTAATCTCGACGGTCGCTGTAATATTACTCACTACTCGGCTGTGCCAAACTGGAGCTTACCAATGGCACAGGATTTGAAGACAGGTTTGGGCACTTTGCAAGCTGTAGTAGGACTGACTTGTGTCGAAATCTCAAAGAAAATGATACGTTTTTTCCAGATAAGAGGAAGGGCTGCATTTTAACTGGCTGTAGTATTAAATGTGTGCGCAGGTCAGTACCTCCACCTTCATCTTCAGCTGCAGTTTTTTGCTGATGGCACGCTCCACCTCCATTGTTCCTGAAGTGAACAAGAGACTCATTATTGTTCATCCCCATTGTCTTCTTAAGAAAACCTTCTTCATACATACACATGGTAACCATGGTTCCCTTGGAATACCATCAATACCGTTTTGCAACCGGTTTAAACGCTGGTCTCATAATGTACAAATCTAGGCTCATAGTGGGTCATTTAATCGGAGTGACACATGATAAAACCAGTGTGATACCATCCCTAAATTATAGAGTCATTGTGTGCCGTGGCAACAGGTTTTCGAAACTCTTGTTAATGAATGGGGACAGAGTGTGTGAGTGTAGACAGAGGAATGTCCCCATGACATTGAGAAACCCTGCTTTATCGCTGAAGACTAATCGCCTTGTGGGAGAGTCCGTCACCACAGGAGCAGGCAGGGGCTCAAGGACCCAGGGTTCACGAGGGGCTACAGCAGTAATGGTGGGAGTAAAAGTTAAGATCAGGCTGAGGTTCACTCTCGGTCAAGGCACTGAGTATTCAGGAAAACCACAGGGGGGGGGTGGTCTTATAGTGACTTAGTCATTTGTCAACATTCAAAGACTGGGGGTACAATGTCCAGAAGCAGCAACTTCCTTTTCGGGAAGTAAAGTTGCACAACCTCAAAAGAGACTTTCTGAAGTTTTTAAGGAGTACACAAGGCAGGCTAATGCAGTGGTTACAGGAAATTGTCATAAACATTAGAGAAACAGCACAATGTAAATGGTTGAAAATGTTGCAGGAGAAAGTCACTAAGCTCTCTATTGGACAGTATTGTGTTTGGTTTAATTGTAGTTATAATTTAAAAATGATAGTTTACATTTTAAATTAATTTTAAATGAATTAAACCAGAATAATACAACTGATAATGCTGTAATATACTGTATTTTAATACCTCATTTCTCACAGATTTAAATTGAAACAAGTGAAGAGTATAATACATGGTAAAGAGATATTGGGTTGGGCTAGATATTGTCTTAGAAAAACCTGTCTGTTTGCCTCAACAGCAAGGCAGCCATTCCACACTGAACAGGCTCTCACACGCTCCACAAACCCCTTTTACAGGAGGCAAGAGGCACAGCTTACAATGTAGAACTTTCCGTAAGGAGAAACCCGAGATAGCAAATGTCAAATCAACCAAGGTCTATAAAATTCTCTGTGACAAAGGTCTTCAGAGACGACAAAACGTCAAGATAAATATATATATTATATTTTTTTCCTTCAGGAGGATTTTCCTGAGTATATATTTAAGTGTTGAACAGTCAAACAGAGAAAGTCAATTTAGAAGTGGTATTAGAATGAGCAGAAAATGACTGAGCTTTAGCCATCGGTCTGGTTTCAGGCCGGATTTGCATCCTTGTTAATCCTGAGATAAGGCACAGCACTACAGCCACATTGAATAATATAATAGCACTAATAAAGGCGAACGATTCCAGCTTACTGACAATACAAAGGGCATGTAGCAGCAGTGCACTACACACACAAGGTGGTAAAACCAGTTACACAGTCATCACATACGTACAATACACGTATCCGATATTGACTGTGACTGCTTGTCCTCGCCCAATTAATAAAACAGTGTGTCAATCACACGGTCTGAGCATGAAAATTCACTTGTTGTCACTGACGGCAGCCCTACTCCCTGCCCAACCCTCATGATGTCAGAAACCAGCACCCAAGCGACTCCATGACTCCCACATTATATATAATTATACTGTGATCCCGTGTGTGACCGACAGTGGCTCTGTGCTCAGTACTAATTTGATCTGTGCAGCAATTAGCTACACTTGGATCACAACAGCACTGTGAATGACTAGGGACCGCTATAGAAGTGATCAGCCCATCAGCAACATGAGGGGGCCCTCTTCTGTGGTTACCAGTAAAGCAAGTCCGTGGAATTATTTCCAGATCTACCAATTGTGGGGCAATTGTTGGGCGGCAGTGCAGTAGAATGGTTAGGGAGCTGGGCTTGTAACTCAGAGGTCGCTGGTTCGATTCCCAGGTGGGGCACTGCTGTTATACCCCTTAAGCAAGGCCCTTAACCTGAATTGCTTCAGTAAAATATCCAGCTGTATAAATGGATTTTATGTAAAGAAATGTAAACTGTGTAAGTCGCTCTGGATAAGAGCGTCTGCTAAATGCCTAAAATATCAATGTAAAATGAAATGAGAAATACGGGGGGCGCCCAAAAAAACAGGAGAAACCCCCTCCTCAGTAATACTGGTCAGGGGAAATGATCCAGTTCCCAAAAACAATTAATCAGGCAGCATGGAACAGTGACAGTAGGATCGGTTACAGAACTTCAGACCGCTGATCTTCTGAGAAGACAAGGATATATACATCTGTATGCCATTTAGCAGACGCGTTTATCCAAAGCGACTTACAGTAGTGAATGCATACATTTGTCAGTATATGTGGTCCCAGTGGGAATTGAACCCACAACCTAAGCGCTGCCAACGCCGTGCTCTACCTACTGAGCCACACAGAACCACGCTCTACCTACTGAGCCACACAGAACCATGCTCTACCTACTGAGCCACACAGAACCACGCTCTACCTACTGAGCCACACAGAACCATGCTCTACCCTAGCTGAGAACCACACACAGAACCACACACTCTACCTACTGAGACACACAGAACCACGCTCTACCTACTGAGACACACAGAACCATGTATAGGACATTCCCTCACCGTTGCTGGTTATCCGGGGATCGCCGTTGCTAGCGCCGTTGCTGCCGTCCATCCTGGGAAGCGCCCGGCGGCTGCGTGGGGCCACGCTTTCGCCACTCGCCATCCTGCAGGGAACAGCACCAGCTCATCACACACGTCTATTCAGTTTTTCTTTACACAGAGAGTGGTCAATGCCTGGAACAGCTTGCCAGGTCGGGTAGTAGAGGCAGAAACACTTGGGATATTCAAGTCCAGGCTAGATGCAGTACTGGATACTCTTTAGATGAGGACATGACGAGCCTAGATGGGCTGAACGGCCCCCGTTCTCGTCATTATGTATTCTTATGTTCTTATCTACACCTCTGTTCTCTCACCCACGGGCCAGGCCGGTCAAAGCCGCCTCGACCCCACGCTGATCCCGTTTAAACCCCACGTTATCACTGACGCCTCCTCAAGGTTACACACGGTTCTTCCCTTGACCGAACTTAAACCCAAATTATTTACATTGACAGACTGGTCAAAGTTCGGCTCCAAGTCATCCTCTCATGCTAAATTATTAACACATGTTTACCTGCTTCTAATTCTCGAAAACTGTACTCTATGTTTGCCTCTCTCCTCACACCTCCTCCTCCACCCCCTTCCTCTCTAACCGCAGGTGACTCTGCATCCTTCTTTCGCAAGAAGGTCGATGACATTCCTAACTCCTTCCCCCATCCCCTCTCACACCTTACCCCCCTTGTTCTTGCTCTTGCTCTTCCTCCCCCTTCCCCTCCTCCTCCTCCTCTAGCCAAATGATGAAGGACAAGTCTAGAAGCCCCCGCCCCACTCCCCACAGTCTTTCTGAACATCCCACTTTGAGCTTCAAGACTCCAAAGGTAACAGTAAAACAGATCTGTAGAGCATGGACAGAAAATGGCTAGTGCGTTCCTGGCCAAGGGGTGACTACAGATCAGTCACAAAGGCAATGCGGGTTAGATACAACGGGCAGGTGACAATGTCAATCAATCAATACCTTCCTTCTGAAGCAAGTGACCGAATGTCTAACAAGAAATCATTGCACAACAGCTACAGGCACAGGACAAACACTGACGGGTTCATGATTTTAACGTTTGCAGGCAAAACTTCGACAGACAAACATGACCACTGAAGAAGTCTTGGCCCCGGAGTAGCGGTAAAGACACCGTGTATATTAATACAGAACACCCGTATCAAACACCCGTCGTATTACGCAACCCCAGTAATCAAAATGTCGGTCAATATTACCCTTTTCAACATGTATTTAAACAATTTCTGCAGATAAGAAACGTAATACAAATACAGTGTTACAGGTGTGGTATGCAGCTGCCTACAACGATGTCTATCACTGTATTACTGCACTGATCTCTTGCGCCAACTATGATTGTTCCTACCATGTATTTATGCACATCTTGTAAGTCGCTCTAGATAAGAGCGTCTGCTAAATGCTTAAAATGTAAACACCATACAAATTGAAAGACGGTACGAATATTAATATGAGCCAGTGCTCGACACGGTAGCAACACAACCCTGGATGAATTTGACTGATTGTATTATATTACATTTGAAACATTCGTCCAGCAGGATTAGAATTTCCTTCAAAAACCCTATAAATTCTGTCGCAAACACAACTAACCAGCAATCAGGCTATGTATAATAAATAACTTAACTGTCGAGATAGTCTGAACAATTAAGGCACATCATGGAAGTCGCTCTGGATAAGAGCGTCTGCTAAATGCTTTTAAAATGTAAATGTAAAAAAATGTAAAAAGTCCGTTATCCGGCGGATGCTAAATGCTGCTCCCGCGAGCAGCAAGGTGTTGCACGCGCAGATCAGCCGGACTTGTTGACAGTTCCATCCAGCTGCCCGCGAGCCAGACACCAGCATCGAACTCCAAAACATTAGGGTACAGCTAGCGAATTGTCTAGCTATCAGGCCTGTACAGACACGCAGGTAGCTAGTTATCTACAACTGAATTTGGGAAAACTGTAGAATTTAGCGAGCTGTAGAATTTCAAGTCGACCAAAGAACGCAGCGTATTTTTTCGTTAGCTTTACCACCACACCGCGCTAAACTGGCTGGTTACCAGCACCTCGTAGCTAGTACACACAACAGCACTTACTGGTATGACTGTCCAACCATCACTGACATCGTGTAAAGTGTGGTGTCTTATTCGGGGAACGTGTGAAGCAAATTTAACCCTGGGCAAAACAGGTAAACACAAACGTCGCAAACAAAACAGCGTGTTCACGCCCCCCCAAAAAGCTGTTTTCGCTAGGTACCCAGGTAGCTCGCGGGCTAATAATGAGCTGTAGTTCGCTATCACTGCTGAGTATGTTCCGAAAACGATCCGAGCGTGCATGGGCAATCTTTTGCGAACGTTAGCGATCTAGTAGCCTACAGTATAAATCGCACCAGTGTTCATACTCACGTTGCACAGTTCAGCGCGTTTGTAATTACCGCTCGGACAGAAGTAGCTAGCTGGACAATGAGTTCCAGCTCATCACTGGCACGTCTCTTGACTCCAATGACTTGAGACCACTAACAGCGGATTCCCTTTCCTCACTTACCGCTCCGCCTTCTACAACACCGAGCAATACTTTCCGCTAGGAGGCGATAACCAATGCCATAGACGAGGGCAAGGGTTCTCAAACTCGGACTGTGTAATGCTGTTATCGGTCCAAACACAATTGGAACCTGTAAATTGCAACGAGCTGTTAATTGTCCTCACTTAAACACGTGCCACATATGCCGAATGATGATTTACCCTCCTAAAGCCACCTGATGTCAGAAATAGCTATGCATTCCATGAAGAATACATTTCCCACATTTACATCCCCAATAATTTTTAATCAGTCAGATCAACTAGCCTTTTTATTTAATGTTCTGTAATGCGTTAAAACCATCACTGACAATTGATTCCTTTATTAGAGTAAACATTTTGATTGGTTTAATTATAGACTGGCAGGTGAACTCAACGGGGTCCTAATTGGTGAAAGTGTGGACACCTGATCACAAACTAAGCTGAATACATGTTCAGGTCACTGCCTCGGTATTTATTTGCTGTTACACATCGCCCTTATATTCATTGCAAAGATGAAATCCCGCACAGAACACCATTATTATTACGAACCACTCATTATTACCGTCAGGTTAATTATAATGTCCGTGGACACATTGCACTGTATCAATGCCTGTAGACGCAATCAGTAATAGTAGGATATAAACTTTTGTCATGTGATCCCTCCATTCCCAGGACTGTGTGGGCAGGGGGTTCATTACCTGAAGGTTATTGAAATCCCGCCTGGAGCTCCGCTGTTGTATGCTTTCGCAAATCGATTAACCCAAATGTATTCCCCGGACATCTAGCTGTACAAATGGTTAAGCACCTGCTCATTAAATAAATAATAAAACATTTGTATTCTACACATAATAATTATGCTAGCATAAATATAAAATAAATATACCATTGTAAGTATACTAGGCGGGTTACCTATACCAATACCTCTTAATTAGCCACAAACGTGCAAACATTTTGAAGTGGTTTAAATTATCTTTATGAAAATGGTATCAGAGTAAGTCCTGTTTGCTAACAAGTGCGCGGATACAAAATACTAGACTAATCTTTGCATTTTTTTACGATTAAATCAGCATCTTAAAGCCATGACTATCCGTAATGGTCAAAAATTGAGTTAGAAAACCGAGAACCTAAATTATATTCTACACAACGAACTTTATTTTGTGCCACTTACGCAAGAACTTGTGTTTACAAGAAATACGAGTTAAAGAGTTGAGGGGGAAAAAAGCCTTGTCATTGGTAGGGGAGTTTCCAATCTCATGGCCTCCATAGCGGAACACATTTCCAAATAAATACTTTCATAGAAATACAGAACAGTAATACATGTTATAATTAAACGTTCTTAAGGATCAGGGAAATTGTATTAACTTATTTCGCCAGAAAGAATCTCCCATGTTGCCACTCAGTACTGCCCATTAAGATTTTATTAGTTCCGATTGCCTTCTCAACCGTGCTCCGTCCTCACTACTCAAAACCTGCCTCGATGCCCTCTCTCTCGTTGTCAACATGTCACTCGAATCTGGTTATTTTTCTCTGTCAGTGAAAAATGCTGCTGACATGGGCGCCATTAAAAAAAAGAAAAAGCCTGGACTCGATATCAGCTCACTGAATAAATCTACACACCCATCTCAAAGCTTCCTTCTCTGGCTAAAGTGCTCAAACAAGTGGTAGACTCAGCTTCAGGCCCATATTACCTCCTTTGACCCTTTTGAGACAATATGGCTTCCATTGCCTGAACAGCACCAAGATTGTGTGACTGAAGTTGACTAATGAGCCCCTCCTCTCTGCTTATTCAGGCGCCCTTAATATTTTCCCACGCCTTGATCTCAGTGCTGCATAACATTCTACGGACATTGATTGAACTCTCTGGGTCTGAACTTACCTGATTTCGGTCATACCTCTGAGCCCCTTTCATCACCGTAGGTACACACAAATCTCACTGTCACCCAAGGTATTCCCCAGGGATCTATGTTTGGACCCCTTTCTACTCATAAATATGTTTCATATATGTATCATATACAGTGGGCATAAAAGGTATTCACCCCCATTTTTTCATTTTATTTTCTTACTTCATGGAATTAAAGTGTATTTAATTGGGATTTCTTGCCACTGATCAACACAAAATACTCCATTCTCAATATAATGCCAAATAAAAAACAACAACTCTAAAGCTTTTTTTGCTTTATTATTTTTTAATTATAATTTTATTTTGCTTTGTTATTATTGTTGTTTTGCCTCTTGTTTTTGTACTAGTTTAATTTTGTAAATTATTAAAGTTTCTAAATAAATACTTATTTTACAAAATACATAATTCAAATAACCGATGACAAAAGACACATCACAATCTTACATCTTTTGTCCATACAATGACTCAGCGAGAATGGTTCGAAATGAGTTCTTAGGTTATTTAATCAAATAATACAGCTAATGTGGAAGGAAGTTTTTCATGGAAGGAAAACTTCAACTTCACTATCAGCATAACTATCTACATGAATATAAAACTAAAAGATAATAGATCTGTGTGAGACATTCTTTAATCCATTATAGAACTCTGTTTATATAATTTGGGTACAAAAAAAACCCTGCATTTGTGCATACAATCTCTACAAGGTATTCAGAGATAAAACACAATCACATCAAGCCGGGTTCTGGGAACATGGGAAACCAGATATTACTGAATGTCATGACAGAAAACTGGGCATAGCAGTACGTAGTTCCAGAAGGCCTTGGATGTGACACAGTGTCCAGTGCAAAGTGATATTTGGCCTTGGGCGCAAGGCCCGAGTCAGGCACCAACTCTGTGGGATGCAGAAGCAGCAATGGGACATCATCTAGATTACCTTGTTTATGCTGATGTGCACATGGCTAGAGAGCGAGAGACAGAGAGACAGAGAGAGACAGAGAGAGACAGAGGGGGGATTGGAGTTAGGGTTCTGGAAAACTTGCTTACTAAGAGGGTCACTCTGATCCCTGGGGATGGGTGAGGCTAGTGGATGCTGGATCCTCCTTTAGGACACAGATAAAAGCTCTTTGTCCAGTTTGTCCAGAGGCCATAAGCACCATTCATGTGAGGACCCCAAACCGAGCAGAGAGATTATTCACCCCATTGCCCTGACCCACAGGGCCTCAGCAGGAAAGCAGGGTGTCATCATGGGGAAATATGTCACTCGTCACAACCAAAATCATCAGCTAGATACATATTACAAATACTACTGCACACTATCACGTCCCTGTGAAAAACGTTTATTTAGTTTCACACATTCAGTGATAAAAGCAGCCTCCTTTGGGGATGATCTCCAAAAAAGCCCTTTGCTTATAAATGAAGTGTTTGGACAGCAAATGTGGAGAAGTTTATAAATTGACCGTGGCATATTTTCTATTGTCTATATGCCTAGTTTTTTTAAAGATAAATGGGGTCAGCAGAACAAGAGGCCACAGGTGGACATTAGTTAAGCAAATTCTGCACAGATATTAGGACGTTTTTCTTTACACAGAGAGTTGTCAATGCCTGGAACAGCTTGCCAGGTCGGGTAGTAGAGGCAGAAACACTTGGGCTATTCAAGTCCAGGCTAGATGCAGTACTAGATACTCTTTAGATTAGGACATGACGAGCCTAGATGGGCTGAAAGGCCATTATGTATTCTTATGTTCTTAAGTAGTATGCAATATTGGCTATAAGTCTTTAGAATGTATGCATCCAAGATCTTCCTTTCAGAAATGACCAATTCACATCAGCAAATCAAAAACTCATCACACCTAAATACATACATACATTTCTGTTAATGACATGACACAAAAAATAGTGCACTACTGTGTATTACATTTTTGCAATGTTTACAGTTTGCAACTCAAATAACAGTCAATGCTCTGTCAGAGGGGAAATGACTGACTCAGAGGCTGTGACATTTCTTCAATGATTTTGTTGAGTTATGGATGGTTAAATATGAAGAACGTAAATGTGTAAATCATTTATTACCACTCAACAACACCGAGCTTCTACATAATTGTTATAAAACAAAAATATATTTAAAAAAGAGAGAAATGTCATCTAAAAAATAACACTGACTGGAAAGACATGCACATCTCACCTGGTATGCATCTATTCCACTGATCCCTGCCCCCAAATACTCACAACCATCGCACTGCAATATTAAAGACACACATACAATGCAGGTCGGGTTACTTGGCTCTTTCTCGCTCTCTGGCTGGGATTTCCTTGGTGCCTTTGCCTCTGGTCTTGCCAAGGAAACGCAATCCAGTGTTCACGCTCCACCCACTTCAGCATTGTCTCATCACAATGTCTCTAAAAGCAATGAGTCCTCATGCTGGGCACTGTTTCTCCACTGGACACACAGCTACAGAAAGCACAAGGGTCCCAGGACAGCTCTGAGGTCATGCCCCCAGCGCTCTCCCCTGCCCCGTACACTCAGGTCTCTGAGGGGCAGCAGGTCCATGTCGTTCCCCTCGATCTCTGGGCTGCTCCGAACAGACAGCTGCACCTCCACCTGCAGACACAAGACCACCGCACCAATCAGCATCCTGACGTCGCTATACCACTATCTCACTACCGTGGCATACCACTCGATACCACTGCCCATTGGCTCTCTCCATCCCTCCAATTGTTCCTTTTTGTGAGAAAAGCAGATAAAGGATATTTATATAAAAATGCCTTGATTCACTGTGCCTGCACTGACATCTAGTGGACACAAGATTAACTGCAATAACTATGGAAAACACTGTAGTTACCCACACTCTACGTCTGGTATGCTCATGCTGGAGAAACAAGTAGCTTCAGTCTATACTGTCACATCTTGTCACAGCTTGTTTGTCACCCTGGATAAGAGGGTCTGCTAAATGCTTAAAATGTCAATGTAAATGTAAAAATGTAATACTGCAGCTGTACTGGATTCTGAAGCGGTCCATAAAGAATCACCCAAAAACCTTGGACATATCAAGCTCTCGGAGGAACAGTCTTCAGTGCCTACCTCACAACCGTGCCGTGACAACGTGCTGTAGGCTGAATCTGAGAGTCTGATTTCTTTTTTGGTGTCTCCCAGAAAGCGTATGATCCCCGAGTTGCAGTTCTCCCTGTAGATGTCCCATTGTGGGTGTCAGCAGCGGTAGGACAAGCTATGGCCACACGCTGAGAGGCAGAGTTACTATGGAACCTCAGAAACCGGAGCTGGACTGCACTGAGGCCTACATACTCAAACTGGGAGAAAGACATGCAAACCGTTAAGGACAATAAGGAAGGATCAGATGTTTACAGGAACATTGCTCCATGTATTCGTATGAAGTATCTGTAGGCCTTTCCTAGGACACAGGCCTGAGTGTCTGCCTGGATCTTTTAACCACATTAAGAATAATTTACACAAATTGGTCATACGTGGTTAGTCAGCTCTTACCCAGAAGCCATTGCTAAGCTGACTGAACCACTGGACTGCGGCATTGGAGCTCTTCTGCTCTGATTCCCATCTTCCAGCGATCTGCAGAGAGAGGAATCAAATCTGGCTCCAAAAATAGCATGAAAATTGCCAGCAGAAAATGAAGGGTCTGAACCGTAACCATGGTAATAGACCTCATTCACTAGGCCCATATTCCATTATTATAATAATACAATTATATTACTTCTAAGTTCTACAACTTCTACTACATCGCAGTTGTTTGTCATCATGTTCACGATTCTCCAAAGTAAAGAAAGAAAAAGTATTCACTCCAGGAAAAACTTAGGCAATTCATAATTGATACATTCATAATTCACACAATCTCTGCAATCCAATCAAGGTAGATCTCATTTATATGCCAGCAATAATGGAAATTAATAGGTAATTATCACCAATCATGGCCTGAAAGGCCCGGTCAATAACAAGGTTGTTGAGAAACAAACCTTGATCACTGATAAGATCGAGTCTTACCCTCGTCCTTCATTACCCAAACCCAAATGTTGACCCCTGGAACACTGTACATTTACATTTTACATTTTACATTTTAGGCATTTAGCAGATGCTCTTATCCAGAGCGACTTATACAGTTTACATTTCTTTACACACAATCCATTTATACAGCTGAAGCAATTCAGGTTAAGTACCTTGCTCAAGAGTACGACAGCAGTGGCCCCACCTGGGCATTGAACCTGCAACCTCTGAGGTTCAAGCCCAGTTCCCTAACCACTACACTACACTGCTGCCCGCCACCTAACAGACTGTGCTCCATGCTGAGGCAGAGTAGAGCTCGTCACCTGAGATCTGACAGGAGCCACACAGGTCAGCCCCCCTGCTGTGAAGTTACAGAAGACGTATAGGGCATCAAATGGGCAGCCCTGATTAGGATCCATGTAGAAATGCCCTGCAAGCATAAAGTCAAATGTAAACAAACGGACACACCTGTGTGCTGCTGTCATTACAGAACATATATATTGCCATTTAGCAGACGCTTTTATCCAAAGCGACTTTACAGTAGTGAATACAGTAGTGAATACATACATTTTTCAGTATATGTGGTCCCATTGGGAATCGAACCCATAACCTGAACGCTATCAACGCCATGCTCTACCGACTGAGCCACACAGAACCACACATACATGTTACATACAATACAGATATACAGTGTTATTGACAATATGTGTATACAGTGCCCCCAGTAAGCAGTAATACACTGACTCACAAAGTGCCCCAGAAGGACCCTACTTGGATATTGGGCAGTTACTGGAAATCGGCACAGGACTGGTGTAGTGGTGGAGCTCCGGTACGTGGGGTTAACACGTGAGCGTCCGCTACAGAATGTGACGTGGATAAGAGCGTGATTAGTTCCCAGAGTTAGAGACTTGAGTCTTTAGCTCAGTTGGCTAAATCACTCTCTTGTTGTGTCGGGATCCTTGGTTGGAAACTCGCTGCAGGCGGAACCAGCTCCGTTACATTGCCACCAGGCTCAAAGGTATAGCAGCAGTGTCCCTAGGGGGCACTGGAACCTTTGAATGGCTTTTGGGTGAACATTACATTACATTACAGGCATTTAGCAAATGCTCTTATCTAGAGCGACTTACATTACTTTACATACAGTACAATCCATTTATACAGCTGGATATTTTACCGAAGCAATTCAGGTTAAGTACCTTTAGCTCAAGGGTACAACGGCAGTGCCTCACCTGGGAATCGAACCTACGACCTTTCGGTTACAAGCACAGTTCCCTAACCATTATACTACACTGCTGCCCCAGTGACTGTGTGAAGGACAGGGTGAAGACCCTGGCCACTGCTTTCTCCTGCTGCCGATGGACCCATCACTCGCCAGACTCACCGTCCGACAGGTGTGGGTGGGTCATCATGAGCTCTGCGCAGGTGGTGGCAGGGTTGTCCTTGGTGCCGTCCGGCCAGGTGAACTCGTCTGCGGCTCTGCGTTTCATCTGACTGAACTGGGAGCCAGGCCTCCTCCAGGTCACCCTGTATCTCTGAAGACACAGAGCCATCCCACAGCCCCCCAAAACACCCAGTCCCTTACCTCACAGCTTTAAACACGGAAAGAGAACACTAATATAATATATTGCCATTTAGCAGACGCTTTTATCCAAACATGACAGTAGTGAATACAGTAGTGAATACATACATTTTCAGTATATGTGGTCCCATTGGGAATCGAACCCATAACCTGAACGCTATCAACGCCATGCTCTACCTACTGAGCCACACAGAACCACACATACATGTTACATACAATACAGATATACAGTGTTATTGACAATATGTGTATACAGTGCCCCCAGTAAGCAGTAATACACTGACTCACAAAGTGCCCCAGAAGGACCCTACTTGGATATTGGGCAGTTACTGGAAATCGGCACAGGACTGGTGTAGTGGTGGAGCTCCGGTACGTGGGGTTAACACGTGAGCGTCCGCTACAAAATGTGACGTGGATAAGAGTGTGATTAGTTCCCAGAGTTAGTGACTTGAGTCTTTAGCTCAGTGGGCTAACTCGCTCTCTTGTCACGTCGGGATCCTCGGTTGGAAACTCGCTGCAGGCAGAACCAGCTCCGTTACATTGCCACCAGGCTCAAAGGTATAGCAGCAGTGTCCCTAGGGGGCACTGGAACCTTTGAATGGCTTTTGGGTTAACATTAGATTACATTACAGGCATTTAGTAGACGCTCGTATCCAGAGTGACTTACATTACTTTACATGCAATCCATTCATACAGATGGATATTAACTGAAGGTCAAGTACCTTGATCGAGGGTACAACGGCAGTGCCTCACCTGGGAATCGAACCTACGACCTTTCGGTTACAAGCACAGTTCCCTAACCATTATACTACACTGCTGCCCCAGTGACTGTGTGAAGGACAGGGTGAAGACCCTGGCCACTGCTTTCTCCTGCTGCCGATGGACCCATCACTCGCCAGACTCACCGTCCGACAGGTGTGGGTGGGTCATCATGAGCTCTGCGCAGGTGGTGGCGGGGTTGTCCTTGGTGCCGTCCGGCCAGGTGAACTCGTCTGCGGCTCTGCGTTTCATCTGACTGAACTGGGAGCCAGGCCTCCTCCAGGTCACCCTGTATCTCTGGAGACACAGAGCCATCCCACAGCCCCCAAAAACACCCAGTCCCTTACCTCACAGCTTTAAACACGGAGAGAGAACACTAATATAATAATATAATATACGCCATTTAGCAGAGGCTTTTATCAAAAGCGACTTACAGTAGTGAATGCATACATTTTCAGTATATGTGGTCCCAATGGGAATCGAACCCACAACCTAAGCATTGTCAGCGCCGTGCTCTACCTACTGAGCCACACAGAACCACTAAACCACTAAACTTCCAAACATCAGCTAACTTCCAACCACATGTATCGGAATCAAGCTTATTATATTGAAAGGAAAAATAAGAAGCCAATAGCAAAAACAAACAGTAAAGAGTCTCCTCAATTTTCTGGAATCAACCGGACTTATGAAATGTGATTGTGCACCTACATTCTGGGGCCTTGTTTTCGGTCCCGAATGTCCAGGGGGACCTGGTCTTCCCTGTTATAAAATAGAGTTTCTTCAATAACACTGGGAAGAACATTGTGCTGTCATTTATTTTACCTTTGCAAGTGCAAAATTAGACTTTTTGAAAGATTAGAAATAGAATGATGCAGAAATGTTTGCTCTGGCTGGGTGTTGCTGTCAAATACTACGCTGACATCTATACATTTCTTTGTGTGCACAATGTGTCTCAAGATTTACAAAATATATTTTCAGCACCAAGGATATTATAAACGGGGGTGTACATAAGTGGTACGCCAGTACGCATTTGCATCCTCAAACGTTAATCGCGTACCAAACAAGACGACAAACTTTTGAAACATAGTTAGTTAGTTAGTTAACTTGCCAGTGATGGACTGATCAAACTTAAAGTCACATATGTTTCCAAAGGTTGCTCGCAATTAACATTTGAGGACGCAAACTGTGTACTGTTTATATATGGACCTTTCTACAGAGTCTCATGATGGTTGAGATTAGTCAGTAATACGGACAGACAGAATAACAGCCTGAGCCACACATTCTCACCCGTGGTCCTCGCGGTCCTTTCACCCCCTTGGGCCCGGCTATCCCTCGCAGACCGCTCAAACCCTGTCAACATCAGCACCACATCACAGAGGAAGCTGCAAGGCTTTGCAAAATGTTCAGTCAAACCAAATACCAGAGTTACATGGCACCCACGTGCCCATCACTCTAAAGTGTTAACTTACCTTCTTTCCAAGCAAACCCTGCAAAATAAAATACACGCATTTTTAATAGAGAACCTTCAAAAATACAAAGCATCATCATTATCTAGTCTCATGTTTTTATATATATATATATATATATATATATGTGTTTAAGTTGACATTTCAATGGTAATCTGACCCATTTATGGAGTTTTACAATAGCAATCAAGGCACTGGTACTATCTCAAGGGCGCAGCAGATTTGAACCCAATGGCTCTACCACCACAGGCCATGCTGCCCATACATTTTAAACTTTAAATTGTGTATAGGGCATTACACAGCACCTGACACACTTCATTTAAGTTTCCAAGTTTCATCAGCATTGAGGAAACAAAGCCACTTACAGGAGGACCAGGGAATCCCTTACGCCCAGCAGGACCATGAGGGCCAGTTTCACCCTGAAAGAGATCAGCTTCAGAATGCTGGCCTTATATTGTCATTGTTTTAACAAAGTACATTCTATTAAGAGATTTCCATGAGAAATGAACGCATACAGCCAATTAGCAAAACCGCCTTTATTTTACCAGGAAGTCCCATTGAGATTCAAAATCTCCTTTCAACATAAACATAAACATAAATATGGAACATAAACTCAAAAGCCTGCGGAGTAACAGCCACTCACCTGCATACCTTTTGACCCGGACTGTCCTTTGCGGCCCGTCAGTCCCTGATAGCCCTAAAACAAACAGTACAGCTGTCTGTCTAACTGTCCTGTGCTCTGTGAATGCCACGGAAAGAGCAAGCACCCATCTCTGAACAAAGTATCTTACTTTAGCCCCCAGCGGCCCGTCTGGTCCTGGTAGACCTCTGATACCAGTCATACCCTGTAACACAAGGAAGAGACCAGTTAATATAGCAGACACAAAGTCTCTATGAGCACTGGGGAGCACTGTGATGTGCCATGGTTTGGTCACTGGGTATGCAGCTACAGTACACTGACTTAAATACACAGTGGGTTCCAAACAGCTGGTACCAACAAATCAGTTGGTATTAGCAGTAGTGAATGCATACATTATTCAGTATATGTGGCCCCAATGGGAATCGTACGCACAACCTAAACGTTGCCAATGCCATGCTATACCTACCGAGACACACAGAACCACGCTCTACCTACTGAGCCACACAGAACCATGCTCTACCTACTAAGCCACACAGAGCCACGCTCTATCTACTGAGCCACACAGAACCATGCTCTATCTACTGAGCCACACAGAACCATGCTCTACCTACTAAGCCACACAGAACCACGCTCTACCTACTAAGCCACACAGAGCCACACTCTACCTACTGAGCCACACAGAACCATGCTCTATCTACTGAGCCACACAGAACCATGCTCTATCTACTGAGCCACACAGAACCATGCTCTACCTACTAAGCCACACAGAACCACGCTCTACCCACTGAGACACACAGAACCACATGCTGCATATATGATGTAAGTTTGTAATGTTACTAGTGACTGACAAGATGACTCATTGGCACAGGAAGTGAAGAAGTCCCTGCCCTACTCGGATCTGCTGGTGTTTGATGGCGGATAATACCTTCGGTCCTTGATCGTTGTCCATTCCCTTCTCCCCTCCTAGTCCAGGAATCCCCTGCACAAAAAAACAACATGTCAGCATTAAATCAGCCCAAATAAATCTAAAGTTAAATGACAGGACTCAATTGTGCATGGCTGGTCGTCCCGTCAGCAAGGACACCAACGTGAGGACCGGTGGAGAATGTTTACTCTACCCTTGGCCCGACGGGTCCTGGAGGTCCTTGAATCCCCCTTGGGCCAGGAACACCCTACGAAACCAAAAATGACAAATAAATGTGCTGAATAACACATACCAGCATGTAAAGCATGTAAAATGTAAACCATCACTACAATTTAGAAGCAAACATTTGTGTATAGATGGAAGAGTACAATACAATACAATAGAACTTTATTAATCCCCGAGGGGCAATTTGAATTTGGGCATGGTAAAAACGGACAGGAAGCAGACACAGAAGTGTAAAAAAATTATATTTAGTCCACATGCGCGGTAGGCATTTCACGTGCCAAGCTCCAGGTAGAGCCTAGGATCATCTTTTAGTGCCTTGTTCACCAGGCAGATGGCCTTGGATATGAAGGATGCTCTGCGTCGATTGGTAGAGCCCCTGGGGAGGTGCAGACGGCGCCCGAGAGGGAGCATTTGACATTGGGGATAGAGGACATGGGTGCTGTCCCCCAGGATGTCCTGGGCCTTCCTCCTGGCCTGCTGCTCATAGAATGAGACAAGGCTTCTGAGAGGCACCCCAGTGATTTTGGAACAGGTGTTTACTACGGATTATGCGCAGCGAACGTCCGGTCGGCTTCCCTCCCCCCTCCCTGGGGCGGACAGCCAATCGCCGCCCCTGGTGACACTCCCGGCCAGAGCCGACTCTGGCGCGGTGGGGAATCAAACCCCGGTCACTGTGGCCGGTGTCGAACGGTGTAACCACTGGACCACGCGGAAGGCCTGTGCGGTTCGGGTTTTTAAGAGCAGGAGTACCTTATGTCCTGTGGCTCCTTGATCCCCCATGAGACCCGGTGCCCCAACTGAGCCCTGAGACAAATCAAACTCAATTTCACTTTAAGGACAACTGATGGAAAATGTATCAATGGTGCAAGCCCCTGAGAGATGATCAATACACAGATTAAAAAATATACTAATGCAGCAAATACAACAAATGCAAACACAAATTAGGCTAATAAATGCCACTGTAACATTCATAAAATAAATCTCTCCCTTAAACAAGAAAATACATGTCTCAGGGATGTGATTTTTTTCCTGATTAATTAGGACATTTTTATTTTCAGACCATAGATATCTTGTGGACATGTGTATGTCCATAAGCATACACATTAAGAAATGTTGCACTCTTTGACAGCTGATAGCAGGAGAGAATGTTCAGCAAATAAATCCAAATAGCCAGAGATATTTAGCACCAGAAAATCTGCATTTCCTGAATAATCAGGAAAAATCACATCCCTGCATCCTTATCAAATGAACACACTGAAGTGTGGTTTGCAGTGTCATGCTGTATTGGTGTATGTTGAGGCAAGAAAAATTGATAAGGAAGTAAAATCAGAGTGAAGGTAGAGATAATGCAGTGTACTAACCTTCCTTCCAGCCTGGCCAGTTCTCCCAGGACTTCCCCTGTAACCAATGGCCCCCTAGAAATGCACAGTTTCCAAATCCAGTGAACCCAACACAGTGAGGCTTTCAATTACAAGAGATATACTGACATCTTCCTGCTGTAGGACACCTGTTAGATTAACAGTTCAGGTCTTGCATCACAGTTGATTTAGGATTGCCACCAGCCAAATGTCTGCCTGACTCAGCAGAATTAATGATTTATTATTAGTTTTAATGAAGCCTGTTGTTACCTTTTGTACAACTTTAAAAGTCTTCATATAAAGCGTGTGTAGTCACTTGCCTCTACGGCCTCACCTTTTACTTATAACATTTTAAGGGGGCTATCGATTGCCATTTTAACTTAAACTTTATCTGAGATATTTAAAATTGCTCCTATTTACATATTTTGCAGTAGAGATGTGTGTCTTCAGGAGAAGGGACTTTGCATGGACGTGTCCAGATACAGAATAACCAAAACATTGATAAGCTGAGTACTGGGCAACCACATCACAAAAAAAGACATTAAAACTAAACAAAAAACTTACCGGATCTCCTTCATTTCCTACAACACCCAGAAGTCCATCTAAACCACTTTCTCCCTGAAACAGGGACACAGAAAATTGAATTGAGGTATGGTGCAAACATTTCCATACAATTGGGGAAGTGCATACATTTTGGATTCACATGGGGAGATACCAGGGACAGTGCCCTGAAAGCATCCCTATGGAAGTCTTGGCCTCCCCCAGTTTGGCAGCAAGTGCATAGCGTGCGGCACTATGGACAGCCTCCATTTACCTGAGTCACAGCATCACAGGCAGCACAAAGCCATCTCAAAGTACACGGCTGTCAGGTTTGGCTTTTTCATCTACATTGGCTGAACTGGCACTGAGTTATGCATTGAAAATCCAGCTAGCATTTTGCCTTTTTGTTTTCAAAGCAATCATATTGCCTTAACAAGAACACACATCTGAATTGAGAATCGCAAGAAGACTTATTTCCTGAAAGAAAGAAACAATCCTTCCTGGTCCTTTCCCCAGTGAATATAAAATGCCACTTTCCTAACATGAGCACTGTTGAGGGCACTTTGGGTTTCTATCTTGGCTGTGGAACATCGTTCTTTTCCTTCTCTGGAACATCACTTTGAAATGGGTCGACATGAAGACCCTGCTGGTCTGCTGCTGTTTCACTTCAACCAAAATGCTTGAATCAAGTTAATTTAACAAACGTCTGTACCATAGATGGTTTTATGTGGTTCTGTGTGGCTCAGGAGGTAGAGCATGGCGTTGGCAATGCTTAGGTTGTGGGTTCAACTCACATTGGGGCCACATACACTGAAAAATTTATGCATTCATTACTGTAAGATGCTTTGGATAAAAGCGTCTGCTAAATGGCATATATTATGTGAATTTAAGGAACGTTCAGTTGTTTGATAAAACTACGAACCGCCTCATTTTGTGTGCACTTCTGGCTGTAACAAAGTCATCTGCATACAATGACATTATGGGATTTATCCTGATCCATGCAGAATAATGTCTGTCATACTTTAAAGGGCCGGAAATACTTACCATTAATCCAGGCCTCCCAATCGGTCCAGGCCTTCCCTTCAGACCTTCCATTCCCTGCTATTATGACAACAATCAGAATAACAATTCAGCATAATAACAGAAAGCACAATTCTGATATCACTTTTGGTCTGTAAATTGGAAAGGATTGAAAAGGTTGTCTGGTGTTCGTTATAATACAACCTGCTGTTCACGTCGTCTCAGTCCATAACTTATTTCAGATGTACAATATTTATCACAATTTATTTTACTTATTTTTTATCAAACGATTTGTTTCTTTGATCTCACAATTTAAAATGGGAGCCATATTTGTAGTCCCATCCCATTCATGCAACATCATCCAAAGTGTGTGCTGCTAGCCAATCACTACTTTTCACTCTGCAGTCCAGCAGCTGAGCTGTGCATTGGAGGACAACGCTTCAAGTGCAGCTGGTGCTGGCGCACTGGCATGATCAGGGTTTGATTCGTGACTGCCAGGAACATCACTGCTCTGTGGACTAGCGTTTTTAACTGATTGCAATAATTAACTCACCTGTTTGCCGACATCACCCCTGAGCCCTCTCCTTCCTTGGCTGCCTTTCAATCCCTCCATAAAACAGGAACAAGCAAAATGACAGTTTAGTCCAAAAATCTATTTAAAAAACAATCACCCATATTTTCTCAAAATTTGGAATGCACAAATGGTGTGTATTCATGGTCATTGCTGTGACCTCCTCTGTCAATGCGGAAGAGCACAGACAAGCACACATTCTCCCGCAAAGAAAATGACGTCAGGCTTGCACTTCCTTTCACTCTGCAGTCCACCAGTTAAGCTTTGCATAGACATTGAGTCAGAGGAAGAACCTTCATGTGTAGCTTGTGCAGTCAGAGTGTGGGCCAACTCATTGACCAGAGGGGGGGTCGCTGATGTATGACGAGACACGCACGTCCCGCAGACTGAAATCCCGCCCTTACCCAGGTGATGCTGCAGGTAAAGCATGTTGGAGACCAGACCCTGACGCCCATCCGCCCACTATAACAATGCTTTAACAGGATGAGCCACCCAGCAGCCCTTAAAATCCCTTTATAATTATACCCAAATAATAAAATACAAAACTTGGATGGACGGATAGGATGGATCTAACTCTAACCTCTCACCTTGGGCCCTTGTTTGCCTTTGTGTCCTTTGTAGCCCCGTAGCCCTGGGGTCCCAGTCCTGCCCTTGGGGCCTGGGCTCCCTTTTCTCCTAGGTGCCACTGGCCCCTGAAAAGCCACACGACAGAACATTCACTCAGACGGTAGGAATGTTGATCTCAGACAACATTTAATTAATGCTGAAGCACGAAAACACAAACTGACCTTTTTGCCTGGATTTCCAGGCACTCCCTTGCTCCCTTTCAAACCATGCGGTCCCTTGAGAAGAACAGAAGACTAGATGAGCTCCAATAGGAACACCTACATGTAAAAAATCCTACAACATTTCCAAGGCCACTGGAGAGCCTACCTGTTGTCCTATGTCACCATGGATACCAGGTTTTCCAAGTTCCCCATAATCGCCCTGTGGAGAGATAAAAAAAAATATATATATTTTGTCCCATTTTCTCTCAATTTGGTAGCCAATCCCCCCCCCTCGTATTGTGAGTTCGCTGCCGTAGCCGTGACCAGTAGTGACGAAAGCGAAGTATCGACAGGCCGTCGACCGTAACTGGGTACTACAGAGCCACTCCTGTGGCACTCCACGGCCAGAGCTGACTCTGGCATGGCCAGTGGGATTGAACCCCGGTTGCCGTGGCCAGCATCGAACGTTGTAACCACTGGATCACGCGGGAGGCCCGTGGAGAGATATTAATGGCAGTTCCTTTTTCATTGTTTAAATGTGAATCAATGGTACATAGTGTATATTTTATGAATGGTAAATCCTATTATACAGAGCTAAAGCTCACACAGTGTAGAGTTACACGCAAGTGGATTCTCCCTAGAATGATGTAATGGCACACTATACCTTAGGTCCACGAGATCCAGGTTTCCCCACAGGACCAGTTGTATTTCCTGGCATACCCTGTTAGGGAAAGAAAAAAGTTATCTCATGCCCTTTACGACCAAGTCAAAACTGACACTAACATCAAATAAAATAAGTTTACCAGGGAGTACCCTTCCATAACCCCATTACTTACTTACTTGAGCCCATCGCCCCTAGGGGAGCGTAGGCCATTGATGATGGTCCTCCACTGAGCTCTGTTCTGGGCAGTGTTCTCCAGCTCTGACCAGGTATGACCACACGTCTTGGCATGTGCCTCCAGGTCCTGCCTCCAGGTGTTTTTGGGGCGACCCCTCTTCCCTTTTTCCTTCTGGGTTCCAGATCAGGGCTTGGCGAGTGGTGTTGATCTAGGGGGCTTTCAGAGGGTGTGACCGACCCAGTTCCACCTCTGCCTTCGGAGCTCTTCCTCCACTGGGACCGGTCCAGTTCCTCTCCACAGGTCCATATCGCTGACCCGGTCCCTCCAGCTCAGGTGTAGGATTCTCCGTAGGCAGTTATTGATAAATGTCTGTGGCTTCTTCGTGTCTGCGTTTGTCTCTCTCCAGGTCTCAGAGTCGTACAGAAGCACAGACTCGACCGTGGAGTCGATCAGTCGCAGCTTCGGTTTGGTCTTGAGCCCCAAACATTTCACAATGTGATGATTGCCGTTCTCGCCTTTTGGATTCTTGCTTTGATGTCCTCGTCTGTAGCCACCGTATTTATTTATTATACCTCCCAGGTAAGTGATTGACTCTACGTCTTTCAGTGGCTCCCCTCTGAGAGTGGTCGGGTCATCACATAACCCCACGATTGTACCTTATTTTCACCACTGGACACACAAGCCATACATTTGATAATAATAAAGACAAGACAAACTCACCATTGATCCTTTCGGTCCTGAAGGGCCAGGTGGTCCAACTTTTCCCTGTGCTCCCTAAACCATAAAAAGACAGGATGAGTAAAAAAGTTTACAGGATAAGTCCAAACTGTCTCTTGGTGGCCCATTCATCTGGGAGTACTGCATAGATAAACAATCAATTCATTCTCATAGGTAAATGTAATCTTCCCATAGCTCAGTGGGTAGAGCATGGCACTGGCAATGCCAAGGTTGTGGGTTCGATCGCGCGTAAAAAACGAGGTTCTGACTCTCTGTGGTCATAAAAGATCCCATGGCGTTTCTCAAAAAGAGTAAGGTGTTAACCCAGTGTCCTGGCCAAATTCCCAACCCAGACAATATATATACAATTAATTCCCTCCCTCCTTGCCTCTCCACTGTGTATCTGATGTGTAGTGAGTTTGTGCCCTATGGCTGCCGTCGCATTCACACAGGTGGGTGATGCACATTGGTGGTGGCTTGAGGTGAGTTGTAAAGTGCTATCATTGTAAAGTGCTTTGGGTTCCTTGACAAGTGCTATATAAATCCAATGTTCAATTCAATTCAATTCAATCGATATGATTTCGTGTCCAGGCAAGCAAATGGTGGATCTTAGACCTTCTATGACAGCATACTCACAATGAGTCCTGCTACACCTTTCTCTCCTCTGGCGTCATCTGGTCCGGGATTCCCCACAGGACCGTACTTTCCGGCCAGGCCTGAGGTACCTCTGACACCCGGCGGGCCCTGCAGACAGACGACCAAATGGCCAGAGGTTTCAGCTCTCTGCCCGTCTGACCTATTGCTTACACTGATCTCTTGCGCGAACTATGATTGATCTTACCATGTATTAATGCACATCTTGTAAGTCGCTCTGGATAAGAGCGTCTGCTAAATGCTTAAAATGTCAATGTAAAAATTTACTTGAATTAAGAAATAGTTCAGAGTACAACTTGATCATTCACGCATTCAGCGATTAAGGTGTGATAGAAGACCATCTTCCGGCAGATAGCTCAGACTCCAGTGTAGTGACTCACTTTCTCTCCAGGGGGTCCAGGGTTTCCTTTCTCCCCTGGGGCCCCAGTGTAACCCTGAAACCAGGCAGACAAGGGAACAATTAACACTGGCTTTCTCTGCCCATGAACAACACTAACATATTGAGGCCTTACAGTCAACATTTACCAAAGACTTATGAGTGTTCAAGCACAATAGAATAAATGCTCTTAAAAAATATGGTCACCCACTTCCTTCCCTGGTGGTCCCTTTGGTCCTTGAAGTCCCTGAGTGCCTGGCTCTCCCAGGACCCCCTTCAGCCCTCTGCCAATAAGAGGTCCATTCCTTCCTTTATCACCCTATGGTTAAAAAAACAAACCCAATAAACACCATTTCCCACTGTGCACCTCTTCACAGTCCGATATACTTTAAATCAGGACTGCTGGAAGTTCTTTATGCAAGTAGATCAACATCCTAATACTGTCAATATGTGTTATTGACAAAGTGATCAATTGATCAGTTAAACCGATACTCACATGTTGCCCCTTCTGCCCTGGTGGCCCCAAAGCCCCCCTTAATCCAGTTGGGCCCTAAAACACAGCAACACAAGTCCTTTGCTTTGCAATAATACGAATCCTCTTCTACATTTGCAAATGATAATGGTTACTTTTTAGATTTATTGTTAAGACTAAGTACCATTAGAATGGTACACTATATCTGGAATTTTGACCAAAAGCTTATTGATTCTAATTAGAATTGGATCTAACACTGCAGACATTCAGAATTTGCACAAATTCATATCCAAAATGTTGCATATGACAGCTACTACTGAAATACTGTAATAAATAATCAATACATTATAATCAATCTACCTCCTCACCATCGACACCAGCAACTCCCTTCTCCCCTGCAAGTCCCTGGAGCCCCTGTGTGAAGATGCAAAGGAACGCAAAGATGCAAAAAAGGTAAATATGAGCAATACTCATTGTTAATAAGAACATAAGAATACATCATGACGAGAACAGGCTGTTCGGCCCATCTAGGCTCGTCATGTCCTAATCTAAAGAGTATCTAGTACTGCATCTAGCCTGGACTTGAATAGCCCCCAAGTGTTTCTGCCTCTACTACCCGACCTGGCAAGCTGTTCCAGGCATTGACAACTCATAAATATGTCTCTCTGCAGTTGTGTCAATGCTAAGAGTAGAGGTTGGGGTTATTCGTTGGTTGTTTAAAGGAGAATTGTATAACAAAAGGGAATGGCACCTAAAGACCAATGATTACCTTTTCCCCTGTGTCTCCGGGTGGGCCTGGGGGTCCTCCAGTCCCATCTTTGCCCTAAAAAAGTGAAAAAAGGTACTTCAACTTCAGTATTCAACTCCCTCTCAGGATTAACCTAACCATCCAAGATGAGCCACTCACAGGCTAGCCTCACTTGTCAGGTTCATAACTATGAGTCTGACTAGTTTCTCACTTTGGTTTATACATTCTGGGGATGTGGGCCTCACAGGTGGTCTAGTGGTTACAACGTGACCAGGGTTCAATTTCACCGGCCGCGCCAGGGTCATCTCTGGCCGGGAGTGCCAGGGGCGGCAATTGGCTGTCCGCCCCAGGGAGGGGGGAGAGAAGCCGACAGGAAGTTCGCTGCGCACAGGAGTGGCTCTGTAGTACCGGAGTTATGGTCGACAGCCTGGCGAGTGCCATCTCGGAGGAGACAATACTTTGCCTTTGTCACTACCGGTCTCAGGGCTACGGCAGCGAAATCACAATACGAGGGGGGGGATTGACATGAAAAATAGAGGGTGTAATTGGCTACTAAACTGGGAGAAAACAAATTATTGAAAAAATTATAATAAATCCGGGGATGTACTTTGCTAATAAAAAATGAATAGAGAGGGTGTGTGAAATGATAAACCGTTTAGGCCAACAAAAATCCATCCTCAGAAATCTGCGGCCACCAATCAGATTGCAGAAAGCCTAGGCCAGAAAAGTTAACAAATTATCCAGTCGACACAACTCACAGGGTAACCTGGCACACCATGGGGCCCCAGTGGTCCTGCTGGCCCCGGGTCCCCTGCTGGCCCTTGCAGGCCTATCTGCCCCCATAGCCCTATATTACCCTGTATACCCTAGAATGAAAAACAATGTTAACAGCCCCTTCAAAAATACATTACGACAATGCCATACATACTCAAAGGAAATGTATGCAGTAGCGGTATGTCAATGCGGTTCTGTGTGGCTCAGTAGGTAGAGTGTGGTTCTGTGTGGCTCAGTAGGTAGAGCGTGGTTCTGTGTGGCTCAGTAGGTAGAGCGTGGTTCTGTGTGGCTCAGTAGGTAGAGCATGGTTCTGTGTGGCTCAGTAGGTAGAGCGTGGTTCTGTGTGGCTCAGTAGGTAGAGCATGGTTCTGTGTGGCTCAGTAGGTAGAGTGTGGTTCTGTGTGGCTCAGTAGGTAGAGCGTGGTTCTGTGTGGCTCAGTAGGTAGAGCACAGCGATTGCCAACACTTAGGTTGTGGGTTCAATTCCCACTGGGGCCACATATACTGAAAAACGTGTGCATTCACTACTGCAAGTCTCTTTCGATAAAAGCGTCTGATAAATGGCATATATTATATTATAATTAGGGCTGGGACTTTAACGCGTTAATTTCGATTAATTAATTACAGAAAAAATAACGCGTTAAAAAATTTACGCATTTTAATCGCACTATATTTTTGCACTCCAGACACCACGGAACGTTTCTCAATGCTAAACATGTTGCAGCTAGCGTGAAGCCAGAGCTAACGCTGATCAGGCTAACGTTAGTCCTAGTACGAGCAAGCAGAGTCGCCAAACCACACTCGACCAGATGACGGGGTTCAGAGCCAAGATGAGTAAGACCACGTCTAACAAAGTAACCAACTCACTGGCTCACTGATTGCCGTGGACTGTAGACCACTTTCGGTGGTCGAAGATAAGGGGCTAGAAAAGGTGCTACAGATTGCGTCGTCTGACACAATTTATGAACTGCCATGCAGAAAGACAATTTCGAAAAAATCCAGCAGCTTCTTCCAAAGGTCCTTTGCACTATCATATTCCTAAAATTGCTGCACTTTGTTAAAAATTGCACTGGTCTGTGTAGTAGCTAAAATAAACAAGATTTTGCTGCTTAAACTTATGTATATGTCTATTCATTGATTCACTCATATACCAAAATCCATTTGAATTGAAAAATGTTGCTTCTCGTGTCAAATATTGATATGCGATTAAAATGCGATTAATTTCGATTAATTAATTACAAAGCCTCTAATTAATTAGATTAATTTTTTTAATCGAGTCCCACCACTAATTATAATCAATGCATTGAAGAGCATCATCAGTTTTGTGAAGCATTTACAGAAATGTCTCAGGTAGGTGTCGTGACTACTATTCGAGTCATCTTCTTACGGGAGGTCCACGGTACCCCTTGGGCCCCGGTAAGCCTTGCAGGCCCTGCAACAGCGAGAGAAGAGATGGCCATGAGTGCCTGGAGATTTGGCCGGAGATCATCTTGTAGGAGAAGAAATCCCTGCAAGACTTAACACTTACTGGACTTCCAGGAATCCCCTTCGGTCCCCCTGGCGCCCTCTCTCCCTGAACCAAAGGATGTGTAAATTAACCATTAATATTAATGAAACATTATTTATTCAGGGTTTTTAGCCAAGCAATGAACATCACCATTTACTATGCAGTCATCACGTATTCAAGACATATTTCCTTACGAATCACCCGTTCGTACATCAGTGTTAATCTTCGAGCTCGTAAATATTCTATGGCATGTGCCATGCAAATCCAGTGAGTACAGCTTTGCTGGAATTTCTTGAAGGAAGATCAAAGTCAAATGAAATATTCCAGTTCTCATTACAACTTTCATTACACATTGCCGATAATGCACCTCACTATCTGACTGCTTGCTTGCTAATTATATTTCAGCAAACTTCTCACACATGACACATACAAGTCAAAACTGGTTTTGGTAATTGCAACAAACAAGAGACACGGGCGTAAATGATCCAGTACCTTTTGGCCAGGACTCCCGGGTGGACCGTTCAGACCAGTTTTACCTTTAATGCCCTGAGCAAATATACACATCAATACATTTAAGAAAAACAAAGAGAGAGATCACAATAACTACATACTGAGATAGTATTACAGAACAAGGGCTCAGACATCAAACATTTAATAAGCAATAATTTTGCTTATTCTGTGTGGCTCAGCAGGTAGAGCATGGCGTTGGCAACGCTTAGGTTGTGGGTTCAATTCCCTCTCAATTCCCACTGGAACCACATACATACAGAAAAATGTATGCATTCATTACTGTAAGTTGCTTTGGATAAAAGCATCTGCTAAATGGCATATATTATTATATAAATTTTGCTTGCTTCTGACAAAAAAACATATGATATTTTTGCTTACAACAATTAATGGATGACAGTATGCAGTGCATGATGGGACAGACCACCAACACAAGGGATGAACTCCGTTGTAGCTTTGAGTAAACCATAATACAACTTTGAGCCTAAACTGGAGGTCCTCTGCAGACAGTGAAGGCCTCTGGACTCACCCTGATCCCTGGACTTCCTTTGACACCAGTAAACCCCCTGCTACCAGGATCTCCCTGTTTAAAAATAGCCACATAATGGAGATCATGTTACACACAGATAGGTCTTTTGCACGATCTTGACAGAAAATCTGGATTATGTTGCATCTGGATCAGAGGGATTTTACTCGGCTAATGCTAAAGACAATGGATAATGCTAACGCTAATTCAATGGAAATATCAACTCTGGATATCATGGAATCACAGCTCATAACTAAACTAACTTAGACTAGTTCTCCAGCCTGCAGGATTCATTCAGTAATTTGGCTGCAACTATTCAATATTTAAGTCTTGAAATAGTTCCTTGAATATTTCAGGGTTCTAGGAAACTAAAGGGTAGCATAGATGAGAGAGAGGGGGGCGTTCTTCCTGCAACACTTGATCAGGTATTTAGTTCATTAGTTGAATTTCAATCAATGTGATCAAAAACTACAACTCCATTTCAGCAAATCCCTATAATATGATTGCAGATATAGAATATACTCACACTATTCCCAACAGGACCTTGAATTCCTGGACCTCCATTCTTCCCCATTTGCCCCTGAGAAATGTAAATGGAGCCACACGTCAGACATTGATTCCGTGGTCCTGGAAGATCATTCCACCACCGAGGGGTCAGGACAGAGAAGAGGCGAGACCGCGAGGAGTGGGTGCCGGGCGCCCAGAGGGATGGGACAGTCAGTTTGCCAGAGGAGGCGGAGTGGAGAGGTCTGGCTGGGGCGTAGGGTGTGATGAGTGTCTGGAGGCAAGGGGGAGCAGTTCCTCTAGCCGCTTGGTAAGCCAGCACCAGTGATTTGAATTTAACGAGATAAATAAAAGCATGAAATAAAAATTCGAAATATAGTACCTTTTGCCCCCGGGGTCCAAAATTCCCATCTAATCCTGGTTTACCCATAGGCCCCTATGGAAAAGGCAGATATGATTAATCAAATTCAGTATGCAATACCCCATTCAATTCATTACACCAATGAAAAGGCAGGATCTTACAGGACCACCATATATTCCATCCACTCCTCGATTCCCTGGCAGGCCTTGCAATCCCTAAAGGAAGAAACAAAATTCTCAAATTAACAAATGACAATGGAATAAAATGATTGTACTGTGCTGAATGTAATCAATCGCAACAAATATAACTAAATAAAGATATATATGAGTCAAATATGAATGTATCAAGTTGCCAAATAATCTGATCCCTTAATTATAACTTTCAGGAAGGTCCCGTACTGTGGGTTTGGCCACATAGGTCACACACCTTCAAACGATAATCTCTGGCTACACCCCGACATTCGTAATGCAGTCAATTAATCTGTACTTCATCACTATCCACTGCAGTAGATCATTTATACCTTCATCCGCACTTTTCCATAAACATAAACTTTTCCGTGGTTCTGTGTGTCTCAGTAGGTAGAGCGTGGTTCTGTGTGTCTCAGTAGGTAGAGCGTGGTTATGTGTGTCTCAGTAGGTAGAGCGTGGTTCTGTGTGGCTCAGTAGGTAGAGCGTGGTTCTGTGTGGCTCAGTAGGTAGAGCGTGGTTCTGTGTGTCTCAGTAGGTAGAGCGTGGTTCTGTGTGGCTCAGTAGGTAGAGCGTGGTTCTGTGTGTCTCAGTAGGTAGAGCATGGCATTGGCAACGCTTAGGTTGTGGGTTCAATTCCCACTGGAACCACATATACTGAAAAATGTATGCATTCACTACTGTAAGTCGCTTTGGATAAAAGCATCTGATAAATGGCATATACTATACTATACTACACACTAAGATAATTATAACAAATTAGAATACACACCTTGGGACCCTGCGATCCAGTTACACCCAGAACGCCAGGTCTTCCCTATGAGATACAACCATAAAGTTTCAATCCAGCAATAACTATCTCCACACAGCATATTTAAGCTTCTGTATTCAAGCCATTATCTGGAATCAATGTTATAAGCCCATAAAAACATAATCTTTTAAGGATATAAAATAACATTTAAAATCGAGAAGCATGCTGTTAAACTTAGAATATAGAAAAGTGTACTTTAAAAAATATAGGAAACATCAAGAAGAATGCTATGATATGATATGTTTCGCCATAAAAAAAAGTTGGTGCTTTCCCTTCTGGATTTTTTTTGGGGGTACTTTTGATATTGGGCCAATAATAGTTATTACTGAATAAAGTCTTATCACGATATCTTGTAATGAACATGGATGTAGTGCTGAGGACTTCTGGTTACTGGGAGAAATTGGTGCTTTACTCGATTGACACAAAACATGAGAAAGGGTAAAAAGAAATTAGGTATGAAACAGCCTATTCAATTACAATGTTCTTTAAAAAAGGCTCCAGGGTGGCGCAACGGTAAAGGCACTCGCCCGGAGTGCAGGTTGCCCATTGCAGCTGGGATTCGAACCCGGCTGCACCAGTCCGGCTCTAGTTGGGAGTGCTGCTAGGGGGTGGCAATTGGCTGTCCGCCCCAGGGAGGGGGGAAGGAAGGCGGCATGAGCTCGCTGCATGCATAGAAAGCTTCTCTGGCTGTTTGGAATCACGGTCGGCGCTGAACATGCTCCGTCTCGGAGGAGTTTGCCATTCCTACCACTACCAGTACCAGAGGAGTGGCTAGTCCTGTAGCTGCAGATGGTGGACTTGTGGGGGGGGATAGTTGGATTAATAGAGGGTACAATTCTGTGGTTCTGTGTGGCTCAGTAGGTAGAGCATGGCGTTGGCAACGCTTAGGTTGTGGGTTCAATCCCCACTGGGACCACATATACTGAAAAATGTATGCACTGTAAGTCGCTTTGGATAAAAGCGTCCGCTAAATGGCATGTATTATTATTATCCGCTAAATGGCATGTATTACAATTGGCCACCCAAATTGGGAGGAAGAAAAACATGGAAAAAAATCTGAAAAATTCATCCCTCATTTTAAAGAAATGAAATGAACAAAAGTACATTTGAGATAAAATAAAAATGTGAAATACACAAGAACCTTAATACCGGGTTCTCCTTCAGGTCCTTGTTCTCCAAATTTCCCACTTTTCCCCTGTAAACAACAACACACAAAGTCGGGTGGTTAATCAATTGTCCTGTTAGGGAGGGCTAATTGTTATAAGATAGAGATATGTCCACTGCTGTTGTAACTTTTTATTATGTTTTATCTAAAGAACACAGAAGCAACCCCTCTGAAAACTGGAATTCTACCAGCTGAAAAATGCAACATTGCACATATCACTACCTTCAAGAACTATGGAAGGAGAGACTGCTTATTGGTTTGCATTGATCATGCTGACCCAATGAATGGTCACTGGTTTGGTCATTGATAAAAAGGAAAACGCTCCTTCTATTACCAGAGGGCCTGGCAAACCAACGAATCCTCCCCGCCCAGCACGACCCTTTGTGGAAATAATACACACATATTTTACTGCATTGTTACACAATGATAAATGCTGTGATAAATGATTCAAATCAATATAAAGATGTGCAAATGCATAACATGAATACATTTAGTGCATTATGTTTATGTGCGTTCTCTGCATCAGCCTTAATAAGGACTAGGGATGTTAATTATTATTGATGATCGATGAATCGCTGTTAAGAATTTGAGCAATCAAGCATATCAAATTAATGATTAGGTATCACTTTTTTTAAGAAGCATCCACTGTCGGACAGCCTTCATTTCAAAAGGAATATTGTTTTCGTCGTTAGGCCTACTGACTGTCCTTTCAGTAGGCCTAACCATTTTTAATTCTCTGTTTTATGCTGTTAAAATAGGCCCGTGTCTCAAAAGTTTGAATAAGTTAATAATAAAATACACATTTTGTATTCTCTGTCATACGCTACATTTTTTGTTCTTTTCGTCTTTTTTTAAAGATGAATCAATTAATTGTTTGTTAACGTGGGCAACGATCAATCAATGAAATGTCTTAATATTAGCATCCCTAATAAGGAATAAGAAAGTTATTCATTCAAGTTATGAATGAATAACTTCACAGTTGACAACAAAGTCATGGTAATATCTGCCGCTACCTTCATGCCTCTCGGCCCGACAGGTCCTTGTACACCAGGGGGTCCTCTGGCCCCCTACAGAGCACAGTGATTTACAGGTCATGAGAGATTAACCACAGGAAGCAAGCAGTACTTCATATGGAAATCGAGGTATAGTATCAGATGATTGATATGGAGTAATTCATATTGTATGTTTCGGCGTATAAAACCTCAGTGCGGATAAACTCACCTTCAGCCCATCTTTCCCTTGCTTTGCCATCTCCCCCATTATCCCGTCATGACCCTTTCAGAACAGAACAAGAACAGAAGCCAGTCCCATAAGGACTGAATAAAACCACCATCTCCCAACGGATTCAAATCTGAGCTACTCATATTCAATCATAATTAATGTTCAAGTTTATCAGATTATGCACTTAAACGCACCAATGTTCAGGTGATGGTTGTTTTTAGGTTGTTAGGTTGTTTAGGTTTTTTAAGGTTGTTTGTGAAGACTTTAGGTTTGACTGTAAGGGACAATGTGTACAGTGCACAACAGGACATGAATGAGGAGACCCCACTCACTCTGTGGCCTTGATATCCTGGCGGGCCTGGTGGGCCTATTTCACCCTGAAGGCCTGGCAATCCACTTCGGCCTTTGAATCCCTGATTCCCTGGAGGCCCAGGGAGTCCCTGTTCAACAGACCACAGTCTCTTTAAACCTGAACGTTGCAGGTTTGATCCCAGGTGGGGCACTGCTGTTGTAGCCTTCAGCAAGGTACTTAACCTGAATTGCTTCAGTAAAATATCCAGCTGTATAAATGGTTTGTGTGTAAAGAAATGTAAACTGTGTAAGTCGCTCTGGATAAGAGCATCTGCTAAATGCCTGTAATGTAATGTAATGTTGAACTAACTCTTTAACTGAATCTGCATTCTGCTCAGTGGAACCTCTATATGCTTTTGCGTTGTAGAGTGTAGCCAGGAGTTCTTCAAACAGAACAAAACCGTGAAAATATTTTACCTTCAATATGCTTTAATATGCTTTGAAAACTTTCCCAAGGTGGAAGGCAAAGAGCAGGTAAAGAGAGACCACAATAAGCCAGTATGCGTGCCATTTAAGAGATGGATGCTTACAAATGTTGGGCAAAATTTGTGTTTTATGTTGAACATAATGTGCATTGCCTAGACTGGGGCCCAGAGCAATGAATACACAGTGCACAGACCTGGAGACCATTCCCAGTAAGTGTGCCAAATCCATAGCTGTAGCATAGTGAAGGCTGTCAGAAGTTACTTTAAAAAAGGTGAAACAATCTGGCAACTTTGTCTAAAAGGTTACAGATCCTGCCACAAAGCTTATGAATCAAACTGTAATAAATTCAGAATATAAGCATAAAACAGGAGCTGGAAAAAATAAGGCAGTTTGTTCCAATTTGAATAGGCAGTAACAAAATTAGAAAGGGTATTGCTGCCCCCTACTGGTCGATGCTTGAATTATAGATTTGAGAGATTAACTGTGATTGCTGTAATTCATGGTGAGATGACAACATTTCCAGGTACACTAAGAAAGCCCCTTGGAAAAAGAACTGTAAAATCAACCACTATATGACTGAACAACCTGCAGGCAGGTTTTTCGGGCAGGCCTGCAGTTTCTTATACAAATCAGGCTCAACATCTTGGCCTTACATCACTAAATATGTTTGGGTCTGTTCTTATTTTTCAGGAGAGTCTGACCTTGCTCTGAGGTGCTCGGAGCCCGAGAAGAGTCTAAACCACAAAATCGTTTTTCATAAATATGACGTCTGGTTGACATCCTACAAAGTGTAAGGTTGCTTATTGCATTAAGTGCGCACAATTCCTGAGACTCTATGCTAATTGGCCACATTTTCCCTTTGATATTTAGTCTCATTAATAAAGCTAATCCTTAAAGATTTAAGAATCTGGATACACCGGATGATCCCCTTACCTCCAACCATTACCTCGTGATGAACCAGAAACGTTTCATTAACAAATATTTGAATGGATGGAAAGAGACAGAAATTCAGAACGCCCAAGGTTTTACGCCCACCTCAAACAGGGAAAATATAATGAGGCTTGACAACTTGTTATTCAATCTTATGCTGGCACAGGCTACTGGCATGGTCTGTCCTACTTTTAGTCCACAATAATCTCATTATTTGGTACATACAGTATATTTTTCGAAAAATGATAAATGCTTGACTCACTAGAACCAATCTACACATATAATAGTCCTGAAACTATTTACTTTTTATAATTTCAGATTTTTTTCCCATTTTTCTCCCAATTTGGTACCTTCTTCTAATTCAACTACCCCCCCTAGTGGTATGACCTCACCACTGCAGCTCTGGGACTGGCAGTGACAGAAACAGGACCTCCTCTGAAACGCAACTCACCAAGCCATCGAGTGTGACTCACAGAGTCACAGCCAGGGATCGAACCCAGGCTGCAGTGGGCAACCTGCACTTAGAACAGGTGTCTTTAGGGGCGGTCGATAGCGTAGTGGTCTAACGCACCACACTTTGGCTGGTCTGGTGCGGTGTGTGCTGCCTGTCAGGGACGCGGTTCGAAACCCGCGTCTCTACCAGACCGACCCTGGTCATCAGCCCCGATCGGGGGCGGTGTTTGGCTGTCCGCCCCATTGGGAGGAGGGAGGGTGAACCAGCACAAGTCCGTCGAGGAGCAGGAAAAGGCGTCTGTGGTAGGGTTCCGTCATGGAAGAGGTGGATCTATCGGCCCGGAAGTGTCTCAACCCAGAGGACGGGCGGCGGACTTGAGGGGGAGGGTGAATGGAAATAAATAGACGGTATAATTGGCAACCAAACTTGGAGAAAAACTGAAGAAAAAAATAAGAACAGGTGCCTTTACCATCTGGGGGCCCTGTGCCTGAAATTAATTTTAAGCTCGGCAGAAAACCTTGGATGATCCAAGGTCATTCGTCCAGCCAAACACACCCCAGGGCATAATTCAGTTTAAAAGGCTGGCTGTACATGAGTAAACTGCAAACTGATGTAATGTGGAAGCGTGGTACCAAAGTTTCACAGTGCGGTCATGACAAAGCCCTGTTTCTACTTACCCGGTCTCCGTTGAGCCCAGGATCACCCTTCTCACCCTTTTCAGCATTTTGCCCCTATAAAACATAAACAGACAGGGACAGACACATGCACAGATAAAGCTACAACAAAAGGAAAGACCTCACACTGAAAGAATGGGGTAAACAGAATTTGGCATTACTGTATTGCATGAGTAAATTATTGAACTATTAATAAATATATCACTCGAAACTTCAACAATGGAGTGACATGCAACAATTCCCCTGGCTGTTGGGAACAAAGCTCAAGCCAAATAGAGATAAAGGAATTTCTTTAAGAAATCTTACTGGATCACCTGAGGGTCCGGACTTTCCGGGCATTCCATTGGCTCCCTGAAAGACAAGAGGAGGCATGTTTAGTAAATCAATAAGTCCTAAAATAAAGTCAGTCAAAGAGTTTATTCAACAATCACGTGCATAAACTGTCTGAAATGTTTCTGTCCTGTTGAATTATAACAGTCCAAAGCTTTAACATAAAGACTCATCTAATGTGGCGGCAGTGTAGTGTAATGGTTAGGGAACTGGGCTTGTAACTCAGAGGTCGCTGGTTCAATTCCCAGGTGGGGCACTGCTGTTGTACCCTTGAGCTAAAGGTACTTAACCTGAATTGCTTCAGTAAAAATATCCAGCTGTATAAATAGATTGTATGTAAAGAAATGTAAAACTGTATAAGTCACTCTGGATAAGAGCGTCTGCTAAATGCCTAAAATGTAAAATGTAAATGTAAAATGTAATCCTAAACGGTCACTTAACAATTGAAAGAGTCAGGTTGTGAGAGTGATCAGGCCTGATTGATTGGCCCTGTGTGTGAGTGATGAGTGATCAGGCCTGATTAATTGGCCCTGTGTGTGAGTGATGAGTGATCAGGCCTGATTAATTGGCCCTGTGTGAGTGATGAGTCAGGATGAGTGATCAGGCCTGATTGATTGGCCCTGTGTGTGAGTGATGAGTGATCAGGCCTGATTAATTGGCCCTGTGTGTGAGTGATGAGTGATCAGGCCTGATTAATTGGCCCTGTGTGTGAGTGATGAGTGATCAGGCCTGATTGATTGGCCCTGTGTGTGAGTGATGAGTGATCAGGCCTGATTAATTGGCCCTGTGTGTGAGTGATGAGTGATCAGGCCTGATTAATTGGCCTGTGTGTGAGTGATATGGTGATCAGGCCTGATTAATTGGCCCTGTGTGTGTGTGAGTGATGTGAGTGATGGAAGATGGAAGGGAATCTCACGTTTGGTCCAGAGAGTCCGGGCTGGCCTATCTCACCCTCAATACCTGCTTCCCCCTGTTGTAGGAAGAGACACAAAACATTGAACATTGAACCATTGAAAGTGGTTCTCTGTGGCTCAGTTGGTAGAGCACAGTGTTGGCAACGCTTAGGTTGTGGGTTCAATTCCCACTGGGACCACATATACTGAAAAATGTATGCATTCACTACTGTAAGTCGCTTTGGATAAAAGCGTCTGCTAAATGGCATATATTATATATTATTGAACATAACCACAGTTTAAATAAACATTTTCTTATTTTAGTTCTTCACATGATTAAAGACAGAATTAACACAATGCTCTCAACAAATTTTAATCCAGTTTTTGTTCTTACTTTTACCCTTTTTCCTCCATTTTGAAACACCCAACTGTATTTTCAAGCTGCACTTGCCGCAACCCTCTCCTCCAAAACATGTGATGACAGTCACCACTTATTCACACATAACACATAAGTTAAAGAATTTGTCTCTGATTTTCTCCCAATTTAGTAGCCAATTACATCCTCTCTTTTCATGTCAATCCCCCTCTCGTATTGTGAGTTCACTGCTGTAGCCCTGAGACCGGCAGTGACAAAGGCAAAGTATCGTCTCCTCCGAGACAGCACTCACCAGGCCATCGACCATAACTCCGGTACTCCAGAGCCACTCCTATACGCAGCGAACTCATATCGGCTTCCCTCCCCCCCTCCCTGGGGCGGACAGCCAATCGCCGCCCCCTAGTGGCACTCCTGGCCAGAGCCGACTCTGGCGTGGCCGGTGGAATCGAACCCTGGTCGCAGTGGCCAGCGTCGAACGTTGTAACCGCTAGAGCACCCGGGAGGCCCAAAGGACCGTAGTTCATAAGTTAAACTTGCACAGACATGAGTCGGAGGAAGACACTTTGGCTGCGTCCCAATGCTTGTTTCCTACGTCTACTTCTCCGTGGCTCCGCTCCAATAGTCTTTACTCATCTCCTATCCCACAGAGGGTAAAGGACGAGGACACGAGCAGCACAGAGATGCAGTGGGGCGAAGCGAGGAAAGATAATTGGAACAGCTTTGACCAGGCAGACTGAGCCCGGTGCCCTTTCGACCAAAACTTTTTTTTCTTTATTTTTTTGATTTTACCCTGTTTTTCTCCCAATTTGGTAGCCAATTACTCCCGCTATTCTTAGTTCAATCCCCTCCCTCGTAGTTTGTTGCCGTAGCCCAGTGACCGGCAGTGAGAATGGCGACATAAAAAATATATATATATTATTATTTTTTAAAGTAAGCAAGGATACATATACAAAAAGTATTGAACAAGTAGGCAGTGGTGATGTCAATCATGCATCGCCCCACGGGGCTGCTGGCCACTGATCGTTGTGTCTGAACCACACATTTCATATTGAGTACTCATGATTTTGTATTTACAGCAGAAACTCACTGGATCCCCTTTGGGACCCGGAGGTCCATCCCAGCCTGGTTTTCCCTGTAGGAACACAAGAAAATCAAAGTGGTAATATAAACGACATGCGTTTAAATTCAGCAGGAAACGTAATCAGCGACAGTGATTTATAACCTCTCAAACTAAATAAAAAAACTGCAACTAGGCACTTTGCAGAGAGCATCACAAAAAATATGATAATAAAAAATATTGATGTCAGATGTGAAAATAATTACTTAAATGACACACAGAAAAATCACAAGTAATACATTACAATCATAACAAACCATGACGGCATGTTTTTATTCACTATGTTCACCATCTCTGTTTAAAATTTCAATGACAAATGCATTTACAACACAGCATTGGTGAATTGATATAATCAAATCATTGAAATAAGTCTAAACGGATCCAGCATGGGGCACAGTGAAGTTTATTTAGTCTAATTGAAAGTCTTAAAACACAATCAAAGGTTTATTAGCCCAGTTACATTCCAATCAAAGCAGCAAAATCCCTGCAAGGCCAAATCTCTTCATATTAGCAGTGAGCGCAGCAGAGACAGCAGCGAGGAGCTAAATCTCCCTCCCTTCCCCCGTCTTCCCTGAAGTGTAAACGCTCATTTGAGAAATGAGCATACCAAAACTTCTCCTGCAGTATAATTTACATTTCTGCAATCCCACTGAGGCTTTTTCACCTTTTAAAAATGTGATTAAAAAAGGATGATAGGGGGCCTCGGATAGCGTAGCGGTCTAATGCACTCGCATAGACTGGTGCTTTGGGAGTGTGAGCTGCCTATTGCGGTCGCGGTTTGAAACCTGACTGTGCTAGACCGGCCCTGGGCAGGAGCCCCGATCGGGGGCAACATTTGTCTGTCCGCCCCATGGGAAGGGGGGAGGGTGAGCCGGCACAAACTCGCCGTGAAGTGCAAAGGGTGTCTCCAGAAAGGGGGGCGAATCAAAATAAATAGAGGAAATAATTGGCCACTAAATTGGGTGCTAAAAAGTAAAATAAAAAAAGGACGATAGGAGCCTGTTTGAACTTTACTATGATTTTGAGTTTGTACCCAGAGTAAGTCTCCTGCAACTAATCTTAACCAATGGCTGTTGAACAAAAGCTACCAATAAAAAGCAAAACTACATCACATATAATTTTCTATAATAACTCTGTGGTCTGTAGGCCTTGGAAACCCTAATTATACCATGGATTAATCAGCACCACTATAAGAGACAGTAGTACACTTACTGCACTATATGATAAATGATTTTATTAAAAGATGAATGATTATTTTGTGTCACTCTGTGATGCATTTGCCCTGTCATTATAAACTCATCCCACCTGTGGCCCACGGACTCCAGGAAACCCAATGGTGCCGTCAGGGCCTGGCTCACCCTGCAACACAACAACACAAACCCCTTCACCAGTGGCACCAGCACAGGCACCAGACAGGGCTCCTGACTGCAGTATGTCAATAATAAGTAAGAGATCATGTGCTGTGGACGTCAGGGTGATGCGACCTTTAAGTGCCGTCATTCTCAACAACCACACTTGTCCGCAGAATATTATCCCGCTTACACCATGAACCAAATGAACAGGGTGGCAGTGTAGTGACAACCTCTCCTGACCAATCAGAATCGAGTATTTAATGAAGACGTGGCATAATGAGCATTAACAGATGAACCAGATGGTGATTGGCCCTACAGCCCAACAGGTGAATATGGAGATTGTGTTCACACTGCCATTCCCGTTTTGAAAGTGAAAGTGATTTACTGTCCTCACTGAATCCACATCAGTGTTCTCTTCGTGCGTAACACAAGACGCCAGTTTAAGCATGAATATATAAATGATTAATACATATATAAACAGCATCAATTGCTGCAATATTTCAAGAACACATTTAAAACAGTGAATTTAATGCGATGTGATAAGTAAATACGCCATAAATGATGATTTAGCAGGATAATGTGCCATGATCAGTGTGAATAGTAATAGAGATGATATTATGGATATAATCTGTGAAGGGAGTATCACTCACATGTCGACCAAGGTGACCTCTCAGCCCAACAGACCCTGGGTGGCCCTGACAGAGGTGCAGGGATATCATTAGGTACTTATTTCACAGAGGCTCAAAGCATATATTCCAGGTACACATTGTTATTGTGTAAAGTGTTCTTACTGGCGGCCCATTGACTCCAGGGACCCCCTTCATGCCTCTCGGCCCCACGGTTCCCTGGAGGAGAAGAGAACGGGACAGATCACTCGACTGGATTTAATCCCAGTGCTGTCGAGGCAAGTGCATGAACCTGCGGTCCAACTCACAGAGGGGCCCGGCCGTCCTGTGAACCCGGGCGGTCCGTTATCCCCCTAGAGCGGAGCGAGAGAGAGAGAGAGAGAGGGGGGGGAGAGAGAGAGAGAGAGAGAGGGAGAGAGAGACAGAGAGAGACAGAGAGAGAGAGACAGACAGAGAGACAGAGAGAGAGAGAGAGTGTGTTTAGTGATATGAGACTCTCAAGGTGCAGGACGCATGGTGAAGGACAGGGCTGGGAGTGGTGATACTCACAGTGGGGCCAGACGGTCCCACGAACCCCAGGGGTCCTCTTGCTCCAGGCACTCCCTGCACAACACAACGATACACAGAGGCCTTCACTAATAAAGCCTATGATTCCACTTTTTTTTACTTCAATGGGCTTACGCCCATTTATTTGAAAAACTGTGGTTCTGTGTGTCTCAGTAGGTAGAGCATGGTTCTGTGTGGCTCAGTAGGTAGAGTGTGGTTCTGTGTGTCTCAGTAGGTAGAGCGTGGTTCTGTGTGTCTCAGTAGGTAGAGCGTGGTTCTGTGTGTCTCAGTAGGTAGAGCATGGTTCTGTGTGGCTCAGTAGGTAGAGCGTGGCACTGACAATGCTTAGGTTGTGGGTTTGATTCCCATCGGGACCACATATTCCCATCGGGACCACATATACTGAAAAATGTATGTGTTCACTACTGTAAGTTGCTTTGGATAAAAGCGTCTGCTAAATGGCATATATTAGAACTGCATAGTCAGCTTTACAGTACATGAATTCTGAGTAAATGGTTCTCCATTGTGGACCATCAACAAGAGCAAGAGACGGGTGGCCATGTTCATAATGTGGGGTTATTCTCAAAGGGCTCATCCTTAAAATCTGAGGGACAATGTTGGGCCTGTGGTATTAAGGATTTCTACATCTTAATTTGTGTTTGTTTATTTCCATACAGACAACAATTTCCCTGTGTTTTATTTTCTATTATTTTTTTACTTCTGGGAATATAGAAATAATTAAATAAAAACCCTAGCCAGACTTTAAATACATACTATATACATATTTATAGGGGGCACAAGGGGGGCACGCGTCCTCAAACGTTAATCGCGTACCAAGCAAGACGACAAACCGTTGAAACAAACGCGACTTTAAGTTTGATCAGTCCATTACTGGTAAGTTAATTAACTTAGTTAGTTAGTTCATTAGTTAATTAACTTACAAACTTAAAGTTGTGCATGTTTCAAAAGTTTGTCGTCTTGCTTGGAACGCGATTAACGTTTGAGGACGCGAATGCGTACTGGCGTACCACTTATGTGCACCCTTGTTTATATTTATTTATATACACATGCATATTATTGGCTGAAGGTCATTACTCACAATGTACCCTGTAATCCCGATCCGTCCCCGGTCTCCTTTATTCCCCTGAGGATGAAAAAAGGTTCATCATTAAACACGTTATCAGAGCCTGACCAAGCCCAGGGTCAAACAAAATCGCCATTCTACATTTCTGCATTTACAGCAGAAACAATTTGGTCAAGATCCTTGGGTCTACTGTAACCGATCTGCATTTTTTGGGAATAAATAAAAGCGTGACTCATTAGCAGAGAATCTGACCTTTTCGCCTGTTCGCCCCCGGGCTCCCTGAAGGCCTGGTTCACCTTGATAACCCTGAGCAGGATCAAAACGGTGTTACACTCACATGTTCACAGAGTTCTCACATGTTCTCATATATTTTCATTGGATGTGGATGAAAACCTGGAACCAAAAGCAAATTGAATGGTACATTTCTTCAAACATCCCCAAGCCTCTTCTTTTAAAGGAAGGCAAAATCAGTGAGTTGCAAAATAAGAGAGCGGTCCAAATAAGAGCACTTCCATGTGTGTCGTACAATTTATCATCATGTCAAGGGATATGTAGTCCTGGCTGCACTGATAACTAAACCGGTTCCTTTTAAAAAAATTTTTTTTTTAAACTTTTTTTTTCCGATTTTTCTCCCGTTTTTCTCCCAATTTGGTAGCCAATTACACCTGCTATTTTCAGGTCAATCCCTACCTCATAGTTTGCTGCCATAGCCCTGTGACCGGCAGTGACAAAGGCAAAGTATTGTCTCCTCCGAGACAGCACTCGCCAAGCTGACAAACATCTTGTCGACTTCCCTTCTCCCTCCCTGGGGCGGACAGCCAATTGCCGCCCCCGGTGGCACTCCCAGCCAGAGCTGACTGGCATGGCCAGGGAATCGAACCCCGGTCGCCATGGCCAGTGTCGGACATTGAAACCACTAGACCACGCGGGAGGCAACTAAACAGGTTCCTGTTGTGTTCACCTCCTATCATCGAACGTCTGCTTTTTTTGAGATTATGTGAAATAAACTGTAAATAAATAGTGTAATCCAAAAAGAAATCCTGGCCATTCTTACCCACTCACCCAGCTCCCCTTTGGTGCCTCTCTCTCCTCTGTAGCCTTGGGGGCCCTGCAGGTGGAGGCAAACACACCTCTGTCAAAAACATCTTTAAACATTCATTTCATTTACTTATTTTAATTTGTTAGGAACCTAATAAAAAGCATTGTTACAATGTAAAACAACAAGCATCAGATACATATTTCATACAGGTATATATTTGATATATTAGAGACACAATTTCCAACACCTGTCACACAGAAAAAGAAAAGTATGTATTTAAAATTTTTTTTTTTTTTTAAACACACGCACAAACACATTACAAAAAGTACATCCATTTTACACAACAAACTAGCAATGAATAAAACAAAAACACAAGCACTCCTAAATGACATAATACGAGCAGCCATAGATAGACCACACATAGCAACCAACAAATTATTGCTGGATTCAAATATAGTTAAAAAGCAATTTGGACATTTATTAGTACTGACAGTATCAACAAGAACAGATATTATGATTGATGTTGAGAGATGTTATTTTCCTAAAGCTAAAGCTATGACTTTTAAGATGACATTGCAAAAACGACTGTATCTCTTAATATCAGTTGGTAATGAATTCCAATGTTTAGAGGCATTTATAGAAAATGCACTTACGTACATGTGTAATGACATTATAATTGGAACTGTAAGCCAAGGGGTACTTAATGCAGTATTTCATCTAAAGTGTTGGAAAAATAGACCAATTACATTTGGGTGGCAATGTTAGCATAATGGTTAAGGAACTGAGCTTGTAACTCAGAGGTTGCAGGATTGATCCCAGGTGGGGCACTGCTGTTGTACCCTTGAGCTAAAGGTACTTAACCTGAATTGCTTCAGTAAAATATCCAGTTGTATAAATGTATTGTATGTAAAGAAATGTAAACTGTGTAAGTCGCTCTGGATGAGAGTGTCTGCTAAATGCCTGTAATGTTAGGAATACATGACGTAATTGAATGTAATTCAAAATATACCAATTATTTATTCTTTTATTTGCTTTGCTCACTTATAATTGTACTCATGGGCAACCACACAATAGACCCTGAAATACTGATGTCCTTTAATCCTTTAGACTACCGTGTCCTCAGGTGCAGGTCCACATTTCTTACCCGTTCCCCAGGTGGTCCTTGTGGGCCACTGTTCGCATCACTCCCGGGGAAGCCATCTTGTCCTGGTCTTCCTGGGGGGCCTGGCAATCCTTGGGGCCCTGGGGTACCCTGATGATCATTCACAGGGTTTGTGGGCGGGTTTGGTGGGGGACATTCAACTATACCGGCCTAACAATGATATAGAAGCAGGACTAGTTAACCCCAATATGCTGCGATGGATTTCCCCCCCATAACCAGTCATCAGATGAAGTGATCTGTTATGACAGGCTGGCAGTGTAGTGTAATGGTTAGGGCTTGTAACTCAGAGGTTGCAGGTTCAATTCCCAGGTGGGAGCACTGCTGTTGTAAAAAATATCCAGCTGTACAAATGGATTGTACGTAAAGAAATGTAAACTGTGTTAGTCGCTCTGGATAAGAGCGTCTGCTAAATGCCTAAAACTGTAAACGTAAGGCTTCCAGCTTTTTTTCACATTCTGGCTAAAGTGATAGACGAGACACAGGCGGAGGAGGAGGAGTCTGATTCGGTTTGTTAAAGGAGGACCCCTGGCACTCAGACGCCGGGCAGCTTGTTCAGTCTGTCGCCGTGGCGACGCCTCCACTCGTACAGTCAGTCTGTCGCCGAGGCAACGCCTCCACTCGTCTGAGCCTTCCGGCGCCTCCTCACTTCACAGGCTCTTGCAACATGTCAGGGTTAATAAGGGACACTGCATGGTGGTATTACCATAACACTGCTGTAGAGCATGCTCTACTCTGGGTTAGGGTCAAGGTGAGTGCAGGTTTTGGCCAACATGTTTGAAAAATCTTGTGGCACACACTACCAATTGTAGTGTCAGGATATATTGATATATACTATATACACTACTGGTCAAAAGTTTAGAACACCCCCATTTTCCAGTTTTTACAGAAATGTAAGCAGTACAAGTCCAGTGAATAACTTGAAATGGTACAAAGGTAAGCAGTAAACTGCCAGATGTTAAAAAAAAAAAAATATATATATACTGCTACATCTATAATGTTAATGTCATGGGTTCCTGATAATGGAGAAGAATGAAACAAAACATAGGTGGCAAATCTCTAACACCCCATGCAGAGGACCGTTGGAAATCCTTGGCCAAACTTATAATGGTGGCAATGCTGAAGCAGAATGTGCTTCAGCATTCTCTGTGAAAAGATTGTCGGTGTTTGTTGAGCGTGTGGATTTTGGGATTCCTTTTTCCTTACATTTCCTAGCTAACATTCAGACATTCAGAGTAAGCCCAGGTCCAACAGGAGCTGCATAATTTGACCCAAATGCGTCTCGATCAGGAAAGCTATGAGAGAGAGAGAGAAAACGGAGATACCTACGATTGGCCCCGGGTCCCCCTTCATCCCCTGCTGTCCTGGTATCCCTGGAGGCCCCTGGAAGAGAGGGACAAACTCTGAGCTGTGGGAGCAGTGCTGTGAAGACCAGGCTAGCAGTGTGCAGAGCAATTTCACTCAATCAAGATGTAATATAATAATATAATATATAATATGCCATTTAGCAAACGCTTTTAGTGGGACTTACAGTAGTGAATGTATAAATTTTTCAGTATATCAATCAAGATGAACCCACAACCTTCATTGTCAACACTGACTATTTACTGAGTTACAGAACCACTAATCATCCATTGCATTTATGGTTACCTCCTAAACACTCACCTTCAATACAATTTTTAGGGTATCTCATAATTCATCCAAATTATTATTCATGTATTTATATATTATACTACAGTCTGTACTATTACTGGATTACAGTCCATGGAGTGAAGCCACTGAGATAAGAAGTCCACCCCCCCCACCCCCCCCCAGCAGCAATCCATGCCCAACATTTATAAAAACAAATATGGGACATGCATTACAATCATCCAGGGGGTTAAGGGGTAAAACATTAACACTGTGGAATCGTCTTTCCCAGAGTCCAGATGTCATTTTGTTGTAGGGAATTCATTTAAATGGAAGCAAGAACTGTGAACATGCACTTGAGACAACAGATTGCAATACCTGAATGACGGCACAGGGGGCGCTAAAGACCTGCTCAATACACTGTGTTGCGTTAAATTGCAGCGACGGCAGGGCGTTTCAGTATCATGAACCTGTTGTAACCTCCATCACAGTGACCATTATACAAGCACTGAGATTAAGCTCCTCTATAACCGCATCCAAATCACATCTAAATACCCCTGTTTGATATTTGTTCGCACTACTATTATGACTGTTATGCAGTCACAAAATAATATTAACAATACTTCGGATGACTTTTAGATTATTTCTGGATTGCTGGTGAGCATATTGTCAACAACCAAGTGCAATTCATGCGTTCATTTCTCTGCTTATGAGAATTTCTATTTTTACTTCATTGAGTCATTTAAGCCATTATCAAATATACATTATACACGTGCATGTATATTTGAACTATAATTAAAATATATAAAAGAGCGGTTGGCCTACAGTACTCACAGGGGGCCCTGGATCACCTTGGGGTCCGTAAGGTCCTGGGGGGCCCTTCAGTCTCTGAAGATGACAAACATTCAAAGTACAATGTGTTAACTTTCAGGTTCCTAGACTGTTATTTTGTGGAAAAAGCACAACACACGCTACGCTTCGATCCGATCCGCGTGATGTTATGCGATTTTAGAGTGTCGATTTATCATCTTTAACGACGTACTGAATGAACGACAACTACACGTATTACATTACAATGGTTAGTCGACCTTGGCGTTTTAAAGAAGTCGATAGTTGCTGAAACAACGCCTTGGGAAAATCAACCAATACCAGGTGCAAATGATTAAGTCGTCACATATTCAAGCCGTTGGTTAGGCTTGTTTAAATAACTTTAACGGTCTTTGTGTCTATTTAGCGCAAAACCAAAAACTAAAACCGATAGTTTGTTGAGCGCCAAGGTAAATTAGCTGCAACGTTATAACGGAAACGTAACTTGCGAAGCAACGTGATTATAGCTCCTCATTACTTCATACTTTTGAGGTCTACCTGCAGTAGCTAATATGCTGGTGGTTTTGACACCACACGCAGTAGTTTAGCACAGGCATACACGCAAATGGTTGTGATGGACTCGTTCTACATTTTGGCTCTGAAATAAAGGTCAGGAGACCTTGTGCTTATACACAAACTGACTCTTCACCCATAAATCATAAAAACATATTTAAACCGTAAAAAATAAACCATAATGAGTTTGAGACATGGTTTATTTTTTATGGTTTAAAGATGTTTTTATGATTTATGGGTGAAGAATCAGTTTGTGTATATCCAATATAGATTCGGATGATGACGTTCTGTTAAAAATCTGCAGGGATGGTTTGTTTTGAGTTTCCTGGTCTTGCTGCCGTGTAGGCTGTGTGGGAGTAACTCCGCTTGGTTTGAATGTGGAGTTGAAGGACTAATCGTGTCTCAAGCTCAGTCTACTATAAATGTACTTACCGGCCAAGTGGCAATAAGCTTTTTATATATTTTCTTTTTCTGTGGGAAGAAAGAAAAAAACTATTTACTGTCACCTGCACAAAAATGGTGTCGAGCTTGCATCTATTAGCCTTGAGTGCTGCCACAGGCACAGGCAATTGCACATATGTCTTTATATAGCTACTATATAGTTAGTTGGGATAGATTCTGACATTAAAACTTCACAAATTAAAAGACCAACCTTGCTCGCACTTGAACTCTCATCTGCATGGGCAATTCTATAATTCCCTTGACAACGAGCATTTTCTGTTATTGTATTTCACCTTTATTTTAATCCCTGTCTATTGATAGAAATGGTTTGTAGTGCAAAGAATAGAATAAAGTGTTAAAAAAGGCCATAAAAAAGTAAAGATATTTGCTCCCGGATGGCACATCTGAGGTGCTTTTTCCTAGTGCAAAGACGCACTCTAAAGTCTGGATCAGATCCTGACTGTACCAGTTCTGACTGTGGCTGGGAGTTCCATGGGGCAATACCAGACAGCCCGACCTGTTTAAACTGATTTCAATTGTGTTCAGTTAGTGTTCCATGACAGCGATTTTATTTCAGAAGATTTTATTTCATTTGTGGGCATGCGGGAGCTGAGTCTCGGGCTGTCGGCAACACATAACCAGCTTAAGGAGGGAGCGTTTGGGTCGGCAGGGAAATCCCTGCCTCCGCTGTGTTGAACATGAACTGTTTAGCTCTGTTGCTGAATTGCTGAGTAAAGAGAGGAGGCAGCTGACTGCCCATGTTTCAAAGGAAGCACCCACTTCTGAACTGATGGAAGGAATTGCCGAAATGGGACAGACCTAATATTATGATTGGGCGTTCCAGATTAGAGGGAACACAATAATAAATGTAAAAAAAGAAACAAGATTGTTTTCAGCAGTAAGCGTCAAGACTCAAATCTGTCGAGGCCTTTGTATTTGAATTGTTGAAATATGAAAATGAGTAGTTAGTCCCCCACCACTCTTCCTCTCATTTGGAATTGCCCGTTGTACAATGCTCTCGGAATCACCCCTATGTCACCAGTAGCAACACAAAGACCTTTGTAGCTGAAGTGTGTGCACTCCCCCAATGAACTCACCCAGGAGCCAGTGACTCGTGTCCAGTCACTAGAAGCCACACAAAGAGCATCGATTGGAAGAGAGGCACACATCTCACTGAAGAACTGTAATCTATAGGCCCCTGTTGAGGGGGCACCTATGCACTGGAACTCAAGGCACCCTGGCTGACTTAAAACCACCCACAAAGCCAATTGTGTCCCGCCTCTGCAGACTCCTGGTCATAGTGCCCTAATGACAGAGCCCAGATTCACCAGCGATGTCATCGCTATGAACACGCACCCTGCTTTGTGGCAAGCGCCTTTACTGATTGAGCCACTAGGGAGCACACTGTATGTTTAATTGTTTTGTTTTGTTAATGAATTGTTACGTGGTATAATACATTAATAATGCTGTGTATATATTCATATACGTATTAATATATACATATTTGTGGCCGAAAAAGAAAAAGAAAAAGAAAACCAATGAATAATTTTTTACATTTTTCACTAATGAAAAAAACCTTTTATTGGTTTGATTAGTCTGTGAAGTCTGTGATGTCAGTCACGTTTTACAGAGAACATAATCAGCCATGCGCAAGTAAGGCAAGTAACTTGCCTTCCTGAGTGTCAGTTTACACAGGAGTGTCTTCCTGGCTGGGAGGGACGTTTAGATTAAGAATACTAGTCTAATTAGGTCATATTATAGCAGAGAAAATGATTCATCGTCAAACCTTCAAGGCATTATAACATACAAAAACCCATGTTTTGTTTTTGCTTGTATTAGACAAATTAGAGCCCTCCTCAAAACAAAACAAATTATCTATATATCTATTGAGCTGTCCTTTGAACTGTTCCGTCAATCTTTCTCAGTTTATTTGTACATTAATGGCCAATGTGCATAGAGGTAATAACAGGGGTGCACATAAGTGGTACGCCAGTACACATTCCACATCCTCAAACGTTAATTGTGTCCTCAAACGTTAATCGCGTACCAAGCAAGATGACACATTTTTGAAACATTGTACGTGACTTCACTGGTAAGTTAATTAACTTAGTTAGTTAGTTAGTTAGCTAGTTAACTTACCAGTGATGGACTGATCAAACTTAAACTTGCATATGTTTCAAAGGTTTGTTGTCTTGCTTGGTACGCGATTAACGTTTGAGGACGCAAATGCGTACTGGTGTACCACTTAGGTACCCCCTGGTCATACAGTCTGAAGCCCAGTCTGGCCCACATGGCACAGACTGACCCGGGTGAGATTACAGCACCTTGAACTTCTCCCAGTCATCCTCGGACGTCTTCCACACCACGATGGCAGGCATGCCAGGGGGCCCGATGGGACCGCGGTAACCTGGGCGCCCTGTGGCCCCGATGGGCCCAGCATAACCCTGTGTGGAGAGAAATCACCCTGTTAGTTACCCTGTTTTACTTCATTACTCTGTGTGTGACCTGCAGAGAATCCACAATCCAGTTATTTAAGCAGGCATAACCGAGGAGCTTATTTCTTAGTTTTTCTCCCAATTTGGTTGCCAGTTATACCCTCTATTTATCTCACTTCACCCTCCCCCACGAGTCCGCCGCCCGTCCTCCGGGTAACGAGGCAATTTTTCCGGGCCGATAGATCCGCCTCCTCCGAGACGGAACCTGAACATGGACGCCCTTCCTGTTCCTTGATGGACTCGTGCCGGCTCACCCTCCCCCCTCCCCCTGGGGCGGACAGCCAAACAAAGCCAGGGCCAGTCTGGTAGAGACGGGTTTCGAGCTGCATCCCTGACAGGCAGCGCACAAGATACGGTGCGTTAGACCGTAAGTCTCCCGGAGGAGCCTATTTCAATATATTCCCCAAGCCTGTGTTATTGGTCCAGAAAAAGACATAGACACACAGATTCACACACAAGTGCACATATGCCGACACACACAAACACACACACAATGAGGACATATATCTCCCTTTATTCTTATAAAAATGTGGGAAATGTGGGAAAACCTAAATTATTAAAACTGTTATCAATGTGTTTTCTGAAATTTGGATACGTACTTTATCTCCTTTTGGCCCCACTGGCCCTGGTAATCCAGGAGGGCCCGGATGACCCTGAAAAAAACGACCGGAACATCTCCATGGTTACCAGTGTAGGTATGATCTCTGTCAACAGAAGCCCAACAGCAGAAACTGCAATATCACAAGATCACCACAAGAGGGGGCTGCCATGTTTTTTTACACTTTGAAATGGCTGCTTCACTCCTTACACCACACGCTTCATCAAACAATTATTTATTCTCTACTGTCTCGTTCCCTCTCCCCCTTTTATGATCATTTTTCTCTCTGTGTCTCATGCCAAGCAAAACCACATCCATAAAGCCCTTTACGGTAAATGTAAATGACCCCTCTCTCTCTCTCCTCTCCAATCTTAATTGAATAAGCGGAACAAACTCAATTTCGCATGAAGGTTCTCAGGCACAGGAGGTCTCCTGTGGGCAGCATGCCCAGTGTGATGCATTGGCTGAGCAGTGGGCAGTGTGCGCTTACGATAACAAGATCCAGTGCTGCAGTTCACATCATCAATAATACAGAATAACCACCAGAGCTGTACTGTGTTTAACCCAAAGAGCATTGCAGAAAATAAATACATTCCTAATAAGCTCTTTGAATAATTTATTTACTTGGCAAACATCGCAAGTCTGGGAAACTTTACAATACCTACCGTTTAATTTCTGTAACCTGTATATAGCTGGATCTTTCCTGAAGAAAATGAATGACTGATACGATGCAATAATGCAGGATACAATAATGGTGTTTAAATATAATTGGAAATAGAACTTACAACCTGAATGTTCAAATATTAGTGTGCTAGAAACTCAATCAGTATTGACTATATTAGCAGACCTGAAAATCACATGCATTGCTATGTGAAAAAAGATGTAAAGACTACAAAAAAAAATATTCCCAGTGGGCATGCCCATGCACATTAACATTAATTTTCCGGAATATGGATTTCATAAATTACTAATTTGGAATACTCTTTATAATATGAACTATAAGACTAACTGAAAAATGCACTTGTAAGTTTAGTGGATAGTAAGCAAGAAAAACAGAATCAAAAACAACCTCAGCAGGCAAATTGCACATTTGACATTTGTGCTGTCGGTTGGCTGCCCTAACCCCCCATTTTCTCCCCCATTTCACATCCATTCACAGCGGGCCCATCCCATTACTGCAACATCCTCTGTTAATTAGCGAGGGTGTACACTAATGTCAGCCCAAATGTATGCAGCGTGCCACTGCTTCCTTACAGCCTGGAATTAACATTACATTTACACTTTAGGCACTTAGCAGATGCTCTTATCCAGAGCGACACAGTTTTACATTTCTTCACATAAAATCCATTTATACAGCTGGAGATATTTTACTGAAGCAATTCAGGTGAAGTACCTTTAGCTCAAGGGTACAACAGCAGTGCTCCCACCTGGGAATTGAACCAGCAACCTCTCAGTTACCAACCCAGTTCCCTAACCACTACACTACATGCCACATTTTTTTATTGCTGCCTTTGAATTGTGGCTACAGATTTACCTACAGGGTCCTAGTTTAACTATGTGATTGCTCCTAGCACCTGGAACTGTACTTCCTGCTAGGGTGGCTTTCAGCTAAACTGTTCTTGACTACGGTTAACACTTTGTTGTACGTCGCTCTGGATAAGAGCATCTGTCTGCCAAATGCCTGTAATGTAATGTAATGTAATGCCACATTAACTTATTAAGCATATAAGCTGCTACGGCTGCTGCCGTGGAGGACTACACAACTGGCACAGCTGCTGCTGAGAGATCACAGGTGCCCAGTTGACAAGAGGATGACATCACTATTGAGTAATGCGATGAGGGATAATATCCGACCAATGAAATCCCTCCCTTCCCGGGCAACGGCTATGGCCAAGTATTATGTCCTGCGCTGTGGGTCTACCGGCTGCTGTGATCTGGATTCGATCCAGGCTGCAGGGCACTTCACTGCAGGATGAACGAGTGCTGAAAAGGCATGCGCTACTTGGCAGGACGTGTCTGTGGTTTGTTAAGAGGACGATGTCTTACCCGCGGGCCTCTGATACCCACTCTGTGGGTTGGACTTCTGCCCGGGTGGGTGTGTCTTGGTTGGAGATTAGCTGAAATGACAGGAAACGAAGAGGGATTTCATCCTGGGGCGTGGAGAGCATCCATTTGAGGTTTATGAAAGAGACTCTTTGGCGGGGGCTGAGGTCTGAGAGAGGGCCAATCGGATATGTCGATGGGGGGCCAATGAGATAGGGCCAATGGGATCTGAGATGGGGGCCAATCGGATATGTCGATGGACCCTTGGCCCAGGTCTCTCCTCCAAAGGGCCCGACAGCCTTCCTCAGCACCTCTTTTTTTTTTTTCTTTAAGAATTTGTTTCTGATTTTCTCCCATTTTTCTCCCAATTTGGTAGCCAATTACACCCTCTGTTTTCAACTCAAGGGGGGCCTCATAATGTGAGTTCGCTGCCGTAGCCCTGAGACCGGCAGTGATGAAGGCAAAGTATCGACTCCTCCGAGACGGCACTTGCCAGGCTGTCGACCGTAACCCAGTACCCCAGAGCCACTCCTGTGCGCAGCAAACATCCTGTCGGCTTCCCTCCCCCCTCCCTGGGGCGGACAGCCAATCGCCGCCCCTAGTGGCACTCCCGGCCAGAACCAACTCTGGCGGGACGGGAAATCGAACCCCGGTCGCCATGGCCAACATCGAACGTTGTAACCACTAGACCACGTGGGAGGCCCCTTTCCTCAGCACCTCTGATGAAAGGGAAGTTAGACCAGAGCCAGAGGTGCTGCCACAAGGCCATCTGCCCTCACTAGTCCTGCCCCTGTGGAGGTCGGCTGTGAAAGGAGATGTGCTCTTTACCTGAAACACCGTTGGGGCTTTGTGGACAGCCCGTAGCGTTCGCAGACAACGTCGCTCCATTCAGCGTTGAGCCGCAGATTATCTGTTCCCCCCTTTCTGCTCAGGTCTCCCCATCAAAATGTTCTTCCTTTCCTGGGTCTCCGTTACGGTTATCTGAGGTTTCCCTTTTGACATTCTGCTGTCCCATGCACCTGTCCCTCTTGTCTTGGCCACGGTCTCGATGTCTTCGTCTGTCAACACTTCTGGACTGCTTGTTGTCGGTCTGTGAACGTCTGGTTCTGCGCCTGATGTTTCCTGTAACTCTGGCAGTGCTAAAGGAGCGGCCGCAGGTTCCCAGTCTGAGGGACTTTCGGATATCCACTCTTCTGAAACATCCGTCTGACTTTGAGGAGCGGTTCCCTGTAGCATTGTGTAATCTGCTTCCTCAGGTCTCTCACGTGACATGTCTTGCTCCATGGCATTGTCCATGATGTCACCCAGCGGAACATCGAACAATGTGTTATTTGTCATTTTCAAGTCCATTGGCCCTGACAACTCAATTTGTCTACTTGACCTTTCCGGCATTATTGCAGCGCTGTTCTCCGTAGTGGAGACCGAAGAGGCCAGATACGCTGTCTGCTTAATGATCATTTCCAAATGTTTTATCTGTGACTCCACAGGCATTGTGGGCTGTGCTGGCTCCAGAAGCTCTCCTGTTAGTGCAACTGTCCCCGTCGCGTCTGCTGAGTCAGGTTCACCTGTCGCTGATGCATTTGTTACTGAATCAGCTGTGGGCGTAGCATTCCCTACTGTGTCCCTGTCTGACCCCTCAGTGTACTCTGTTAAATGAACATGTCTATCTAAGTGTTCTGTAGTAACAAGGCTGTCCATCGTTTTGCCGAGTGCAGCAGTGGCTTTGGTCACATTCTCTGATGTTGCTTCATGTGCTGTATTTGGGGAAAACAGGCGCCTAGATTCTGAAGCTTCTGTTTTGATTGAGAGCTTTTCCTCGGCACCTACTGGCGAGGCGGATTCAAGTATAGATTCTGCTGCTACAGCGGTTTCCTTTGGCCTGCGTTCCTGTCCAGACTGGGTCAAGGCCGGCGCTTTGTAGTTAAGGATCTGTTTCTTGGGAGATGAGTGAGGAGGTGCTTCATTATCCTGGTTGTCTGTCTTTGCTGTCCTGTATCTCTGACCAGGCCATGCCATCTTCTGCCCTGAAGAGTCGCTTGTTCTGGGTGAAGCCCTATTCCTAGACTTTCCCAGAGCCTCTTCTGTAATTTCACGGGAATTCATCTTTAAAAAAAAAAAAAAAAAAAGAGAAATTAAAATGACACTGAAACAGTAGCCAAAAGAGCAGGAGTAGCACTGTTTGAGTGGAAGGTTTTTGAAAGGACTATACACACTATAAGAAACCACGCACTACACTACCTGATTTAGAATAATTACTTTACCTCCTTGGTCTAGGAAGTGAGCTAATTAGTGAAATCAGGTGGTGTAGTGCATGGTTGGAGCAAATACCTGCAGACACTGCGGACCTCGAGGCCTGGATTTGATTACCCCTGCTTTATACAAACAGCCTTGACAATAGTTTCACTGACAAGAGCATATTATAAACGTACAGTAAATCATGTTTTTGTTTTCCTGTGTGTTTATTAGAACGGACACTTCAGTGGGAGGCGGTGAGAGCTGTGGGCCTCTTGAATTACCCAGGGTCTGTCTGGAGGTCCGCGATTACAGTGCTTTGTTACTCCTGTGCTAGTTTGATGGTTTTTTGGCAGTGCAGTTGGGAAAGGGAAATGGGAACTGTTTAGGAAGGAAAACATTCCGGGACATTTTTCAAACCTCAAAACACTGAAAGGTTATTTCAGCTGCTGAAAACTCCACGCCCTGCAAAGGGAAACTCCTTTCTGTCACTTTCCATCACTCTTTCTGACTCTGCTTTGTGGTCAGCATTAAAAAGATGGATTATTATGGATTATTTAAATAAGCACAATTTCCAAAATTGTAGCTTAATTTAACCAAATCTTTGGTGACAACTTTGACATAAAAGTAAAATATATATAAATGTACAAGATATTCTTAGAGCCTTGTGGCAAAACAGTGAAATTACAGTGCTTTTGTTCAAAACTTGATACAATGAATAAACCATACATTGCCATCAAAATGCTAGTTTGATGTACATTTGGATTGTCTTTTTATTGGACACAAATAACAAATAGAAGTATGGCTTTTGAAAGGGTTGAGCTAGTTATGATGATAATATTTCTTCAAACTGAGATTAGAAATGTGTGAGCATAACCTTCAGCCATCCTAGTAAGTAAACTGCGTGAGACAAACTGTTCGACCAGCCGTGACCACCCGATGGGTCCAATCCTTGCCTGTTTGGTTTCCTTTCTTCTCTCTGTGCTTTTCAAATAAGCTGTTGTTTCTTTTTTGTAATTCAAGTTGCTTCATTATTTTTACAGTGCACATGCTCAAGGTGTACTGTAAATACGCTACATTGTGTTCCACTTAACTGGCTCAGGATCTGCTTCATTGTGTTTTCTGCATTGGTTAAAAATCATCAATTAGAATGCATGCCCCGTAGCTCAGTGGGTAGAGCATGGCACTGGCAATGCCATGATTGTGGGTTCAATCCCACAGGACTACATGTCCGTTGTTCCAAATGTTCCTGACTCTCTGTGGTCATAAAAGATCCCATGGCGCTTTTCCAAAAGAGTAGGGTGTTAACCCGGTGTCCTGGCTACATCAAACGGTCAACGCAATACCATCTGTCAACCTGACCCTATTGTCTATGTGAACTATCCGAGTTGGTGGGACTCCTACCATAGCTGAGGAGCTACAACAAGCTGATAGTAGTGCAAGCTAGTTAGCTAACATTAGCAAAACCTTTCTAGCACTTGCCATGTATGTATTACATAGCTTGCTAACATGTTTGGCCAGTAACTTAATTTATTTAAAAAATGGAAATCTAGCCATGACTGCCCTGGTTTCCTTAAATAGCTTAATGCAAATGTTTTTAGTTAACAATGGCTAGTAAATTAGTTAGCTAGCTAGCTTGCTAGATGTTTTGTGTAATAAGAAGTTATTGATTTATTATTATATATTTCTATACAGTTCCACACTAAAAGTGTATAAACATGGCATCCAGCAAAAGCAAAGGAAAAACTGGAATATTAGTATAACTGGTAATCGTGAGAATTATTAAGTGAATACATCTGTATTCTTCATGGCTTATGACTTGCCTGTGGTGTGTGTGTGTGTGTGTGTGTGTGTTTGTGTGTGCGTGTGCATGGTCCAGCAAGCAAATGTCTATCTAGACACCATATCTGGAAACCCTATTATTTAAACCCAAGAACTGACAGGGAGAAACATGGTTAATCTCGCACAAATAGCATGTGCTTTGTGTATACATGTTTCTGTGTAAAATCCTGTATAAGTTGGGGCTGGCGGATAGCGTAGCGGTCTAACACACCACACTTTGGCTGGTCCGGTGTGGTGTGCGCTACCTGTCAGGGACGTGGTTTGAAACCCACATCTCTACCAGACCGGCCCTGGTCGTCAGCTCCAATCGGAGGCGGCGTTTGGCTGTCTGCCTCTGGGGGAGGGGGGAGGGTGAGCCGGCATGAGTCCGTCAAGGAGCAGGAAAAAGGCGTCCGTGGTAGATTTCCGTCTCGGAAGAGGCGGATAAAAATCGGCCCGGAAATAGTGTCTCGCCCCAGAGGATGGGCAGCAGACTCGTGGGGGAGGGTGAATTGAGATAAATAGAGGGTATAATTGGCAACCAAATTGGGAGAAAAAACTGGGAAAAATTAGAAATAAAATTTAAATTTAAAATCCTGTATAATCCTCTGGTGAACTTTTTTAATGGACAATGGAGCATTGTAACTTGCGTTGGCCTCAGTGATGTGCCAATGCACTGCTGTATCAATCCCAACAGCTGTGATAATTAGCCAGGGTGACCAGACGTCCCGGTTTGGCCAGGACAGTCCCAGTTTTCAGCAGCGGGTCCTGGTGTCCCGACGCTTGCCCCAGCTTGCCCCAAGATACGGTACATTGATTTGAATTGAATTAAACATTGGTTTCATATAGCACTTTTCAAGGAATCCAAAGCGCTTTACAATGATAAGAGCAACTCACCTCAACCACCACCAATGTGCAGCACCCACTCATCTTTTCTTTTTTTTTTACCATTTTTATCTTGTAAATTTGTGGTGTTAGTTTTATTTTGTGGTGTTACAGTCCAGTCAAAGCTCCAGCTTGACCACTTTGTTCCTCTAAGTCAGTTCAAACTAAATATTCACAGTCTTATGCAAGATGTGTGCTCCTGTTTCTAATCCAGATTGTAATTTTGACCTTTTTATTGTACATTTTTCACTACTTTGTATTTCTACTGTATTGTTTGTTTTACGTGTTTTCTGTGTAACCTCTGCTGCCATTCTTGGCCAGGTCTCCCTTGGAAAAGAGATTTTGAATCTCAATGGGACTTCCTGGTAAAAAAAAGGCTAAATAAAAAATAAAATAAAAAATCTTTGGAAAAAAAATATTACTCCTTATTTTGAATGACTTGCCGTGTGCTTCCAAAACCTTTTGTCTCTCAGCTGTCTCGACATCTTTGATCTCTTTCATTTTTGTGGCAAAGTTTGTAGCTGTAAAACTCTTTTAATGGTTCACTGCTGTAGATCTATCTAATCGCCCGTTACACTATCCTCTTGTTTGCATCAGTAAAATAAAGTCCTTTCTGCGTGGCACATTTGGTTACCTTGACTGATCTCAAATTGGAACATTGCCACGGAGCAAGGCAGGTAACTTCGTGGGCCTCACCTCCATGATATGGCAGAGGAGGACATGGCAGCTCCACCTAGGCCAGCCTGCGATGACCCGCACAGTCCTAGACCCGTGACCTGATTTCAGGAGCCCACACTCACAGATAGACAGCTCTGAAGTCAAACTTCACTGTGTGGCTGTCTGATAGAAGTGGGTTTCTCATGGCAAATGTTTGTCTTTCTCATCGAGGCTACAGCTCACCCCAGGTTCTCCTCCGCCCAGCCAGTCTGCTCGCTGGCAGGACACGGTCAACACAGCGCGCTTCTTTACAGAGTTGAGCAAATTAGCCGAATGGTGGAATTCTGTCAGGCACAGCCTTGCTAAAACGATGGTCTCAAAGGGACGTAGTCACACCGGTTTCCAAGGGAAACAAATAAAAACATGCCAGTGTAAGAAGTGTTTGGACCGTTCCTATTTACTCGTTGCTAGGCATCCTTGTCTGCAGATTATTTATCAAAGATAATCATTCTGTTTTAAATGAATGTGATTTCAGAGAATTATAATGGGTGCATAAACAAACTACCTTCTTAAAACGTATTGTTGGACAGCACTTCAAAGGAATAAACAGGCAACTCTGATGATATTGAAATCAAAGTAGTTCCAAAGACATGTACTGCCAGTCACGCATAAGGGAGAACAGCGAGAAAATGCAGAATGCCCACACACACTGTGTAGCCTACATCTCTTCCTGAAATGCAACTTTCATGCTCCTTTTGTTCGATGTGGACGTTAGAAACACTAGTGCTCAAAAATAAAACAAAACCGAGTTATTCCACCTGGTACTCAATGTCAAAGTTGGTTTTCTCAGTGAAACAGTTTAATTCAATGATGAATATCATGATAATCATCACTGAGGTTCAATTATAATAAGGCAAAATGGAAAGGAGAAAAATATTATGTGGTAATAATATTATGTATGTCTACGAAGCCTTACTGTGACCTTGGGTTTAGTGGGCCAAGCATGTGAAGCTGGGAATGTACCCTTGTGTTCGATTTATAAGATTGCCTTGCAATCGTGAAGAATCTCTGTCCGCCTCATCTGTTCACATGTCCATGAAAAGGGCGTCAGTTGTGACTGAGGACATATTTCATTCACTGGCTACATTTTATGTACTCAGCGAATCCTGTGGTGGGAGGGCCCTGAGGGCTTGTATACGCAGAGAGCGCAGAAACAGACAAAGCACTTCTTCACAGTTTTGGCTCTGCTTCTGGATACTGTCTTCAGAATGTTTTAAGTTATGAGCTGCAAGAACTACCTAATAATAATTATCATCATCATCATCATCATCATCATCATCTCTAATGTGATCAGGCCCATTCCAGAGCTCAATCTCCATTCATTTTCTGATTTATTATACACAGATTTTTCTTCTTCATTTCATGTATTTGTTTCACACATCACATATAAATCAATATTTATTTAGCAAAATCACAAGAAGATCTATAATACTCAAAGTTAGAAAATCAATTTGGAATAATGTTGGTGTATAAATGATTATTTTACAAGTTCACTAGCATAATATATATGCCATTTAGCCAATAATACCATCATCATGGTACTGTACTGTAATAATTTTAGGACAATGGTGCACGTGATAAGACCAACACGCATGTGACTTACCCAGTAGAGCAGCAGCAGAACCACAGCGGGGACCTGCATTGTAGATGTGGCGCTGGTCGCGCGCTCGGTCCTCCAAAGGAAGGCTCACACAGCCGGAGGGCACTAAAACAGACCTCTCTCTGGAGAGTCACCAGTGCTGGACTGTCTCCCACAATCAGAGGCCATGGTGCTGCTGTGAGGACCAGGAATATATCCCAAAACCAGACAGTCGCTGTCACCAAATACACATCCACAATGTGAGATCTCCACTTCCCTTTTGTAAAGCTCCAGATGAAGAATATCCAAATTCACAAAGTATTTCCACCTACATAGAAAACAAATGCATTTATAGCATGGTATGGATTTACTTATTATGGTTAATGTTATTATTATTATTATTTGGGGTATGAATGTTTTTGATGGTTACTTATGTTTTCCTTGTTGTAATTCCATGTCCAGCAGAAAGGCAGAATGGATGGAGAGAGTTTTATACGGGGCGCCAGCTAAGCAGCGCCAGGAGGCCTGGAAATGCGAGGCGGGGCCTGTGAATGGTCCACGTGTCCCCCTCAGACACCACCCACACTCCTGTGTCCACACAGACACTCACAAGGTCAGACCGGCCAGACACATCCACCAAACACATACAGCGTATGATGATATTCATGCTTTTTCACAGTTTTCTCCCATTTCCTGAACAGCCAGTGAATGCCGTTTTCTGTAGGCCGTGCTCGCTGAAACCTCCTCTGTTAAGTTGGGAGACCATAGACAAGGCCTCACCTGAGCTCAATCTCCATGACTCCAAATGACTCAATTCTCCAAAACAGTCGCCACTTCTTTTCACACTGAAGTTCACAAGTTAAGCTCGCACCTGTAGATTTGAGTCAGAGGAAGAACAGTGTCTTAACAGGATGCAGACCATGGGTCTCATCCACACACTAGAACAGTGTCTTAACAGGATGCAGACCGTGGGGCTCATCCACACACTAGAACAGTGTCTTAACAGGATGCAGACCATGGGGCTCATCCACACACTAGAACAGTGTCTTAACAGGATGCAGACCGTGGGGCTCATCCACACACTAGAACAGTGTCTTAACAGGATGCAGACCGTGGGGCTCATCCACACACTAGAACAGTGTCTTAACAGGATGCAGACCGTGGGGCTCATCCACACACTAGAACAGTGTCTTAACAGGATGCAGACCGTGGGTCTCATCCACACACTAGAACAGTGCCTTAACAGGATGCAGACCGTGGGGCTCATCCACACACTAGAACAGTGTCTTAACAGGATGCAGACCGTGGGGCTCATCCACACACTAGAACAGTGTCTTAACAGGATGCAGACCATGGGGCTCATCCACACACTAGAACAGTGTCTTAACAGGATGCAGACCGTGGGGCTCATCCACACACTAGAACAGTGTCTTAACAGGATGCAGACCGTGGGTCTCATCCACACACTAGAACAGTGTCTTAACAGGATGCAGACCGTGGGGCTCATCCACACACTAGAACAGTGTCTTAACAGGATGCAGACCGTGGGGCTCATCCACACACTAGAACAGTGTCTTAACAGGATGCAGACCGTGGGGCTCATCCACACACTAGAACAGTGCCTTAACAGGATGCAGACCGTGGGGCTCATCCACACACTAGAACAGTGTCTTAACAGGATGCAGACTGTGGGGCTCATCCACACACTAGAACAGTGTCTTGCATTGTTATAAATAATTTTCAGAAATGTCATTAAATCAAGGACATTCCAATCTGTCGACTCATGAATCAGTCAACAGTGTGAAGACTGTTGGCTCAGAGTTTCATTAATCAAGTTAAGGAAGGCCTATTGATTACTTATTGAGTTATTACTGAATTAAAATTAATAAACTATGAACTCATGCAACTATAAACTAATTATATTCATTTAACTTCAATATAATGCATTTTTAAAAGGCATTTAAAATATCTGGAAAAGGCTGAACATGAGGCATACCTTAATATCATCAGTGATACCCCTATACACACCTCCAGCTTAAGTGTGTCTCCAGAGGAGTGTTAAACCAAATAACAGTATTTGGATTAGCAGACAAACAAGGCTAGTACACTGGGCTTGTTTCTGGGATTAACCTTGAATTATGTGCTGACGTTTACCATGGAACAGAGGAAAGGAACACTGAAAGCTCCAATTTTATTAATATTCATGCTTAGAGATTAGACTCTGGTTAAACTTGTTTCATTTACAGAGGAAGGCAGTTTAGAATCCTCCCAAACTGAAACCATGCTGCATAATCTTGGAATATATATTTTTATGCTGTTTATAAATGTCCAATTCAGCAAGCAAACAAGCAAGCTCCCCAAGCAAACAGGGAGTTCAGAGGATAATTCAAGGTTGCCGGCATTCTTCCCCTCCTGTTACACGTTGGGGCGTTTGAGTCACAAGATCCTAGTATTGACCCCCCCCCCCCTTTACCCAGAACACCCCCTTCATCTGTAGAGAGAGGGGAGGAGCCATGTGAGGGGGTGTGACCCTGTGGGCCATGTGAGGAATGTGACACAGGGGCTCAGAAAAGCAGCTCTCTTATGGTAAAGGGGGTGTGGAAGGGCCAACAGGCACCAGCCAATAGAGTGGGGCCCTGGGTGGACACCTCCACCCCTCCAGCAGCTGGCAGTCAGTGTACAGCTCCACCCTGGAGAGGGAGATGGACAGGGCCATCTCTGTGCCACTCTCCATCCCAGAGGAACATGGCAGGGAACAGCCAAGGGAAACAGCGGGACAACTTGGTTTGACTTGGTTTAGAAAGATACAGGACACAGAGAATGACCAGGCTGGCAGTGTAGTGTAATGGGTAGGGAACTGGGCTTGTAACTCAGAGGTTGCAGGTTCAATTCCCAGGTGGGGCACTGCTGGGTGTACCCTTGAGCTAAAGGTACTTAACTTGCATTGCTTCAGTAAAATATCCAGCTGTATAAATGGATTGCATGTAAAGAAATGTAAACTGTGTAAGTCGCTCTCGATAAGAGCGTCTGCTAAATGCCTAAAATGTAAATGTAAATGTAATTATGGACTTCATTCATGTTGTAAGCTTGAATTGTTCAGTAGATACCCAACTGTATAAAATTATTACTGCACTACACGTTCATGTGTAAAATACAGATTCACCTAGCTACTGTATTAATTTAATATTAACTTTAATTCTAAAATAAGACTTTATACTCTTATACTCATTTGAAACCTTTACAGCTTTTAATTATATGGACCAAAATGAAACGACGATTCTGTGACCTTATTTTCCTCCAGTGTACGCTGTCATAGATTTAATGTCATAGATTTACCTCCAGTCACTCATCACACCCTACACCCCAGCCAGACCCCTCCGCTCAGCCTCCTCTGGCAAACTGACTGTCCCATCCCTCCGGGCGCCCGGCAGCCGCTCCTCGCGGTCTCACCTCTTCTCTGATCTTCCCGCACGGTCAGGACTGCAGAATCACTTCTTCTGCAAGAGACTCAAAACCCACCTTTTCAGACTCCACTACCACTGAATTCTGTACATCTAGCTAATTGTCATCACCACTGCCTACTTGTTTAAGACTTTTTGTATATGTATACTTGTTTACTCCTCAAAAAAACTAAAACAAATTTTTTTTTACTAACCTTTTCCTTCTCAGTGTTACAGGTATGGTATGCAGCCGCCAACAATGATGTCTATCGCTGTATTACTGCACTGATCTCTTGCGCAAACAATGATTGATCTTACCATGTATTAATGCACATCTTATAAGTCGCTCTGGATAAGAGCGTCTGCTAAATGCTTAAAATGTAAATGTAATGTAATGTCACGGGCCTAGCTCCCTCATAGCGATGACTCCAGGTGGTGATGAAGGTGAGCAGGCTTGGTCCAAGGTGCACCTGCAGCTCCAGCTCCTCCCCTCCCTCTCCCAACACCGCCAACAGGCTCCTCCCCTCCCTCCACAGCCCTCGCACCTGCAGCCGAATCACTATGCTTAGGTCATCAGCAAACCTGAAACTCACACAGACACCATGCCATTTGCATTGTGAACAATTTCATCTCTAATCTATGTATAAATAACAACAATAAATTATATTTAACAATAGCCTATGAGATCTGTTGTTCTGACCACTTTCACACAAAACGTATAGTAGTATTAAAGTATTAGTAAACAGGACAATATTTCTGTCAATTATATAATGAATTTCAAGATTCAGCAATGCCCAAGACAAGGGTGATGTCACATTTTGAAATAACAGTCATTGCAACAATCCTAGAAATGTAATTGACATATATAAAAGATGATAATATTTAAATATTATTACATTCATTTTCATTTATACATTTTTTTTAGTGTCTCACATGAGTGGGCAACCTGAACTTGAATATCGAGATGTCGGATTTTAGCACTGGGATGAATTTGTCAGCTTTGTGATAAACTTTGCACAGGCATGTGAAACTAGTCTGGCAGGAAGAACAGGGTTACAGTATGTCTATGCATTATAGAGGGCCCTTTAAACCTTCAAAATGAAACATTGATTTTCATCACTGTTTATTTTGAAGCATTATTACTGTAAATCCTTCTTAAAAGTCACATTCAATTGATGGCGTAACATGTTAAATTGCATTCATCTGGATTATGTGATTAATTATTACTGTCTGTGTTTTTAAACCATTTTTATCTCCCATTTAAATGTTTTCTCACGATGAAATTTGGAATGCCAAATTTGCTATCTGGTATTTGGTATTAGCCACATCCGTCACCAGATCCGCCGTTGATTCGTGAGAGTGCGGAGCGACCCAAAGTGTGTGGTGTCTGGAGCCTCTGCTTCAGAGGGACACATCGCCCAGGAGGCCCTGCTCTACATTTGAATTATTTGTCGTACACAGAGGACCCTTCTGAGCTTGGTCATTTCATATAATGAGGTGAAATTAGTTAATGAATGAATGAATGTGGAGGTGTACACAGTGTCCCAATGGCCGTGGGGACTCTGACTGCACAGCTCTGGGGTCTTGCTGGGGCCCAAACGCTCTCTCTGTGTGGATGGGGGGGGGTGGCGTATTCCCCAATCTCACAGGCCAAACACCCTGAATAATCCAGAGACATTAAAATATTAGACATTTGAAGCAGATGTTTTGATGTTTGAAAGTTTGTGATGTTTGCTGCCCTAAAAGAGGTAACTGAGACACCTGTGTTTGAGGGAGTTTAGAGTCTGTTGTACATCAGTGGTGATCAGTCTCTCCGCAAATGTTTTTTTTTTTTTTTCACATCAAAATGAAAATAATCTACTAACTGTGATAAAGGGCATGCACAGTCATTATAATCACAGTATTATTCAAGATATCAGATCACAGGGCCTCCCGGGTGGTGTAGCGGTTATAACGTTCGATGCTGGCCACTACAACCGGGGTTCCATTCCACCGGCCGCGCCAGAGCCGACTCTGGCCGGGAGTGCCACTGTGGGGTGGCAATTGGCTGTCCGCCCCAGGGAGGGGGGGGGGAAGATGACAGGAAGTTTGCTGCGCACAGGAGTGGCTCTGGAGTCCCGGAGTTATGGTCGACAGTCTCGGAGGAGACGATACTTCACCTTTGTCATTGCCGGTCTCAGGGCTACGACAGCGAACTCACAATACGAGGGGGGGATTGGCATGAAAAATAGAGGGTGTAATTAGCTACTAAATTGGGAGAAAATGGGATAAAATCAGAAACGAAAATTAAAAAAAGATAATAGATTTTGACTGGATCTCTCCCTCAGTGTAGAACGGTGCACTTGAATGGGGGCATGCGCTCACTCAGAGCTTGTTAAAAGCCCTCAGACTGAAGCCGTTTGAGCTTCTGAGTAGTCCCTCTGTGAAGTTACCCTCACACAGTTTAACCCGGCTGGCCATGTTTTCCCACATCTGTTTGCCTGAAGTGCAGGAGGAGCGCTCGGCTCTGTTCTAAGATCAGAGGCCTCACCTGACGGAATGGGAGCAAAGAGCAGGAAGAGGGGAGCGTTCCGCGGCGTTCCGGGCTGTCATGCCACTCATGCAGAAATCTCTCCGAGCAGCCCTTTATGGAGGTCAGGTAGGAGGCTGGCCGGTTGAAATTAGCTCATTGTAGAGGAATAAAGAGATGAGCTGGTGTATTTTTTATTTTTACATTTCAGTATAGGTGGTCCCAGTGGGAATTGAACCCACAACCTAACAATGCCATGCTTTCCTACTGAGCCACACAGAACCAGTTCAGTAGGCTGGGTGGTTGAAATGAGCTCATTGTAGAGACATAAAGAGATGAGCTGGTGTACTTACATTTACATTTTAGGCATTTAGCAGACGCTCTTATCCAGAGCGGCTTACAAGATGTGCATTAATACATGGTAAGATCAATCATAGTTTGCGCAAGAGATCAGTGCAGTAATACAGTGATAGACATTGTTGTAGGCAGCTGAATACCATACCTGTAACACTGGGAAGGAAAAGGTTCAGTGGTATTGGAGTCTGAAAAGGTGGGTTTTGAGTCTCTTGCGCAAGTGAATATTTAAGATGTACAGTAATATCAATATATCATTGCATCATTAGCCTGATCAGAAACCAAAACATGTATGATTAAATAGACTCAAAAAAAAAAGAGCTCAAATTAAGATAACATGATAATATGACTTTACAGGTTTAAAGGCACATCTTTGGAGTAAACACCAAAAGCACAGTGTTCTAGGCGCTTGATTGGTCTCTTAAACTCACACTTCCATGTCTGCATGTAGCCATACAACAGCCTGTCAACAATGTAATTTTTTTGTAAAATTATACATTTCAAGGAAAAACTGTAAGCTCACCTCAAATAAACACTATGGATTGGGATTCAAGAACCAGGACTAGATGTGATCTGAACATCAAGCTACTACATAGAAAGTATATCTACTTATTTTTTCTCTTAAATTTAGTTTTTCTCCTAATTTGGTAGCCAATTACACTCACTCCGAGACGGCACTCGCCAAGCTGACAACCGTAACTCCGGCACCCCAGAGCCACTCCTGTCCCTGGGGCGGACAGCCAATTGCCGACTCTAGCGCGGTCGGGGAATCGAAGTCTTAAATACTGCTGATTCAGTAAAGAGAATGCAACACTTTTTAAAAGGGCAATGAAAGGGAACTCATCGACTGCTGCTCTGAATTTGCTCGAGGTCTACACTGAAAGTTACTGTGCAGGTAAAGATACCTGTATGAGTCTGGTGGTACTCACCTCTAGACAGGGTTACTGGGGATGCCAGTGACTGTCCTCCTCGCTCTCATCCCATCCAGAGTGGGGAGGGAGGGGCCAGTGTGCAGACAGGGAGACGGACCCTACCCAGGCATCTGATACCTGCAGCCAGATGCCCCCAGGGCCAGGAGAATCCCAGATCATCCCACAGGCCTGTGTGTCCATGGAGACGGCAGATGTTCACATGCTGGGCACAGAACTCCTCACCGGACCGCCGTTAGTCCCCTCATGCAGGAGTGAGGCGTTTGAGCCCAGGCTGGCTCCTGCTCTGCTCCACCGCCCTGGTGGTCATTCTCATACTAAACCACAGGTGTGTTTAATGTTTGAGGAAAAAGACAAAGCTCCACTTTATAACTGTAGCTACAAACACAAACGGGAGAGGGTTTTTTTTTGTTTTTTTTTTTTTTACACAAAGCAGTTTTTGAGGATGGGAAGAAAAACAAGCAAAATCTGAAATAAAACAATCATCATTAATGCTTATTGACGATTGCTATTTTAATTCAGATTGTCTGGTTCAAAAAGCGAAATCTCCAGTTATTTTCAGGTTTGTGAAACCATTAAACCCACAACAACAACCTGTGAGGTGTCATCATGGCATGGCGGCCATTTTTATTCAAGAGCATCAGTCATTTTGATTGGTCCTTTTGCACAGAGACTGTAAAACATAATCCTTCACATAACAAAGTATTTTGTCAAAGATATAGACAGGCATCTATATTGAAATATAAAGAGTGCAATAAATGAGACATTTGATGTATTTATATATACTACATACATATATATATGAACCAGTAAGCATTTCTATACCAGAAATTCAGGTGCAACATTGACCCTTTTTAGTTTAGTATGTTTCACAGAACAGTGACTTCACACAGGCCAGTAAAACATGGAGCAAATACTTCCTATTCACATTTCAGTGACGCATCCACAAAACAAAGTACAACACATTACGTCATACATAATTGCTCTCTTGGGAATAATACATGTTTCAAATTCTGGGCTTCTGGCTCCTCTTAAAAAAAACGTAAAAAACCCCCAAAACTCATATCGTTTTGTTGCATGTTTTAAACAAAAATAGAACTGACGTACGTATTGAGAGGGAAAAGCATCGTACGTCTCTTCCGATGTCTCGAATAACATCGATGAATTTGAATATCGCAGGTGGAAATGATTTGATCATGATTTTGAGCAAGCTGTGACAGCTAAGCCTGATTTTCACTCGTCCTCCACGCGGCTGACTTTCCTGTGGAGAGGAGCAGGATCGCTGATAAAGGTAACCGCATTAACATCTCTCCAGTATTAATAACACAAACAGCTATTCATATCAGAAAAGCTTTAAGAGCAAGGCATTTTGGGGGCAAAGGAGTCAGTGTACAGCGGAGGAGAAATCATGTCCCTGGTAAAAGCCACTGCAGTTTGTATTGATATGAGTCATCCCACAGAGGCCAAAGACATTCTCATAA
>JAINUG010000116.1:632500-650000 GCA_029706075.1 Aldrovandia affinis
GCCCCCTGCTGCCGCTGGTCCACCCTGGACCCTGGAGAGGAGAGGAGGAGGAAAGGAGTCACCAGCATGCTCTGTATTTGTGGTTCTGTGTGGCTCAGTAGGTAAGAGTGTGGTTCTGCTAAAAGGCATATATTATATTACTGTATTTATTTATCCATGAGTTTATTTGTAAGGGACAAGCACAGAGAACATTGACAGCCGCAGAAGCAGTGCCCGATGCACTGTACATGTGTATGTAGCCGAAGCTCATTTCCAACACCAGTCCCTTAATAGGCATTGATAGTTCAATCAATCAATAAAATAATAAAATGACATTGTTATAGTTTAAAATCAATGCATACAAAGACCGAAAACAACAGCAGCAACAACAACCATACATGACACGACAAAAAAACTTGTCGAACATGAGCTCAAATACAGTAATGATTAGTTGGTGTCATGATTACAAATATTATTACAATTATTATTATTATTATTATTATTATTAAATTGTGGAAACTCCATCAACAAATACAATCCAACTGGCGGCGGATATTCCACTTTCTCTAAATGACCTGCTAAAAGACATTGAGAACAATACATTATTAGTACATTTAATTTGAGAGCAGAACTGAACAGGTATGGACGTTACAGACGAGGCGAGGCGGTGACTGACCTGGGGCCTTGTGGCTCCGCCTCCTTGGTCTGTACAGCCGGTCCGGGCTCACCCTCTCTAGAGAGTACTCATCCAGCCAAAGCCCATTCACACACTGGTCACCGATGGTGGAGAAGGAGCGCTTCATTGGGCTGCTGTCGGTCATCACCTGCTGCACACACATAAACACACACACACACACACACACACACACACACACAAACACACACACACACACACACACAGACAAACCGCAATACGACACACTTTTTCACTTCCATTTTCAGACCGAGCACCACACCGTGGGAGAATGCACTAAGTCTGGAGAACAGAACGGTCTCGTTTCAAGCTGAAGACACACATTTTAAACTCAAACTCACCGCTCAAAGCCGGTACGTTCTCTCTCCTCAGATACAAACAGCTCTCCTATCTATCTATTCATATATAACGAACATTGACATGACGTTAACTTTCCTTCCTGCCGCCTTGCTGTTCGAGACAAAGTGGTTCGGCAACTCGGACGTCCGACACATCGGGAGGTCGGGAAGTGAGCGCAAAAGCAATCGACCCTTTCCACCGTTTGAGAAACCCCCGACGTTGTTTCGCAACACGGACGCGATTGAGCTCGACGCAGTCGCCATTGACGACCGGTTCATGCAACACCTCTGGAACGGGGGCAACGGCACAGAAACAACCCCCTCCTCGCGCAACCCAAACGCGTGACCCAAACACCTGCCCCTCCCCTGCCCCCTGCGGGAGGACCGGGGGGAGGGGGAGACCTCCTGCAGGGGCTCATGGGAAGAGAAGTTTAGAGGCTGTACCTGTGGTTCTACCGTCAGTCGAGGCATAGAGGAGGCTCGGATAGACACGGCCCTCCACGGCACCCTGAGGGGGGCGCCCTGCCTGTTAGTGGGGCAAAGGATGCGGTTAAACTCTTTGCGCCCCGGGACCTATGTAATCAGAGAAAGAGGGAGAGAGACATGAAAAGTCCTGAAGAACAAGAAAAGGAGAAACAGGAGAAGAAGTCTGCAGTGGTGATGTGAGGCTGATGCAGTATGCTGACGTGGGAATAGTGTCTCTCCCCCTCCTCTGCTCACTTTTGAAAAAGCACTGGAGCGCATCGGGCCAGCCGAAGAACAGGGCTGCGTATTGCCAGTGTCATGCGTTCACTGCGTGTCCTCGAGACAGGCTCGGCCACTTCCTGCGTGTTCCGGCGTACGTTAAAGAAAGCCATGCTAGTTAAAGCGTGGGAACGTCGAATACGAAGCGGGCCTCCACATGCAGAGTGAGGGTATTAATCTGAGCAACACAAGCGCAGCACGGAGGTTTCGCTCGAAACAAAGCATTTTGAGAGCGGCTCTGGGCTGTGGTGAGGTTGTGCATGTAAGCAGAATGCACACACACACACTCATACACACACTCATACTCACACACACACACACACACGCACGCACACACACTCATACACACACTCATACACACACGCACATTCAGTGTTAGCTGCACTGAACATATGAAACAAATATACCCGTCTAATACTGAATGGTGTGTTCATACACACACACACACTTAGGTCCAAAGAAGGCAAAGACTCAACAGGTCGAATATCCTGAGGGAAACTGTGCCGCCCGCAGGAAAGAGAACAACCAAACCCAGAGCGCTCAACATTTACACGCCACTAACACCACAGAACAAGTGCCCACACCACGCACCACGCACCACACAAGGCGTTTGGGATTTATACAGCACATAAGCAGACCGAGTCAGAAGGTTTCCTTCCCAGTGTTACAGGTACGGTATGCAGCTGCCAACAATGATTGTCTATCACTGTATTACTGCACTGATCTCTTGCGCGAACTATGATTGTTCTTACCATGTATTAATGCACATCTTGTAAGTCGCTCTGGATAAGAGCGTCTGCTAAATGCTTAATGTAAATGTCAAATGTCAAATGTAAAAGGCTAGGCAAAGGATCAGAGCGAGACAGCTCAGGTTCCAGCGTAACGTTTGGCACAATCACAGGGTTCGCCACGAAGCAGAACGGCGTGGAGCCCCTGTTTGGAGAAAGCTACAGCAGCCTCCCTCCTGGTGGCCTGTGACAGACGGGAATGTTTCAGGGAACACTGCGGATCACAGATAACACGGATGAAACATGGATGCTGACAGGAGCAGGGAGTGGGAGATGGGGGAGAGAGAGAGAGACGGAGCCAGCAGATGATGTGTGTGATCCCAGCTCTGATGAGCGTGGTCTAGGGCGGCCATTTCCAAAACGCCAGAATGGTGACCAATTTAAAACCATAACCTTTAAAGACATAACCATAACTAATTGAAAATGTGTACCCACAATAGCTGGATGGTCTACTTTTGGTATTAAATAAATAAAATCTGTGCTCTTTTGACCACTCTGGGTTGGATGAAGTCTTCCGTTTGGGCATTTTCCAGGGCTGGCACTTAAAGACAAATCGCGTAGCACTTAAAGACAAATCGTGTCGCGCCACAGTGTAGTGCAAGAAGAACATATTAAAGTGTGGCATTTGTTGACATTTATTAGACCAATGACACGGGCGATTGACAAATATATAAACCAATAAGAAGCACGTGCAAATCTTCAAACGTGATTTAATGAAGAACTGAGTGTGTTTCTAGTCTAGACTTCAGAAGGAGGAAAATGGGCGTCCAGCAGAGAATTGGCTTAATGCTGGACGTACGGCCACCCTATCTACAGGTGCGAGCTTAACTTGTGAACTTCAGTGTAAAAAGAAGCGGCGACTGACATCACGTGTTTCGGAGAATTGAGTCATTTGGAGTCATGGAGATTGAGCCCAGGTGTGGCCTTGTCTATGGTCTCCCAACTTATCATCGATCATCTGCCAGACAGAGGACAGAGCGCTTGAAAAGCGGACAGACGTATGGCCACCCTAGTGTGCTCCTTCCTCTGGAGCGCTGGGTTCAGTCTTGTAAGTCGCTCTGGATAAGAGCATCTGCTAAACACTTAAAATGTAATGTAATGTTTAGCATGCACGCACACACAGACGGTGGGTGGAGACTCTGGTACAGGACCGCAGTATCTGGGCCAAAAGCTGATGAGAGATGGTCAAGCTTCCTTGTGCAGCGATGACACTCCAATAGCAATGAGCACCAGTGCTTTTTGTGTGTGTGTTTGATTTTGATTCTGGAAATGTAGTCTCAAACAAAGTCTGACGACAATGCCAGTGGAATGAGGGAAAAGGAGCATTCACCCTTCAAGCCCTGAGACCCCAATCAAACACCCCCCCTCCCTCCACTGACATCAGTATACTGCATATGGATTTTGGGGGTAACATGTTGATTTGCTGGACACAGACAGTGATGGACCCCAGTGGATGAGACAGGGATGGGAACATTGCGCTCTCTCCCCTCTAGGGGGCAGTACTCCACGCTGGCCCAATAATCAAGCTTGTTCTGACTGGCTCACAGCCACATCCCCACAGCGTTTAATCTCCTCTCTCAACATCCCAGGACATTAAGAGATCCATCAATATTTAAGCAGAGTCACTGGCTCTCAGGAACTCTATTTCCCCCCCTTTAGCAGTGATCAAAAAGCTTGATTTGAAATATAAAATGCAGTGAACTAGACAATGCTTCCACCCCTCTCCCCCCAACACCTCCATCCTCCTCAAAATTAATCAAATAATTCCCTCAGAGGAAACCAGGCTAATGTGGTCCCTACAGTTTTGTATGTGAAATCTGCAGGTCTCCTGTGACTCAGTGATTTTAGTTTCCTGGTGAAGAGACCAGCATGGCAAGTGCTGAATGAACCAATTCTCCAACTCTCCATTATCAGATTCATACTGAACAGAAGAAGACCCACCACAAAGTGGGGAACTGTAACTCTTAATCCATTTTCATAAGGGCCGTATCATTGACTGATGCACCATCATTTCCTATTCATTCAGTCACTTTTACACATACTACTTTATCTCTATATCTTATGTTTTATGTTTTCTGTGGCTGTACAGGGCTGAATGACTGAATTCTGTGCCTTGGTCTCTGTTGGTCATGTGATCGTGGCTGTTGGTCATGTGGGCGTGGCTGTAGGTCATGTGACTGTGGCTGTAGGTCATGTGGGCGTGGCTGTTGGTCATGTGGGCGTGGCTGTTGGTCATGTGATCGTGGGTGTTGGTCATGTGGGCGTGGCTGTTGGTCATGTGACCGCAGACTCCTCCCTCACCAGAGAGTGGTGGTGATGCAGGTGGTGAAAGTCTTCCTTCTCTCCGATGTCTGGAGACCTGGGCTGCATGAACAGCTCCTGGGGTGAGATGGGACTGAGAGCCACAAAGCCCCCTCTGGTCCTGGTGGGATACACAGGAACACACAGAACCTCAGATACCTTAACCTCTCTCTCTCTCTGTCTCTCCCTCTCTCTCTCTGTCTCTGTCTCTCTCTCTGTCTGTCTCTCTCTCTCTGTGTCTCTCTCTTTCTCTCTCTCTCTCTCTGTCTCTCTCTCTCACACACCCACACAGCCCTCCCCACACACCCACACACACACAACACACACACACACACACACACACACACACACCCTTCCTACACACACACACTCTCTCTCACACACACCCCCCCCACACACATACACACACACACACACACACACACGCAGGTGTGCATTAGTGTGATTTACAGGGCTGATCCAGCGTTGTGGGGCAGGAAGGGGAGCGCTTTGGCGCTGGAGAGGATGTCCTGGGGCAGGGAGGACGCGTCCATGCGCTGGAACATCGGAGCGTGTTTCTGCAGTGACAGAGAGAGCACAGAGCAGCCAATCAACAGCAGGCACACACGCAGCAGCCAATCAACAGCAGGCACACACGCAGCAGCCAATCAACAGCAGGCACACACGCAGCAGCCAATCAACAGCAGGCATACTGACAGCACCGCTTCACAGACAATGTCAGACACTTACTTCTGTACATCTAGCCAATTGTCATCACCACTGCCTACATGTTCAATACTTTTTGTATATCGTCACCTTCTTAAAATAATGGCCTAAGTCATATTTTCAAGTTTTTCAAAAACTGAATAAACTGAACCAAATATAGAATATATGATATTTATTAATCATTTCACACAAAAAGGTAATGACAATATATGACTATTGACATACAAATAACGCTGTCTGTCAATTATGTAACATAAGAGGATTAGATTACTTAGGCCAATTTATGAACATGCCGTTGTGACTTAGGCCAAATTACTTCTGAAGTAGGTGACTTAGGCAAGCAGCCGCCATCTTGAAAGCTTGTAAAATTGCCTAAGTCACATTTGTCTTGTGACTTAGACAAAAAATAAAACGGCTTAAGTCACACTCTTGACATAGGCCATTATACTACCGGGGTAAGAACAGCATGATCTTTTCAATTAAGGATGTAGGCAATGTATCCTTAATCATCCAGCATCATGAAGAGATGACTTAGGCAAAAAAATATTTTTCCTCAAAAAATGACTCAGGCCATTATTTTAAGAAGGTGACGATATGTATCCTTGTTCACTCCTCATTAAAAAAATTTACTAACATTTTTCTTCCCCACAGCTGCCAACAATGATGTCTATCGCTGTATTGCTGCACTGATCTCTTGCGCAAACAATCTGTGTAACTTGCCCGTTAACTTGGCTGCATGGCATACCTGCTAAGGACAATGATGAAGAGGTGGGTGGCAGTGTAGTATAATGGTTAAGGAACTGGGCTTGTAACTCAGAGGTTGCTGGTTCAATTCCCAGGTGGGGCCACTGCTGTTGTGCCCTTGAGCTAAAGGTACTTAACCTGAACTGCTTCAGTAAAATATCCAGCTGTGTAAATGGATTATATGTAAACTGTGTAGTCAAACCCGGGATAGAAATTGTCTTAGTGTGAAAGTATTATTTAGAAAACATTACTTTAATTAAAACTATTAAAAAAATAATGACATACATATGTAGGAAAACAACGGTCATTAAAAAAATGAAATGCCATTTGTAAATAATTGGAAATATTTGCATACGATCCCAGGAAGCAAATTATGCAGTAGTTGTAATACATTGGACAATTATAAATTGAATTTTAGCATAGAGCTGTTTAATTATTATTCTGATTATAAATGAGTCCTTGTTAACCTTTCTGCCCCTCATTTCAAAATCTCCTCAGCGACGGTAAAGTAATTGCACTCATTAGCTGTTTGGGGACCACTGAATATATATCCCTTTTTAAAATATAATTTAACATTTCAACTTATCAATATTTAAATACCTTCAAATGCTGTTTGCTTTGTGAGATTTGGTTTAAATATTTGTAAGTAATATTTGTTATTTGTGAGATCAATATTTGAATATTAAAACAAACATTTGCTGTAGCTGAGCACGTTTATGTGAATAGAATTTTGTATGGTAACGGAGGGCAGTTAGCCTAGCCACAGAAATGCTAGCTGCCCTCCACTGCACTTCGCGTGTAGCATGCTAGGTGGCTAACAGCAGCCTACGAAACTATAACATGTCCCAGGGGCCCTAGCGGCCAGCTAGGTGTAAGTTCACTAGCTAGTTATGTTCATAATTGTTCTAATATGAGAAACCACATGTGATGGGAATGAAAGCCCCGTTGCGAATGATGTATGAATGTGTATATGTGACGACCGATCATCATTGTGTGTGTATGCGTTGAGAATGGCCGCTGTGTGTTTGTATGTGTGAGTTGTACTTCCCCTGTGCTACACGCTTTATTCTAATAAAGAAGTAGTTCTGAAATGGAAAAGCAAAGTCTCTCGACTCTTGATTCTGTGGCATCCACTGCTGCAATATGTTGGTATTCACAAATACTATGTTTTGCCAAGCGTGGAAGAGTTACAGTGTAATAATCTTGATATGGATGGAAAGGGTGTTTTTGCTGCTCGGTACCTGCTCCTCCAGCTGCTGTCTCAGCTTCTTGGCTTTGCTCTGCTTGTAGTAATCCATGATCATCATGGCTGCATAGATCTTCCCGATCGTCATGTCGCTCGCTGGAACACCAGTAAGCCATTAATCACACTGCTCACGCATATGAGCTCAATCCTGCATCCTTTTTTTTACATGTTTTTCTGATTTTATCCCATTTTCTCTCAATTTAGTAGCCAATTACACACTCTCTTTTTCATGTCAATCCCCCCCTCGTATTGTGAGTTCGCTGCCGTAGCCCTGAGACCGGCAGTGACAAAGATGGAGTATCGTCTCCTCCGAGACGGCACTCGTCAAGTTGTCAACCATAACTCCGGTATGCACACAGGGCCACTCCTATACGCAGCAAACTTCCTGTCGGCTTCCCTCCCCCCCTCCCTGGGGCCCACCTTTGTGCACGGGCACCAGCAGGTCCAGGGTCTTCTGGGAGAGGTGCGGCCAGATCACGCTGATCTCTTTCTGCAGCTCCACGTCCAGCTGGCCCCGGTCATCGCCTCCTGGACACCGGATAATGACAGGCGGTCAGCCGCCTACACCATTACCGCCGACTGACCCAACACTCATCGAGGGACTGCTCAAGGCACCGCACTGATATCTCTCTCCCCTCCAGCCAAAATATATGACACACGTCAAAGGCCCATTGCTTCTGGGCTGTGCAGGGAGTACAGACCAGAGTTGTGACTAAGTCACTGTTACGCAAGTCATAAGTAAGTCTCAAGTCTTAACCTTCAAGTTTCAAGTAAGTCCCAAGTCCCAGTGTTACAGGTATGGTACGCAGCTGCCAACAACAATGTCTATCACTGTATTACTACACTGATCTCTTGCGCGAACTATGATTGTTCTTCCCATGTATTAATGCACATCTTGTAAGTCGCTCTGGATAAGATGCTAAAATGTAAAAGCTCTGTTATGACTTGCCCCCAAAATACCCCAAATTCCAGGTGTCCAAAAAAAAAAAAAAAAAAAAAAAAAAAGGAAATACTTTTTTACATGAAACAGATACATACGCAAAGTCAGAAAGGAAAGAAAGATGACAGAACTGCCTCTGACCTCTGGCGATTTTGATCTCCAGGGCAGTGCGTATCAAGGCCATCAGGGTGGAGGTGAAGTGCACAGACATCTCCTCGTCCACGGGCATGTTCATGAGCACAAGACGCTGCGGTTATTCAAGCAGCAAGGGGAAGAAATACGCTCAGTAAATAAATACAGTTACACATGGAGAAAACAGAGCAGTTAGCTGTTGAAAACAGCAACAGCAGTCAAACAGAGGAGCTAGCCATTAATGTGTCAGAACTACGTTGAGGTCACTGGTCCTGTCTCTTATCAGCGAGAGCTCATGTCTTTAACTCTTTTACTGTACATCACGCCATCTCAATTTCCTTGTAATATCTACAGTCACTATTTCTGTATTTCAACACTCAATGTAACACAACATATTGACGATCAGGAAATTTTACATTACAAATATGAAATTACGGGTTGAAATGAACATTGAGCTACATTTATAATTTAAACAAATTGTTCTACTGGAGAGATGAGTATTTTCTGTGTTTGCTATTCATAAGAACAACATGTTCTGCAGACCTCTTGCTTTCAGAACAACAAGAGAGAGAGAAACACAGAGGGTAGAGTTTCCTATCCTCTGGCAGACTGTAATCACATTCTTATCAACATCACACCATGTACACATCATGCTGGGGAAGGGGTGGCCCTGTGTCTGCACAATAACAGGTCTGCACACAGCTCACATGTCAAACACAGAGGACAGGGATGGGGGGAGAGAGAGAGAGAGAGAGAGAGAGACGGAGGGCACGGGAGAAAGACATGCACGTGTAAGAAAAACGAAAATGGAAGAAAACTATGTAGCCGCGGAAGAGGTTGTGTGACTCTATGAAAATTGTCTGCGTGTTTGACTGATTCACGGATCACACTCAGGCCACAACTGAGCCACACAGTGCAGTTTAGCCCAGGAAACACATGAAGAGGACATCACCCAAACATATAACTAAAAGATATTGTTAATTTAATTGTACACATCATTTATGACTTGTCATATGGTACATACAATTTTACATTTAAAGGTTACATAGTAAACTGTGTAGATGTTTGGAAATTTGAATTTATATTAGTGTGGGCACTATGACATAATTGTAATATTTTGCCTATATTTTTTGCAACCACACTCTTGCTTAGACTGAGAGTTTGTGGAGATGAATGGAGATAATAACCTGATAAAAGCCTTCACTGTATTATTCAGATATCAGAACAGGATGTCGTGTTCTCTGCTCCACAGGCTGTTAGAACAGTGCATACGGAGTTAAAGACTCCATCAAGGAGTTTTTACAGTTTGAAAGTGCAATCTCCATTTGTTACAATCTTCATTTTGATAAAATGTTGCTAGATTTTAAATAGATGGAAGATATGGAATAATTCTAGTCTTTTTAAGTATTAATTTTAAATAATTTTAGTATGTATTTGATATCTTGCACTTTACGTGAACATATCAAATGTCATATTTTTTTACCAGGCTCAGAAGTCCCTCAGAAATAAATCCAATTCTTCAGCAGCATTTCTTGCATGACCATCAGATGGTTCATATTTTAAACCTGAGCAGTATTGTATTATTTTCAGTATATCTTCACCAGTTTTAAGGCATTTTGTTTGGTCACATGTTGTCCTTTGCAGTGTGTTTCGTGTGATATTTTACCAAACCAAAATATTTAGTCTTCTGGGCTGATGATGTAAAATTCTAAAACCAACAAACTGACAAGTTGACTCTAGGGAAGAACTTCCCCTTTTGGGGAAACCTGTGATTTTGCACCACATCAGTAACTTGTAACTACGGCTTATTCCTCACAAACTTAATTCATGAAGCTATCCTCACTGAAAAACACGAGACAAACACAGACATTACCAGTTCTGTCACAGCTTTAGAGAAGGAAAGACTTGGACACTGAACAAGAACAACTTTGACGAGCCCCCTTCTTCTTTTTTTTTTTTTTTACCAGACAAATATAAACGTTTTTGTTTTGCATTTTGCTTGGATGCACTGATTGATGAAAGACTCTTTCTTTGATCTACCTTATAAGCGACTTTGGAGGGACATTTCTTGCCCAGGCCTAGTGGTGGTGACATGTGGGTCAGCATCTCATACATTGCAGTGTAATGAATACGGCCACTGGGGGGCGTCAGGGAGCAATGCGGATGAGGAGGAGGAGGAGGAGGAAGAGCAAGAGTAGGGCAGGCATTCCCAGGGAACAAAAGGAGAGGAAAAAAGGAGGATATGGAGAAGAGGACAAATACAAACAGAAAAGGAGAACAGAAGAAAAAGGGAGAAATAACAGAAAGAAGGTTATTCAATGCAAGTCTTAGAGGAGAGGAAAAGGAGGGAAAACATGACAAAATCAAACAAAAAAATCAGGTTTTCGTCTTTCTATGCAGAGTTTGCATAGAAACCGGAGGAGGGCGGAGTCTTGGGGGGGCACAGGAATGACTGCTCGACCCAGTGATCTGTGAGCTCCCTGGCCGTCCGACGCAAACACACAGCATAACCAGCGTGAGGCGCTGTGGTGGTCACAAGCCCACCCGTGTCCCTAACCTCAACCCTACGGTTCCTACAGAGACCCCTACACAGCAGCAGCTTCAGCACAGATCCGGGCGCAGAGAGACAGGCCTTCCAGTGACTGAGTCAGACTGAGGCTGGAACACACAGGAGCCTAGAGCCAGGACGCACAAGGAAGCGTGCCACCATGACTCAGAGAAAACCCACCTGTCCTTAATCCTGCATGGTTAAAGTATGCAGAAACGAAACACAACAATGCAGGATAATGAACTCAGGGAAAATGTGACTATATTTAATGTGCCTTCTCTCACAGTTGTCTGAACGTTTATGTCAACAGTGCACAACGGTTTGAATCCGGTAGGTTATTGTAAAGTTGTAAAATTGTACAATTTCCCCTCCCAGATAAGCTTATCTTACTCTCTCCTACGGTGCCTTTTTAAATGTGTTTTTACAGCTGACAGATGTCAGTGGAGGACCTGTCTCTTTGCACCACACGGTCACAGCTCAGTCATTCCTTGGCCTGGGGCAGAACAGGGCCTGGCCAGGGCAGACAGGCCAGTGGGAGGGGTGTAGGCTGGTGGATTCCTGGGAGAAGAAGGGGGAAGGGGGGCGTTGGAGGAAGTGGGAAGTGAGGAGGGATAGTGTGGGAGTTCGTGGGGAGGAGCCAAACCTTGCACGCCACCCTGTAGGGGCAGTTCTTTCCAAAGCCCAGAGGAGGCGAAATGGTTCGCACTACTTTGTACATGTCCTTATAGTGAATCCTTCCACTGGAAAGAAAATACACGGAGTTAGGAACAGAGAGATCGCCCTCTGCTGGGCAACACAGGAATGAGCATGGACTCGTCCTTGGCGGCTGGGCGTGAATAGAGCCAGGACTGGAGGAGCCGTCCCACATAGCACAACTGGGAGGGGGGGGTCCAGCGCAACTTTAAACAGACCAAACAGTCTGGGGCCTGAAGTGTTCACAAAAAGAAATTTATTAACATCATTACTGCAGCTTTTGAATAATGTATAAATGCAACAGCAGTGCAACACCGCATATGGAAGCAGGGGATATTTAAAATGGCTTCAAATGGAATATATTTCAGGCATAATTACAAAGAATGAATGAATTTGGGTCGAATTGACTTTCAATTCAGTAAACTTCAATCTGTCAATTTAAAATATGTATCAGATCTTACTGACTGACATGCTTTTTAGAGTGACACCATAATGGGCAGTCAGTCACCAAACCTGCGTGCATTTCCACCTGTGACACCTGCTGGTCACATCGCTTACAAACTGAACGCTTTATGAATAGTGTACACAACAAAAGAGGGTCACGCAACACAGGTAAAATACAGTGTATACACAAGTAACCACAGAGATTGCCTTGTGGAAAACTAAGCACTGTACCCTGCAGGAGGAGACATATACACACACACACACACACACTCTCACGCTCTCACGCACACACACGCACAGAGCGCACACACACACACACACACACACACACACACACACACACACGCACACACACACACACACACACACACAGAGACTCACACACACACACACACACACACACACACACACACGACACACACATGCACACACACACACACTCTCACACACACACACACACACGCACGAGCGCACACACACACACACACACACGCACACACACACACAGACACACACACACAGACACACACACACACACACACACACACACACACACACACACACACACACACACACACACACACACACACACACACACACTCACACACACACACACACACACACACACACACACACACACACACACACACACACACACACACACACACACACACACACACAGACACACACACACACACACACACACACATAAACACACAGGACTGATGAGGTGGTAGAAGCTTTCCAAGGGTGTGCTGAAATTCCAGGTTAGAAATACATAAACACAGAGTATATAGACTTGACGACACAGAGAAATGGCAATTCTGGGGACAGTGTCCTGAGAAGATTATTACAGCAAGTGTTAAACGCCTGCTTGGACACTGCACTCTTCCTATAGCCTTTACTTATAAACAGGGGGGCACATAAGGGGTATGCCAGTATGCATTCGCATCCTCAAACGTTAATCTCGTACCAAGCAAGATGACAAACTTTTGAAACATAGTTCATCACTGGTAAGTTAATTGACTTAGTTAGTTAGTTAATGAACTTACCAGTGATGGACAGATCAAACTTAAAGTCGCGTTTGTTTGTCGTCTTGCTTGATATACAATTAACGTTTGAGGATGCGAATGCGTACTGGCGTATCACTTATGTGCACCCCTGTCTATAGTCAATAAATTGACAAGATATAGACAGTATAATAGATTTTAGTCAGAATTATTGCTATGCTAAATAGCATTATCGATGATCGCCGTATTTAGCGAAGCTATTGATAAATGCTCTTTGTCGTGGGTGACACACTCAGGAGGGTTGTGAGCTACGTGTGGACTGGACAGCAGCCTCGTACCCGAGGCCAGGCGTGCGGGGCAGAGTTTTGGGGGGTGCAGGGATGGGGGTGAGGTGTGTGAGTGTCTCTCCCTCACCATGCGGCGCGATCGTACTCCCCCCAGATCCTCACGAACTCGTCCAGGTGATGAGGGCCCAGGATAGAGGAGTCCCGCGTGAGGTACTCAAAGTTGTCCATGATCACCGCCACGAAGAGGTTCAACATCTGGGGAGGAGGAGGAGGAGAGGCAGGGCCATTCAATATTCACCAGACCGCCCGCGTGCTCGAGGGTGCAGGGCCGCACACTCACCAGGAAGGAGCTGAAGAAGATGAAGGAGACGAAGTAGAAGTAGGCGAAGTCGGTGCCGCAGTTGCGGGCGTCTGCGGGGGCCGGGGGCGATAGGGAGGTGTCGTTCTCACACTCCCTTCCCTCCAGACAGGCCAGCATGATCTCCTGCCACGACTCTCCAGTGGCACTCCTGGTGAACACAGGCGACGTCACTAATCTGACACTCATCAATGGATCAATATCAATATCTTGAGGGTTTAAAAAAATCACTGTAAAATAAGCACTCTCACAGTGATCGAAATAATCGAACACAGCTGTAACTGACTTTAGGACTACCTGTTTATATCTTTCTATCTGACATACAGGTAGCTTAATAGAGCGTTGGGCCACCACAAGCCACCAGAACAGTTTCAATGCACATTGGCATAGATTCTACAAGTGTCTGGACCTCTACTGCAGGGATGCACCACTATTATTCCATGAGAAATCCAATCCTTCCACCATGAGATGGCCATGGCATGTGGTTTACATAATTTTAATGCTCATCAAACCATTCAGTGACTCATGCCCTGTGGATGGGGGCATTGTCATCCTGGAAGAGACCACTCCCATCAGGATAGAAATGCTTCACCACAGGTGAAAATGGTTTTGTATTTATTGCCATTTAGATCCACTCTTGGTTGAGTGTATCTAAACCATGCCAGGAAATGTACCCCATGTCATAACAGAGCCACCAGAACCTTTCATTTACTCAAGTGTTTCTTTTATTTGGGCAGTTTCCTGTATATCTGTATAATTGATCTCCTGATAGGAGAGCTAACTGGGTTATTGATGTCAGTCCCACCTGAACAGCAGCATGAGGGCACCGAAGAACGTCTTGAAGTTGTTGTGTGGGCTGATGGTCTTGCCAGGAACCAGTTTGATGTTTCCAAACACCTTTAGCAATATTTGGGAAGAGTTATTGCGATATAGCAGAATCGTTACAGCAGCCCAACACAAGAAATGCAAGAAATAAGAAAAAAATAATAAAATTGCCCATCGTGCATTATGGACAAATGGACACTAGTTGAAAGGTCAGTATGAAGGTGTCTAGCACATGAGTGTCTCTTATACGCAATTTCTGAATCTGTCAAAACACTGCATTATGGCCTCCCAGGTGGTCCAGTGGTTACAAACGCTGGCCACGGCGACCGGGGTTCAATCCCACCGGCCACGCCAGAGGCGGCTCTGGCCGGGAGTGCCACTAGGGGGCAGCGATTGGCTGTCTGCCCCAGGGAGGGGGGAGGGAAGCCGACAAGACGTTCGCTGCGCACAGGAGTGGTTCTGTAGTACCGGGTTACGGTCGACGGCCTGGCGAGTGCCGTCTCGGAGGAGGCGGTACATCGCCTTTGTCACTACCGGTCACAGGGCTATGGCAGTCAGCTCACATTACGAGAGGGGTGGGGGGGATTGACTTGAAAATACCAGGTGTAATTGACTACTAAAGGAAAAAAAAACCCACTGCATTATTCTTAAAAGGGTCAGATCTACCATTCTGCACACTGTGGCATTTGCCGTAATACACACTGAAACACACACTGGAGGAACACGTCCTTACCTGCATCCCGATGATGGCGTATATGAAGAACAGCATGGCGATGAGCAGACACACATAAGGGAGAGCCTGGAAGGGAAACAGAGGAGCCAGTAAGCCTCTCTCTGAAGTGCACAATTCAGCTGACAGTTCAACCCAGCTCAGCCTCGAGAGGCCCCTTCCTCTGCTGCCCCTCCTGGCCGAAGCAGGGACTGACCTTGAAGGACTGGACGAAGGTCCAGAGCAGGATGCGGATGGTGTAGCCCTGCCTCAGTAGTTTGATCAGCCTGGCGGCACGGAACAGCTTCAGGAAGCTCATGTTGAAGGGGGGCTGGCTTTGAGACGGGGTCTGGGAGCGCGAAAGACGTAAAGCAAATGTCTTTGTCCAGCACGCTGAAGTTCAAATCAAAACATATCAGTAATTCCATATGATGACTGCTTATAGCGGAAAAGTGAACAGTGATGGTAGTTTACGCCTAACTTAAGCATGGCTATCGTTGAGATTTTCTTGTGATTGTGTTAAAAAAAACGATTATACCTGCATACCCACCAGGTCAACTATAATTTCGGTGATGCTCCCCAGAACGGTAATGAAGTCGAATATGTTCCAGGTGTCCCGGAAGTAGTTCTGTAAATGGAGAGGGGTAAGGAGAGCTGCAGTCAAATGCCTTTGTTGTTGTGAAAAGAGATAATGGCAAGCACATTTAATATTCACCTCTGACCCTGTCCTCTGGGGTGTTCAAATACATGTGCAGAACTATCCATAATATATTTATTAACAACTTACAAATATAATAACATATGCCATTTAGCAGACACTTTTATCCAAAGCAACTTACAGTAGTGAATGCATACATTTTTCAGTATATGTGGTCCCAATGGGAATTCAACCCACAACCTAAGCGTTGTCAATGCCATGCTCTACCTACTGAGCCACACAGAACCACGCTCTACCTACTGAGCCACACAGAACCACACTCTACCTACTGAGCCACACAGAACCATGCTCTACCTACTGAGACACACAGAACCACGCTCTATCTACTGAGACACACAGAACCACGCTCTACCTACTGAGCCACACAGAACCACGCTCTACCTACTGAGCCACACAGAACCACGCTCTATCTACTGAGACACACAGAACCACGCTCTACCTAGTGAGCCACACATAACTTCCTCTATGCAGAGCATATTACACAGTGAGGAGTAAGATAAGACTGAGAATACTGTATCTGTCTCTTTTAATGTGGGACTTACTGTACAGTACGATGCAACGTGTGAACAGCATAATGAGGATTCATAGTGATACAGCCCTACAGGTAGGCCTAAGGAAGACAGTGTACGCCTCACCACAATGTCTCTCAGCTCTGGCTTCAAGATTATCGCAGCAGCAGCTCACCAAGAAGCCAAAGGCCAAGATCTTCAGAATGCACTCCAGGGAGAAGAGCACAGTGAAGGCTGTGTTCAGATGCTTCAGGGCCGTGTCATAGGACAGAGGGGCGGAGTAGTACTGCGGACGAAACGGAGGGACTTTTTAAAACAACAACTTCATCAACAACCTTTAACAAAGGGTGCACAGCCGCGTCATGTCACACAGTATTGCGGTACAGGAGTTCACAAGAGGTCACCATTCGGGGCACGGTCAGAGAGTTCCTACAAGGCCCAAACGTGAACCCCAGCGCTGAGTCGAAACGTCGTGCTGGCTCGCTCCTCGTCCAGACATGACGCGCGTTCCCCCAGGTAACACTCCAGGAGAGTTCAGGCTATAAAAGGAATCGCTCCTCTCAGTTAATGAGGGCGTGCAAAACGCTGGCCGGCGGATTTAGATCAATATTTAATGTATTTAATGGGAGCTGACTCATCGCTGTCGAGTCTGAGTGTCTGACCACGCCGGCTGACTGAGTGTCATTTCGAGGAATGATTGCCCACGAGAGAGAGAGAGACAGAGAGAGAGACAGAGAGAGAGAAACCTCCAGCAGCTTCAGGCTCTAGTTGAAGATGGTCGCTTGCCT
>JAINUG010000116.1:655000-700000 GCA_029706075.1 Aldrovandia affinis
TGGATTGAGAGTTGTGGTCAATACTATTGTGAAAAGCGCTATACAAATACATTTGAATACATCTGGCCAGTCTAGGTTTGAAACGATGTCAGAGTAATTCCGTGACAGAGGCCTGCAATTCCTTGGACAGTTTCTAAGCAGGCACGACATTGCATAGCAGCCTAGGTGCACTTTCCCTTCAGGAAATACAATGAAAAGCACACTGTACATGGTGCTATACAAAGTCAAGGTGAGCGGACACCTACTGGCACTCAGTCTCTGTGTCCTTGGAGCCGTCGGAGCAGAAGAAGAACTTTCCCTTAAAGAGCTGCACGGCGATGACCGCAAAGATGAACATGAACAGCTTGTAGACGATGAGGATGTTGAAGACGTTCTTGAGGGAGGTGACCACGCAGTCGAACACAGCCTGCATGATGAGGAGGCGAGAGGAGAAAGAGAAGGAGAGGAGGAAAGGAGAAAAAGAGGAGAGAATCATTATCCGATTATCATTATCAGCATAAACAAATATCGTCATGTTCTGAAACAGCATGCAAACAGAGTAATGGCTCTTTCTTGGAAACAAGTAGGTTGGGAACAGCCAAAGCTGTCGTTCAGGGTGTTGCCAAACTCACTTTGGCCACAAGTTTAAACCTCTCAGCAATGTTCAGCTGCTGTAGAAATCAGAGCTAGGAGTCCCGGGGTGGAAATATTCGAGCGATTTCGGGAAAAATCAAGCCACTCCACAAGCAATTGATTGCGACTGATATTTTATTACCTATAAAATGATCTCTCCCTTCTCCAATCTTAAGGCACAGCAGAGTGTCTCCCTGATATCACCGGACTCTGATGAACTCACGGAGCTACCATTGTGGTTAATTTCCTCTGCTCCTGTTCCCGGGAGTTTCGGCTGTATGTGAGCTCTGGGAAATCAAGGCCTGACAAAATCTTTTCGCGCTTAGTCGCTTCGATTTATCACCCTATCAATCAATCTGGCTGCAAGCTGCTCCCCAGGCAGAGAAACGGAAATAGATGTGGGATCTAGAGGTGGGCTGGCCCTTTGTCTTTCGGGGGGACACATTTCTGTGAGACACTCCTCGTTCCACGATGGCATTCGGTTCACAGGAGCCTCACCCCTAACCACACACCTCGCAAGCGTTCCCAAACCTGTTGGCACCACTCACACTTCCCGTTCTGGCGTGTGAGTCATGCAACATTACTGAATGTCAAAATCTAAGGGCAACATCTCCCTTTTCCTGCAGGCTACACACTGACGTCCCTGGACAAAATAGTGTATTCTTCGTTTTTTATTTGTATCCCTGTTAGCTGTCTTCCTGGGGTCCTCCAGGGGTCCACAGACAAGACATTACAACATAGCATTCAGGTAACTGCCAAAATAGAGGAAACACTTGAGTAAATGAAGGGTTCTGGCGGTTCTGGTGTGGGGTGCATTTTCCTGCCATGGTTTAGGTCCACCCAACCCCTTAGAGCAGTGGTGCCCAACCTTTTTTGCACCACGGACCGGTTTCATTCAAGACCATTTTGCCCGGGCGTGCATGGAAAAAAAACTGAGACAAGTGCGCAAAAGAGGCACACAGACGGAAGTAGTCATTTTTCTAAATAAAACACCCTGCAGACTGCGATAGTCAATAAAATGGAAATAAAATTAAAACGTTTTTATTATTTCTGTGCGGCCCGGTACCAAATGCCTCGCGCCCCGGTGGTTGGGGACCACTGCCTTAGAGGGCAAGGTAAACACTAATAAACACAAAGCCATTCTGAGCGATCACCTTCATCCTGTGGTGAAGCATTTCTATCCTGATGGGAGTGGTGTCTTCCAGAATAACAATGCCCCCATCCACAGGGCACAAGTGCTCACTGAATGGTTTGATGAGTATGAAATTTTTTTAAATCATATGCCATGGCCGTCTCAGTCACTAGATCTCAACCCAAATGAACACTTATGGGAGATTCTGGAGCGGCGCCTGAGACAGTGTATTCCACCACCATCAACAAAACCGCAAATTATGGAATTTCTTGTGAAAGAATGGTGTTGCATCCCTCCAGTAGAGCTCCAGACACTTGTAGAATTTATGCCAAGGCGCACTGAAGTGGTTCTGGTGGCTCATGGTGACCCAACACCCTATTAAGACACTTTATGTTGGTGTTTATTTTATTTTGGCAGTTACCTGTACATCTCAAGACATTTCACACGTGCAAGGACATTTCATGCTAGTAACCTACAGACATAAAAAACAACATTACAAACATTTAACAAATTACAATTTTAGTACTTGAGAAAAGCCAAGGGATTAGGGAGAGACAAGACATGTTATGACTTGCCTTCCAATCATATGGTCGGCCGCATAAGATGTTGTTTCAAACGCTTTTTGCGTGTGCGCGATTTGAGAAGGTACGGAGTTCCATTCTGTGATTCCCCTAACTAGGTGTTTTAGGAGATTTGTTCTTGATCTGGTGGGTATCAAGTGACCTAAACTGGCAATCCTAGTTTGATGCTCATGTCCCTTGCCAGTGCAAAGTATTTGCCAGTGCAAAGTCTGCTTTGGTGTCTGAAAAACACCAGGAGACTAAAGTTTAGCTTATTTTCAATTCTCAGCCACAAGGGGCGTGCCTGCATCTGATCTACGTTTGTGCGTATGGACCAATGGAGCGCCGCCTAGCTGCGCCAGCTGGACTTTTTTTCATTCTTCCTTTGCTGTGGACGACCATGTTGTTCTGCAGGCCAGACAGGACCAATGACTGAATTACCTGACTCAGAGCGGAGGAATAAGAGGCAAGTGGAACTTGCCATTGCTTTGCCCTTTCCCATCTTGCATACCATGTCATCTATATGTTCTGACCAAGACAATTAACCATCTAACACAACACAGAGAAGTTTGGTCTTTTTGACTTGTTCAACAGGTTAGGGACTATACGGTACTGTGGTGACAGTACGGCACTTTACGTTTGGGGAATCTCTTTATGGGAGATGGAACAATAGTACTGGTACTGTGGTGAGATTGGCCTGTACAGCACCTTCAGTTTGGGGAGTCGCTTTATGGTCTTGAGGGGCCGCAGAACTCGAAGGACGCGCAAGGACTTTATGGTCTTGATGTCACGACCTTTGGTGTTCCTGCAAACAGAGAGACACACACACACACACTCAGTAGGCAGGTCACTCAGTTTTAAAAACATTCATCCACAAACTTTAAATGGTAGATTCAATCTTGGTTTTGTCCCAAAGAATTGTTTTCTAGAAAAAATATATTTATATATTTTTAATTAAAAAAATATATATATTTGAATACTTTTTAATTGAAATTATTATTTTTTAAATAGTGTTGTCTCGCGTACAAATCTGTCCCATTGTCGGCACCGTTTGACAGGCAGTTGTGGCAGCAAATGAACGTTTGAATACCAGAAATTAGGTAGCACGCCTACCAGAAGTTTAGTCAATCTTGGCTGTATTGGATGGTTATAGAAAGTGATATGAAAAACATTTATGACATAATATACAACATTTAACAGACGCTTTTATCCAAAGCGACTTACAGTAGTGAATGCATACATTTTCAGTACATGTGGCCCTAGTGGGGACATATTTGAGCAAACTGAGTCGGAACATGAGAAAGGGAGAGAAGTGGAAAAATGAAAATTTTACCCCAACACATTCCTGGCAGCAGCACAGGGACACAGGTCCACAGAAGAACAGAAAAACAGAGAAACAGAGGGAGATAGAGAGAGTGAATTTGCACATCGCAAGAGAAAACAGGTAAATATACAACAGGGAAAAACAATTATATAGCAGTGTGGAAGTTTTTTTGTAGAATTCACAAACGTTACTGTGCACCGACGTAAGTTTGACTTGCGCTCCCTTAGCTCAATGCTGAGGCAGTGACATCACAAGAGATGTCACATGACTCACGTCAGGGCGAAGGCGATCAGAGCTCCGATGACCACGATGAAGTCCAGAATGTTCCACAGATCGCGGAAATAGGCAGTGTCGTGCATGATCAAGCCCTGGTCGATCATCTGAAACAAACACACCTGGATCTGAACTTTTACTTTACAAACAGATGTGGATCTGAACTTTTACTTTACAAACACACCTGGATCTGAACTTTTACTTTACAAACACACCTCGATCAGGGCTCTTACTTCAGAATGTACCATTCTGCTAACACCTAGGGTGGTTCTATGCAAAGATATAACCCAGGGAAATATCTTAGTCTGACATACCACTATGTGACCGTTTCTTTTTGTGAAAAATGCCAAATTATACAAAGAAAAAAAAAAATTGTTACTATCCTTCTATATTAAACAGAAGGTACAATTTGAGATTAAAGTTCTTACAGTAGATGTTTAGGTCCATTTGGGGTAACACTGTGTTGTCTCAAATCTGACCACAGACACACTGCCTGGCTCATGCTATGCATTTGATTTAGTTTGAATCACCAGTTATACTTTTAAGAGAGATGAGCATGTTCAATCAATAAAAATCTGGTGTGAACCACCTGTGTATTTATTGTAATTGGTTATTTGAACACGTTGTGGTTCAGAAGGCAGCAGTCTGTCACAGAGGCAGGACAGGAAGCACGCACCTTCATGATCATCTCGAAGGTAAACACTCCCGTGAACACGTAGTCAAAGTAACGCAGGACCTGCGGAAAGTGGGCACACGACAAACAGGCTGAGGCACACAGGCGATGACAGAGTTTAGTTGACAAATGGCCCATTCAATCGGTGACAAGGTTATGCATGTATGAGCGTACAAGGTAACCCACCACTCTGCACAACAGAGGTCAAGTACACTCATCTAACAGGTGAAGGACTGGAGACTGGGAATGCAGATGTTGTCAATCATTGGGGTGCTCAATCTGACTTCACTGGGACCCTTTTCCACCTCAAATGAGCATTTCATTGGGCAGGTGAGTGCGCGATTTCAGCGAGTGAGTCCGCCACAGCAGTGCGGAGTTCTTCTTGACGCGCGACAGCTGCTATCGCTTCCTTCGCCTTCCCCGGCTTTGTGGAACGGCTCATTTATGCCTTCCTCAATTTGCCTCAATCATCAGCATCTTGAAATGTTCTCATCTGACCTCCACGGGGGGGACTTTAACAAAGCAATACACTTAACTGCCGTTATGGCTGTTCAGGAGAAATGGGAGGGGGGTGGGATGGAAAAAAAGCCTGAAGCGTAAATCCAGACTGATTAGTTTTCACTCAAGGGCCTTTTCATAACGATTATGGAGAATAACACCATCAACGGAAAAACAAACGCTGTACCATTAAAGACTGCGATGGATCGGTGTTGTTCACTTTCCACTTCATTTATCAAAGCTAAACAGGAGGATCCTGAAGCGGTGTTTAAACTACTTTGTCGGGGCAGGCAGGATGCCACATTCCTCATCGCTGTTTACCAAAATAGTTTGAGGTGGGCACGAGCCAATCACACGTCTCCAAGCCTCCTTATCGGTGTAAACTGAGTGACAGCAGAGAAATCTGCAAAAGTCATTGCTGACAGCACCCTGCAGTCGTGTTCCAGAAACAAAATCTCATGTCATAAACACAAAAGCAGAAAAGCAGAAATTCTAGGAATTAGGAAACAAAACCCCCCCCCTCTATCTCTGAAAACATATTGCAAGGCTTCTGTACGTGGTGCATTACATTACGGACATTTAGTAGACATCTTATCCAGAGCGACTTACACTTTATATTTCTTTACATACAATCCATTTATACAGTTAGACATTTTTACTGAAACAATTCAGGTTAAGTACCTTTAGCTCAAGGGTACAACAGCAGTGCCCCACCTGGGAATTGAACCTGCAACCTCTGCGTTACAAGCCCAGCTCCCTAACCATTACACTACACTACAGTACACTACAGGCGCACGGTACTGTCTCTCTGTAAGGTGCAGAGGGCGACACCCCAGAGCCCAGCGGGGTCTCACTTTGTTCCAGTGGGAGTTGGTGACGACAGGGTCCTCTGCAGCCAGGGCGATGCTGCTGGCCACGATCACCAGGAGGATACACATCTCGAAGTAGCGCAGGTTTACCACATAGTGACACGCCCTCCGCACCCTGGAGAGAGAGCAGGGGAGACACGGCGAGATGCAAGAAGCAGCTCATCGTTTTGAAATAGACGGGAAACAGCTGGCTTCCCAGTGAGAGCATGTTTGAATGGGGATGAACACAAGCGGTCGTGCTAATGGAACAGCACAGTACACAATAACGCGCAGTGTGAAAACCCTTCAAGATCGAGGGATTAAGCACGGGGCACAATTAAGCTATATGTGATGTGTCTTTCCATTTAGGAGTGTGTTTGTGCGTGTGTGTGTGTGTATGGCATGCGTGCATGTGTATGTGCTACTCTGAGTGTGTGCGTGCGTGCGGGGATGCGTGAATTTCTTCTGTGTGTGCATGTGCGTGCATTTGTGCGTGTGTGTGTGTGTGTGTGTGTGTGTGTATGTGTGTGTGTGTGTGTGTGTGTGTTCTCGGCGCACAGCCTTACGGATTGGTAGGGCTGAAGATGAACATGCTGTCTGGTGGCACAGCGCTGGCTGGGCTGGGGCCCTCTCCTTCCTCCTTCTCAGACCTGGCAGCCTCAACATCCTTACTGTTCTCTGCAGAACACAGAAACTCCCTCTCCTAAGTCATGTGACACAATCAGGGCTGCCACCTGCTTGCCAAAGGTCTTTCATATAGTACACCTTATAAGGAAATGTTTAGTAATCAACTACCATCTAGATCAGGGGTCCCCAACCACCGGTCCGCGGCCCGGTACCGGTCCGTGAGGCATTTGGTACCGGGCCGCACAGAAATAATAAAAACGTTTTAATTTTATTTCCATTTTATTGACTATCGCAGTCTGCAGGGTGTTTTATTTTGAAAAATGACCACTTCCGTCTGTGTGCCTCTTTTTTTCGCGGTCCGTGGTGCAAAAAATGTTGGGGACCACTGATCTAGATGGGTCCATACATTCCCCATACCCTGTATACCCCTCTCTCTGTGTGCTGCGTATACACTACCTCCAGCAAAGGAACTTCAGGTCTGTAGACTGTGAACAGTGGCTCGCTGGTTTTGTTTGGGACCATAAACCTCTATAAATCTGTACATCTCTGGCACCAAGCAGAAGACCAAAGAGTCCCAAGCCTGTCTCCTCTCTCCCTCTCTATCTTGCATTTCCTCTCCCTGAATTTATGAATGTTAAGAGGAGGAGGGGGATCTGAAGCAATCAGCAATCTTTAAAAGTATTCAATTAGAAATGTTTACGTTAATACCATTTTTTGACATTTTAGGCATTTAGCAGACGCTCTTATCCAGAGCGACTTACACTATTTCTTTACATACAATCCATGTATACAGCTGGATATTTTACTGAAGCAATTCAGGTTAAGTACCTTTAGCTCAAGGGTACAACAGCAGTGCCCCACCTGGGAATTGAACCAGCAACCTCGGAGTTACAAGCCCAGCTCCCTAACCATTACACTACACTGCTCCCTAACCATTACACTACACTGCTCCCTAACCATTACACTACACTGCTCCCTAACCATTACACTACACTGCTCCCTAACCATTACACTACACTGCTCCCTAACCACTACACTACACTGCTCCCTAACCACTACACTACACTGCTCCCTAACCATTACACTACACTGCTCCCTAACCATTACACTACACTGCTCCCTAACCATTACACTACACTGCTCCCTAACCATTACACTACACTGCTCCCTAACCATTACACTACACTGCTCCCTAACCACTACACTACACTGCTCCCTAACCATTACACTACACTGCTCCCTAACCATTACACTACACTGCTCCCTAACCATTACACTACACTGCTCCCTAACCATTACACTACACTGCTCCCTAACCATTACACTACACTGCTCCCTAACCATTACACTACACTGCTCCCTAACCATTACACTACACTGCTCCCTAACCATTACACTACACTGCTCCCTAACCATTACACTACACTGCTCCCTAACCATTACACTACACTGCTCCCTAACCATTACACTACACTGCTCCCTAACCATTACACTACACTGCTCCCTAACCATTACACTACACAAGCCCAGCTCCCTAACCATTACACTACACTGCTCCCTAACCATTACACTACACTGCTCCCTAACCATTACACTGCACTGCTCCCTAACCATTACACTACACTGCTCCCTAACCATTACACTACACTGCTCCCTAACCATTACACTACACTGCTCCCTAACCATTACACTACACTGCTCCCTAACCATTACACTACACTGCTCCCTAACCATTACACTACACTGCTCCCTAACCATTACACTACACTGCTCCCTAACCATTACACTACACTGCTCCCTAACCATTACACTACACTGCTCCCTAACCATTACACTACACTGCTAACCCCTAACCACTACACTACACTGCTCCCTAACCATTACACTACACTGCTCCCTAACCATTACACTACACTGCTCCCTAACCATTACACTACACTGCTCCCTAACCATTACACTACACTGCTCCCTAACCATTACACTACACTGCTCCCTAACCATTACACTACACTGCCAGCCATATCAATATGATTTGTTTCTCTGCTCAATGCTGCACTGTTCTGTCGTACAACAATGTATAATATAATAATGTATTTCTGCAGCAAAATTCATGGATAAACCGACAAAGGAATGCCAAGGAAGGCTTGTTCAAAAGTACTCCACAGAGGTGAGATACAGTTCGTCGGGACCATGAAATTCCCTCCTTTCAAGATAGTTTTCCCCCCTAAATGAAGGCAGTACATTAAACTATCAGCCCTTCCTGCGTCTGGAGTAAATAAAAGGGTAATGCTGAGCTGCATGGCTCCACTGGAACACTGCAGAGGGAAGAGCTTCTCATCACACTGTGAATTAGTGAAGGAAACGGGCACAATGACAAACTCAGAGCCCTTGGCAGCTCAATTGGTTCTAATAGAGACCGCAAACATGACTTAAAGTGGCTTTTAAAAACATCCAGTGGTCAAGTCTGCCTGATGGCTCCGCTTATTCCCCACACACGACTCACTTCAAATCTGTTGAGTGATTTTTAGCATTTACTGTTAAAGAAAAACTGTTGTCCCACCGAAACAACTGTTCAACTGCATACACACAGAGGCACAAGTGCACACACACAAATGCATGCGCACACACACACACACACACACACACACACACACACACACACACACAAATTCACACACACACACACACACACACACATACACACACACACACATGCACACACACACACACACACACACACGCTATTTCTCTCCTCTGTTCAAACATACCACAGGGTTCTGTGAGCATGTGGGGGTGTTACTGTATAGTAGCCATTTTACACACTCATGGAATTCCATACATTTATGGATATACAAAACACACACACACACATACACATCTGACACACATGTTCACAAACACACACACACACACACACACCGGTGTGACAACACGGCAGTGTTTGAGTGAATCCCTGAAGGCCAAATCTATGTAAAGTACCCGTATGTAGCTGCACTGCCACCTTGCTGTCTTTCAAGAAAACCCGGACACCATTTTGGCTCCGGAGTGGCAGCGGCAGCAGGAAGTCCTCCTCATACCTGCAATCGGGGTCAGCTCCAGGGACGGCTGAACGCCGGGCACCTCCACAACGACGCTGGTGTTGAGGGGGCACTTCTCGCTGTTCAGGGAGGCGGCGTTGGTCTCGTCCTCGCCTGGGCCCGTGGCGACTTCGGGGAGCTCCAGGCCTGGCTCCCCCGTGAGCTGCAGAGTGGCCGGCTCTCCCTGCGTGTTCCCCTCCGCCTCCCTCTTCTGCAGCTGGGGGGAGCCCAGCATGGGCTTGGACTCTGGAGCCCCAGAGAACTCTGGGAAATCAGAGTCCTCCAACCTGTGAAGAGGAAAGATACGGAATGGAAAACAGGGAGGAGGTTTCAATGGAAAACAGGAGGGAGTGCTGAGTCGTTTTTTCTGTGACTACTTCTGATGACTACGGATTCTAATAACCTCTGTGGATTATTCCTGGATTAAAGGTGAGCCTTTGGGCCCACAGAAACTATAAAGAGCGAAATGTTCAGGGTTGAATCAACCCCGATAGAGCAGCACGAGACTCAGTCTGTGCCTTCCAGAGAGTTTATTTAACACTGGAACATTTCTATGTAAAAAAAGGCTGATTCAACTCTAATAACTATTTATTAAAAAATGTTCGATCGGAGGGGGATACTCAGGACAGGGGTCCGGTTCTGGTTTCCAGGCCAATGATGCGGCCCATGAGATTGAACCCCTGCCATGCCGGTGCTGACTGTGGCACAGGTCAAGGCACGGTTGTCCAAGGAGGGAGGGTTATAGTCTGCAGAGCATTCCCCACCTCATTGTGCAATAGTGACTCCTCAGGTCGATCGGGTTTCTGTAGTCTACCTCAGTCCTCTGGTGCAGTGACTGCACAGCTGGAAGAGCAGCAGTGGCTGGCTGCATGCAATTCAGGGGATACACATGCTAGTGTGCACTCTCCTGAATTAACAGAGGACACGGATGCTAGTGTGCACTCTCCTGAATTAACAGAGGATACGCATGCTAGTGTGCACTCTCCTGAATTGACAGAGGACACGGATGCTAGTGTGCACTCTCCTGAATTAACAGAGGATACGCATGCTAGTGTGCACTCTCCTGAATTGACAGAGGACACGGATGCTAGTGTGCACTCTCCTGAATTAACAGAGGATACGCATGCTAGTGTGCACTCTCCTGAATTAACAGAGGATACGCATGCTAGTGTGCACTCTCCTGAATTGACAGAGGACACGGATGCTAGTGTGCACTCTCCTGAATTGACACTGCAGTGATGGGACAGGCCTATACACAGGACTGGGCATTCCAAGTTGGTAAAAACCAGAGGGACAAATATTTGATAATAAGCTCACTGCAGTGGCTAAATAAAGGACAGCACAAGGATTCATAGAACCAGGGGGCTAGGAATAGTTCTGACGAGAACAAATAATGACATTTTTATCAATTTATGCTATCATAACACAATTCTCAAACCAAATAAAAAATATCTTTAATGTGTATATCTTGCAAAACAGAGCGAGCTAAGATGAAAGTTTGTTTTACGTGACAACAAACAATGTGAAGTTCTGCAAGATACAGCGATACAATCTTCTCTCAAGCGTTCACGATTATCAAAAACTTTCACTGCAGTGGGTAAACATCGAGACACTTAAAGCCCCAAGAAGCAGAGAGAAAAAGGAGGCAATATTCTACGATCCAATGAGTTAAAATGCCAGTATTGTACTGTCCACAAATCAGTAAAAAACTAAATCTTGTTGTTGAACTACAGGAGCTGCATATCCTGTAATTGACAGTAAACCCACCTACAGTAAATTACTGAACTTATAGGCAAATTAGCACATCAGTTCAGACTTTATCTCTGTTAAAGCATCTGGATAGCTTTGTTAATTTTTCCTTTCGTGCAATCTGATTGGTGCCAGCAGACTTCAGAGGGTTGATTTGGAGCTGATCGTGGACTACAGGAGGCAGAGAGGAGAGCACGCCCCCATCTCCATAGACGGGGTTGCAGTAGAGAGGGTCAGCAGCTTCAAGTTCCTCGGTGTGCATATCTCCGAGGACCTCAAATGGACCACTCACACCACACACGTGGTGAAAAGGGCCCAACAACGCCTGTACTTCCTCAGACGTCTGAGGAAATTCAACATGTGCCGCCGTATCCTCCGTACATTCTACACGGGTACGATTGAGAGTGTTCTCTCAGGATGCATCACCGTCTGGTATGGGAACTGCACCGTACTTGAGCGCAGAGCACTACAGAGGGTCGTGCGAACGGCCCAGGGCATCGTGGGAGGGGAGCTTCCCTCCCTCCAGGACATTTACACCAGGCGGTGCGTGGCAAAGGCCAAACGCATAATCAAAGACAGTTACCACCCCTGCCACAAACTGTATTCCACTTTACCGTCAGGCAGAAGATACCGCAGTATCAAGTGCCGCACAAACAGACTCAGGGACAGCTTCCATAGTCAGGCCATCAGGCTGCTGAATAGGAGCTGATCCTCGCACTCTGCACACACCCAATTGTATTGCAATTGGTTTGTAATTTGCACCTTCATACCTACTTGCACTATTCTGTATTGTTTTTTTTCTGTATTGTATTTTTTATTCTGTATTGTATTTTTCCCGTATGTTTGTATTTTTAAAATATTATTGCAAAGTCTATTATAACTGGTACTCACTTGCCCAGTTTATATCGGTTTACATAGGTACATTTTTGCACTGTTTCTAGCTTTAATTTTTTATCTTCGCTTTAATTTTTTATTTATGGTTATGTATACTTATAGTTTAATTGCTGCACCGTTTTTAACTTTTTTATTTATGGTCTACTTATAGTTTAAAAAGATATATAGTCTTACTGCTGTTTGCTGTCGGGAGTTTTCTGGCACAAGAATTTCACTCACCGTGTTATACTTGTATATATCTGTGACTGACAATAAAAAACCTTGAACCTTGAACCTTGAACCTTGATTTGATTGGCTGGGGCGGTTTATCATTTCATGCACCTGAGAGTTTGTGCCCCTCCCCCTCATACTTCCCCTCATCCCTCCATTCCGATCTTCTCACTCAGCATAACTAGCATCAGTGGATGATAATAACCTTCATTCATCCATCCATTATCTAACCCGCATATTCCTGGTCAGGGTCATGTCAATCCCCCCCTCGTATTGTGAGTTCACCGCCGTAGCCCTGGGACCGGCAGTTGGCACTCGCCAGGCTGTCGACCGTAACTCCGGTACTCCAGAGCCACTCCTGTGCACAGCGAACATCCTGTCGGCTTCCCTCCCCGCTCCCTGGGGCGGACAGCCAATCGCTGTCCCTAGTGGCACTCCCGGCCAGAGCCGACTCTGGCGCAGCCGGTGGAATCGAACCCCGGTCGCCGTGGCCAGCGTCGAACGTTGTAACCGCTACACCACCCGGGAGACCCCAATCGATAACACTTCTGTGCCCTGCGATGCTGTGTAACGCACACCTGACGGACGAGTGACACCTCTGTGTGCCAATCCGCCGCCCCTTCCTCACCTCTGCTCCGCCTCCCCTCTCTCTGATTGGCCGGAGTCTCCTTCCGTCCTGGCCCTCCGCTCCTCCCCCTCGCTCTCCTCCGCGGGCCTCCTCTCCTGGCCTGCGGAGGAGGAGGAGTCACCACCGCCCCCCATGGGGGGAGTCTCTGGGCCTGGCATCGGGCGGCGGGGGGTCCCTGTGCCGTGGCCTCCTGGGCCGAAGCCCCGCCTCCGCGGGCAGGGCGTCGCCGGGCGGGGGGCGGAGCTTACGCACCGCTCGCTGCCTCCTGTCGCCGTTGAACCGCGGGCTCCGTCGGACCTCCGGAGGGGGGTGGTTGGCGGTGCCCAGCTCTAGCCCCTGGGGGGGCACGGGCTCGGACTCTGGGGGCTCGGGTACGGGCACGGGCACGGACAAGGACAAGGGGGGACTCGGGAACGGGCGTCTCCACGGCTACGGGGGGGTCGGAGAGGGGCGTGTCCGTTGGCGCAGGGGGGGTCGGAGAGGGGCGTGGCGCCGGGCTCGGGGAGGCACAGCGGGCTGTCGGTGGGCGTGAGCGGCGGCTGGCGCTGGTGGGGGCAGCCGGGGGTCCGGCTCCTCGGGGGGGCCGCTGAACAGGATCTCGCGGCTGGACATCTGGCGGTGCCGACGCAGCTGGCTGGTCCTCTGCTCCCACACGGACATGGTCATGCGTCTTCGCCTCTCCCTCCTGGACATGAAAGAGTGAGAGCCGTTCAGCGCCTGCTCACTGGGCCGCTCGGCCAGGCTCTGCAGCGCTGCCTCCACCACGTACGCCGGCCGGCTCCTGTGTATGGCTCTCTTCCTGTACAGGTACGGCCTCCGCCTCCTCCTGAAAGCAGAGGGTAAACACAGTCAGCGCGGGCTGTGAGTGGAGCGCGATGTGCACACTTTTCATCTTGTTCATCTTGTTTTAAAACACGCTGATAAATGCACTCAAAGAACTACCTTTAAAAAAACATTTCCAAACAGGTTTTTCTTTTAATTGCTGTACCATTGCTGTTTACTCTTGTACAAATAGTTGTGTACTGTTTACTCTTGTACAATTGATTGTGCAGTTAAAATACAAATGAAAATACAATAATTAATTTGTACCAGTGAGGGTACAGTTGAAACACAATTGAGAAATGGTCAATGGTTCTGATTTTCAGAGCTTGGTAAATAATATCAAATCATCAACAGATTAATCATTTCTGCTGCAATCAAATAAAATGATTGCAGTATTAAAAAAATGTGTTCAGTGGAAGGGGGACACAATACGCAGTAATAAACAGAAGGGGAAAGAGGAGAGATGCAGAAAGCAACAGAACAGACATTGTGCATGGACAGAATTGGATACAGAGCTCTGATCGTGAGAAATAAATTAGGACAAAAACATTTACCGAGTTAAGAAAATCAGACAGGCTTTGAGGGAATATAAGTGAACAGACTGCGCTACTTACTCGTACTCGTACTCTTGTGTGGTCCGTGTAATCAATAAGCGATCGGTTAAAAACAAGACATTAGTGTTTTTGGAACAGAGACAAAACATTCCCAGTGACACAGTCCAAACACACAGTGCGAGAAGTGTGCTGCGATTAAAGCATTATTCCACTACGCTGCATTTCTAATCATAATTTAAGTCTAATTTTGGTGGTTCTGTGTGGTAGAGCATGGTGTTGGCAAGGCTTGGCAACGCTTATGGTTCATTTCCCACTGGGACCACATATTGAAAAATGTATGCATTCATTACTGTTCATTACATATAAGTCGCTTTGGATAAAAGCGTCTGCTAAATGGCATATATTTATTTATATTTAAGTCTATATATGAAATGACTATGTATATATACATATTTTTGTATATCGATTGCTAAGAAATGTTTTGGTCTGTGTCACCAGGCAGGCAAAGCGTCACGACAAGATGGTAGCAGTATTAGATCAGAACAACATCAACATGTACAGGTGCAACACACACAAACACTATCAACACTTTTGAGATGTTAAGACTTTCAGAGAAATGGCACAGTTATAAAACATATACATATATATAAATGATGGTCATTCCCAAAAACCTAATGCACCAAAATACAATCGCGAAAATGCCAATTGGTGTTCGCACCCTGATTTTTTAAATATTTTTTTTCCAACTTTTTTGTTTTTGCCGTTGTCAGGGGAACACTTGGTTGACATGCTGATCAGACACATGCACTAGTTTCCCAGAGTTCATTGGGGCAGGGCGGGGAGGGGAGGGGAGGGGGTATCAGGCATGCTTCATTGTGCAGAATCTTTTCACTGTATGCATGGCATGCATGCAGCCTCCTGCTGTGCCTCACGCAGACGTGCGCCCGAAGAGGCTATCACACCACTGCGCGGCCACTGCAGAACCACGGCAAAACCAAGGACGAAAAAGGTTCTGTTCTGGCAAAGGTCGCTTGTTGCAGGAAAAAAAAAAAAACTGGAAGATGCAATGACCACATTCTATGCCAGCATAACAGCAGGCAAGATACATTCAAATCTCCTCAAGCAGTTACTTCAAGACAATGGGGTTGTGTTTGCAAACCTACCTTATGATAAAGAGGTGGACATAAAAGTAATCATAAATGTAAAAACAGTAACTGTGTCACCAAAACACAAAAAGGAAGATTATGGCAACTACTTGCCAGAAGTTATTCTGGAATGAAAAAGCCTGCGCATAACTAACTTTTGTAGTTTCCCACTAAAATGCAAACTTTCTAAAGGCTTTTTCTAATTCTACTCGACTAGGTGCTTCTTCCACAACCACAATGATGGAAACCTTTTGAAAACATTTGTAAAATTGTTACAGTATTCCTTTGATTGATCACATGGTTTGTGTATAGAACTTTATATAGAATTTTTGTATTTAGCTGATGCTGCTAAAATTAAATCAACTAATAGACGCAGATGCAATATCGTACAGACTACTTACGACATAAAAATTTATTTGCTTTCTTACAGCACACCTAGGTATGAAGGATATGTGATCGGGCAAATCGGGCCTCCAGGGTGGCGTAACAGCAAGAGAGTCGGCTCTGTCCGGGAGTGCCACTAGGGGGCGACGATTGGCTGTCCACCCCAGGGAGGGGGGAGGGAAGCCGATATGAGGTCGCTGCATACAGGAGTGGCTCTGTGTACCAGAGTTACAGTTGACGGCTTGGCAATGGTACATCGCCTTTGTCACTGCCGGTCTCAGGGCTACGGCAGCAAACTCACAATACGAGGGACCGATAGTTGACATGAAAAGAGGATATGATTGGCTACTAAACTGGGAGAAAATGGGGAAAAATCTGAAACAAAATCTTAAAAAAAAAAAAAAAACACAAATCAGAGACTAACAGCTAACTAGTCAAAAAAGCACTACAAATTATCTTTATCAAAAAAATAAGAATCCACAATTTTTCTGTCGTATCCAAAAGTACAGTCACACCTGCATCGGTCATGTCACTTGCTCTGCTGAAGTCTGGGCTCAGAGTATTATAAATATATAAATACATCAATACAATAAGTTAATGAAGAACAGAGAGCCCTGTGGGCTCAATGTCGATTGATTGAGTGATCATTTTCACCCGGCGCTAAAACCTTTCTTTCCTGCAGAAAGAGAATCTTTCACAATGACAATTCCCCTGTCCACCAGCATCAGTAGTCACCCACCTGTTAGGAAAGTGTGACACTGATGTTATCCATATATGGACGTCACGTCCTCCTCAGTCACCACATGTGAACCCCAAATGCGCATTCGGGATGTTCTGGAGCAACGCCAGAGAAAGACTTTCCACTTCCGTTAGCTAAGTGGGAGTTGATTGAATTGTGTGGAAGAGTGGTGCAAGGGGGGCTTAATGGGCTTAAGCCCTGAATGTTTAAAAAAAAACCCCGGAATCTTAAATTATTATTATTATTTTTATTTTTTTATATGTATGACATCTTTCTTCTGACTCTGTAATCAGAATCGTAATGTAATGGAACGAAGTACCGCGATAAAGCACTGGACACCACAGTCCCGTGTCGTGTGTGCCTGGTCTCTGTCCGTGGGCTAAGGCCCGAATGTCTTCAGCCCCCTAGCACCGCCCCTGTTGTGTGTGGGGTGTGGGGCGGCAGTGTAGTGTACTGGTTAGGGAACTGGGCTTGTAACTGAGAGGTTACTGGTTCAATTCCCAGGTGGGGGCACTGTCGTTGTACCCTTGAGCTAAAGGTACTTAACCTGAATTGCTTCAGTAAAATATCCAGCTGTATAAATGGATTGTATGTAAAGAAATGTAAACTGTGTAAGTCGCTCTGGATAAGAGCGTCTGCTAAATGTCTAAAAATGTAAATGTAAAAAAAAATAATAATAATTGTTAAAAATGTAAGAGTGGTGCTGTCTTCCCTCCTGCAGAATTGCGGACTCCAGGAGACTCAGGCACAGAGTAAACAGACTGCACACGGGCCACACGTGGTGGCCCAGCTCCCTGCTGAGGGACTTTACATTGGCTCTGGTTTTTCACTCTATACCTGATGTCTATCGCTGTATTACTGCACTGATCTCTTGTGCGAACTATGATTGATCACACCATGTATTAATGCACATCTTGTAAGTAGCTCTGGATAAGAGCATCTGCTAAATGCTTAAAATGTAAAAATTTAAAATGTAAAATGTACCTGCATGTTCATTGCACTAGAGCACACAAGCTGCAATGTGCATACGCTGCAACGCACACATCCAATTATTCATTCTGTTTGGACACACACACCGTTTTGCTGACATTTGCTGCTTCGTCGGTTTAGATTTACAATGTAATAATGATCCTCCAACAAACATTGCTTTGACTATCTGTAGCCGCGGCACGTTATAAAACACAGCTGGATCACGATCATAAAGTGATAATATTAGATTTTTTGCTGTGAATGGTTTCTTTAGCACTTTCATCTTAAGCTCTGATAATATTCACAACCAGCCTAATGTCAGAGTGAACATTAAGGCAAACGACTATCTATTTAAGCATGCTCAAATTTCTATTCACGATAATATTCTGGTTATGCCTGGGTTGCTAAGATGCCTAATGCCCTCTAATATATTCTCTTGTTTTTTTTCACAAGACTTAAAATTATGCAAGTTAGCAAGCAGTCCTTATTGATAACCAATTCGGAAATGAATATGAACGCTGCTCAACCCTGCAGTAGGTTGCGTTAAAAGCTCCGGTATTGTCATTCTGAGGGCTGTAAAACTGTTTCTATGACGACGGTTCAGGTTCTCCTCCGCAGTGACTGGGAAGCCTGCTGGTCGCCATGGTGACGCCCTATTCAATTTCCAGCTACCCAAAGAGAAAACGATACTGGCACGGGCTAAAACACAACAAAACAACAAAAACAGATGTTCCCATTTCTCCTGTTAGCTCTGAGAGTGTGATGTAATGCATCTGCGATCTTGTGAGTAGTTTTAAAAAAAGATCCGATATGGTGTTTGATTAAAACATTGGGAAACACAGATACAAGTGGAGATACAAGTTGAAGACCCTCACTTTAAGTTGTGTGTCAAAAGTGTTTCTGAAGAGCCGGGAGCTCAGTTATTCCCTCCAGCGACAGAGAATCACAGCGATTCACACGGAGTCCCAGGAGAGCTAAAGAGCGTTTCTCAAAAGCCACTCACGCCTCCCTCATGGGGACACCGTTTATTTCCGGCTCCTGTGCCATAAAGAGCGACTCGATTCACAAACACAGGCTCAGGCCAGGGCACCTGTCCAGCACGGTGTGCGTCCACCTGTCTGTCTCCCCCTGCAATGCTGATGGCGAAGCAGAGAGAGACAGGGGTCCCACACTTCCTTTTCCTTGAATTATTTTGGCCAACGATCTACCTGTAGATGTGCGAAATCTTTCCCCCATGTCACTGGCGAGCTTGAGAGCTGTTGCGTTCGATTCCCTCTTCACCTTAAACTGTTTAAGTGTGTATCTGTCTGCTGTATCAGACATACACGAAGAGGTATTTACTCCATTTAACTGCATCGGAAAGCAGCGTGTGCATTTTGGGGGTAATGACGCTCCTCAGTGCAAACGAATGATTTACATGCACAGTGACAAAGCAAAGAAAATACACTGAGCGTTACAACAGTGTGTTTTGAGAGCGTCACGTTTTAGACTTCAGAAATTATTACGTCAATTATTATTATTATGACGATAATTATCATTATGACTGTTATTATAATCAGCATAATCATTATTGTTATATCATTAATATTATTACTGTTATTACACCAAAGACCTGTTGCATTCAGAGATCCATTCTAAGTGCCTTTCCAGAGTGGAGGCGATGGATGATCTAATGAATCGCCCGTACTGCTCAAGCTCAACGATCTCTCTAAGACCCTGGCGTATTAAAAGGACGGAGGTTTCTCCAGCCTCTGCGTCGCGCTCCAGCTCGATGGGTGTTTGGAAGGTTAGTAGTGTTAGTGCATGTAGAGCAGGGGGAGGGGGAGGGGGAGGGGGAGGGGTGGGGGTGGGGAGACAGGCGGGGGGGGGGGTGGGGGGGGGAGACAGGCAGGGGGGGGGGGGTGGCACGCAGGCCACTTACTCTGAGGACATCAGAGAAGACATGGGCCCGACCTCCTTGGCCTTCTGCAGGGCGTGCTTCTGATTGAAGGCCTCTTCTTCCTCCTCTTCATCCTGACATTACACATTTTACATTTACATTTTAGGCATTTAGCAGACGCTCTTATCCAGAGCGACTTAGTTTTTGTTTTTTTACATTTCTTTTACATATTCTATACAATACATTTATACAGCTGGATATTAACTGAAGCACACACCTACATACACCTACACACACACACACACACACACACACACACAACACACTATCTACCTAATATCTTCCCACTGAGCTCATACCTTGGTAAGTTCCTGAGCATTCGCCAGATTGTCCACTGCAATGGCCAAGAAGACATTCAGCAGCGTGTCTGATCAACGATTGGTCAAGGAAGTGGAAATAACTGACCAATGACAGGTCACAAATCAAACTCATACATCATCTGCATCTAAATAATACCACACATGGAGCAAATCGGCCTCACCGGTCACGGTCAAGGATACAGTTACCAAACAGTGTGAGGACGATGAAGTAGATGGAGGACCACATACCGGACTTCACTCCGCCCTGGGAGCGGATCCCGTAGTACATGACCTCATTCCAGTCCTCTCCCGTCAGTATCTGAGGGTGTGAACCCACACACAAGAGCATGTCACAGGGACTGTTCACCTACGTACTGCCTTATCACAATCAACAACAGCAGGTCACCTGTTGTGTTGTGTGACGAATCACACCTGTTAGAATTCATTTTCTAAAATAGATATTTAAAAAAATATCAATCAACGTGAAGCCTAGGTGTCAAAATGAGCAAACTTTTTTTGTGTCCCTCGACTATTTTGTGACGGCTGCATTTTGTTTACAGCGAGCGTGACATTACCGAACCAACGCAGGCGACGTGAGTCATCACACAGTCAAATTCTACTGAGATCGGCTCAAAGGTACTTAAAAATGACAAAGACGGATTCTGCTGACATTTCCCTGCAGGGAGAGAGACTCAAAACTAGAGCCAGCAAAGAGCTAAAACGGCAGCCATAATCTTTATTTCCTGGTAATTATCATGATTATCAAAAGCGGCGGTCGTAACAGAAAAGTGCTGTGAGACAAACCTGAAAGACAGTCATGATGGCAGCTGGGAAGGTATCAAAGTTAGTGGAAGTGTAATCTTCAAAGATGAATCTGGAGGGGGAGAAAGAGTGGATGACATTTGTGGTAAAGCGTACTTTATTCAAAACCATCGGCTGCTATGCGATAGATTGACAGCTTCAGTTTTAAAAAAACTTTTATTCCATGACACAGGGCCACATTTGTAATACGGGTCGTTACATATCGCCAATCAAAGACCTTATTGAAAGTGACAGGTCTTAGGAAATAGATATGTAACCAGAAGATACATTACCACAGCTGTAACTAAAAAGAAGCAGTAGCTGCAATACCTTTTAGAATTCTATTAGAATCATAAATAGAGCTGTCACGGATTTGCTCGCTCCGTAGCAACGGATTGGCCCAAAGCACAAGTCACAAAAACACAATCAATAGCATTTGAAGAGAAGCATTCGTTTCATTATCCAAGGCGGGGAAGAGGTCCACCCGGCCGGTGGCAGTGTGTTTGTTCCTCCCATGTATTTATGCGCATGTTGTAAGTCGCTCTGGATAAGAGTGTCTGCTAAATGCTGTAAATGTAAAATGTAATGTAATGGTGGCGGTGTGGGGTGACAGTGTGGGGTGTGGGGTGGCAGTGGGGTGTGGGGTGGCAGTGTGGGGTGGCAGTGTGGGGTGTGGGGGGCAGTGTGGGGGGGGGGCAGTGTGGGGTGACAGTGTGGGGGGCAGTGTGGGGCGGTGTGGGGGCAGTGTGGGGTGTGGGGTGGCAGTGTGGGGTGTGGGGTGGCGGTGTGGGGGCAGTGTGGGGTGGCAGTGTGGGGTGGGGTGGCAGTGTGGGGTGGCAGTGTGGGGTGGCCGAGTGCAGTGGGCCCCTGTGGGACGGTGAGCAGGCAGACGGGACCGGGGGCTCTGGGCCGTACCTGCCCCCGAAGAGCTGCATGCCCAGCAGGGCGAACACCACGATGAAGAGGAAGAGCAGGAACAGCAGGCTGATGATGGACTTCATGGAGTTCATCAGGGACACCACCAGGTTCCTCAGAGATGCCCAGTACCTGCGCAACGACAGCACAGACCGCACGTCAGAGGAGAGAGAGAGAGAGAGAGAGAGAGAGAGAGAGAGACAGAGAGAGTCAGAGAGAGAGAGAGAGACAGCGCCACAGACCGCACGTCAGAGAGAGAGAGAGAGAGAGAGAGAGAGAGAGAGAGAGACACAGCACACAGACCACACGTCAGAGAGAGAGAGAGAGAGAGAGAGAGAGAGAGAGAGAGAGAGAGAGAGAGAGAGCGCACACACAGACCGCACGTCAGAGAGAGAGAGAGAGAGAGAGAGACACACAGACCGCATGTCAGAGAGAGAGAGAGAGACACAGACCGCATGAGAGAGAGAGAGAGAGAGAGAGAGAGAGAGAGAGAGAGAGAGAGAGAGAGAGAGAGAGAGACACAGCGCACAGACCGCACGTCAGAGAGAGAGAGAGAGAGAGACACAGCACACAGACCGGACACAGCGCGGGTATCAGACACCGCACCGCGCAATGGCCTGGCAAGAGGCAGGGAGTCAGAGTTCAGCAGCGGCAACCTCTGTGACTTCTCACACAAGACGAATAAGTCGCTGGACAGACAAGTTTTTGATTCACTGATGATTCAACCAATTATCTCATGTAATACAAATATAGTATATGCCATTTAGCAGACGCTTTTATCCAAAGCGACTTACAGTAGTGAATGCATACATTTTTCAGTATATGTGGTCCCAGTGGGAATTGAACCCACAACCTAAGCATTGCCAACGCCACGCTCTACCTACTGAGACACACAGAACCACATGGGTTATGTTTAACTCTATATACTCTTTGGCTCGTCAGGGTGGTAATAATGAGTTAATTTTCTCCCACCATAGCTCTGAGACCAAACATGAGCAGATGTAGCCCTAACGTTCAAAATGGTAATGACTCTGTTACTATGAGGGTACTGTGTATGACAGTGTATGCATCAGGACTGAAATGTGTTGTCTGCTGGGCAGACCCTGTGTTTGGGATTCTGAATAAGCATAACCACAACACAAGTTATAAATTCACGATAAATAAATTAGACCTCAGAGTTCCATAAAGCTTCACAAAAACAAAACGGACAAAACCTGGTGCGGTGGGGACAGGGTGCACAGTGGTCAAGAACAGTATGTTCTTCACTAACATAAAACACCCTTTGCCAACTCCACTGCCATTTCAGCTCTCTCAAATCTGGGCTGTGTTCCAGCGTTACCCATTAAGCTCACATTTTGGAGAGTCAGACAGGACGAGCATCCAGGGCTGTTCCAATCCGTAGTAACTGAGGTGCAGTTTCTCAGAATCAACGCCTTTGGCCAAGGGAAAACCAGCAATCACTTTGAGGAGCGCTATCCAGAAAACACCGTAAAACTCCCACCAATCACGACAGCGGGCTGTGTCTGACCAGCCTCCCAAACTGGGGCTGGCAACCCTGCTCCTCACTGAGGTGCTGGTGACATCCCGCCACGCGATGTGACAGCTCCCACTGAAGGCCCGAGGGCTTGTGGGGAACGTTGGGAGCGCGGCCCTGAAGTGAGATTGGAAAGATCTTCTCTCATGAGCAACGCACTTCAGTTACACTTCACCATGATTACTTTTTGGAAAAGAGCAGACTGAGATGACGGTTAAATCTGATTAGATTTCAGGCAGGGTGCAGATGTCCTCTGAAAGTTTGTTAGTATGAATACATGCATGCTCACTCACACAAACAAATATGCACGCTTACACATATGCACGCACCCACATTCGCATGGATGCTCACACGCATTGGTTGCACACTCACACCCTCCCTCAAGCACATGCTTGCTTGCACACTCACATCCACACACGCTCGCACACTCACTTGGTGATTTTGAATATCCGTAGGAGGCGCAGGGCTCGCAGGACGCTGATTCCAAAGGACATGCCGGGGCGGAAGAATCCCCAGAGCACCTCAAAGATGCTCCCCACGATCACCTGGGAAGAGTGGCACAGAGACAGCCATCAGCACAGCCCTCCAGAGGTGAGCACCATCACCCTCCAGAGGTGAGCAACACAACCCTCCAAAGGCCATGAACACAACCCTCCAGAGGTGGTGAGCAACCCTCCAGGCCATCAACACCACCCTCCAGAGGCCATCAACACAACCCTCAAAGGCCAGCAGCACAACCCTCCAAAAGTGAGCAGCAAGAGAAATGACAGAGGCATTATCCGACTGAAGCCATTTTGATTTTCTTGCCATTTACGCCAATCATACCAGACCATGATGTATAACATCAGCCCTTTTAGATAACAATACTTGTGGTCATTTTATGTATATTCTTGGGACTCCTCTAGAAGTGGCTCCAATTGAAAGCACTCTCAGATATCCTCTAATACACATTCAATTTATACTTAATGGTGCCAAACTATTTACTATTTAATTTTGCCCATATTTTGAGAAATGAACCCATGGGAAGTCATCCAGTGTTTTATATGAGAGAAGTATCTGGACTACACTGTACATGGCTATCAGATACATATTTAGAGAATACTTTCATCATTTATTGTTACATTAAGGAAGAAATCACTTTGACAGACTTTCACCTGATCAGCCTTTTACTTACAGTAGCACAGTAAGTCATTTAGATCATTACTATTATGAATTACAGACTTATATACAATCCACAAACACAAGACAGAGAATCTAAAAACACATTCCTAACCCACCTAAACAACCCATAACATTATTATTAACAGCAAAAACAGAGTTGAACTACACTGTTTAAATTGAGCATTTTTCATTGCACCTTGACTGATAATTGCAGCCTTCTGAAAACACAAGTCACTTCATCACCTTTGTGTGTCTCTATCCCTGTCTCTCTCTCTCCCTCCCTCCACACACACACACACATACAGACACAAACACATGGGGACACACTCTCTCTCCCTGTCTCTGTCTCTGTCTCTCTCTCTCTCTCTCCCTCTCACACACACACACACCCACACACACACCCACACACACACACACACACACACACACACACACACACACACACACACACACATGCACACACACACACATGGACACACTCTCTCTCCCTCTCTCTCTCTCTCCCTCCCTCACACACACATATGCAGACACAAACACATGGACACACACTCTATCTCCCTGTCTCTGTCTCTCTCCCTCTCCCACCACACACACACACACACACACACACACACACACACACACACACATGAACACACACTCTCTCCCCTGTCTCTGTCTCTCTCCCTCTCCCACACACACACACACACACACACACACACACACACACACACACACACACACACACACACACACACACACACACACACACACACACACACACACACACACACACACACACACACACACACACACACACACACACACACACACACTCTCTCTCTCTCCCTCATGCGACTGGTTGACTGGTGTCTGTCGAGAGGTGAAGCAGGGTGAACTCACTCCACAGTCAAAGCAGTTGAAGGACGAGTGAAAGTAGAGCCTGGGTCCCAGGCCGTACATCTTCAGAAACATTTCGGCCAGAAACAGACCCAGGAAGAGGAACTCTGCATAGTCTGCAAAAGGGAGAGCAACAGTTCGGCAGTAAAGGACCCATCCATCCATTCATTATCTAACACCCGCTTATTCCTGGTCAGGGTTGCGGGGGGGGAGGCTGGAGCCTCTAGCGGTTACAACGCTCAATGCTGGCCACTGGCCGGGAGTGCCACTAGGGGGCGACGATTGGCTGTCTGCCCCAGGGAGGGGGGAGGGAAGCCGACAGGAAGTTCGCTGCGCACAGGAGTGGCTCTGGAGTACCGGAGTTACAGTCGACAGCCTGGTGAGTGCCGTCTCGGAGGAGACGACACTTCGCCTTTGTCACTGCTGGTCACAGGGCTATGGCAGTGAACTCACAATACGAGGGGGGGATTGACATGAAAAAGAGAGGGTGTAATTGGCTACAAAATTGGGAGCAAATCTAAAACAAATTCTTTAACTTATGAACTACGGTTTATAAATAAGTGGTGACTGTCATCACGTGTTTTGGAGGAGAGGGTTGCGGCAAGTGCAGCTTGAAAATACAGTTGGGCGTTTCAAATTGGCAAATTGTTTAAAAAAATTAAATAATAATAATGATTAAAGACGTCTCGGAGGGGGAGTGTCTGGGGCCGGCGGGGGACCTACACAGGAAGGTGGAGAGCCAGGGGGGCTGCTTGTGATGCACGATGGCCACGCACAGCGTGTTGAGCGCCACCAGGCCCAGCACGGTCCAGTAGAAGGAGTGGGTCTTCACCATGCGGCGGATGGAGATGCGCAGCATGCGCTCCTTGCGTCGCAGGTAGGCGGTGGGCCCTCTCTTGGCGCTCCTGATGCTGGCCCTGGCCATCGGGACGCCTGGGAGACACGTTTCAGAAAAGAGTCACACCTCGTAACATTCGCAGAGGAACGCAGCAGCAATCAAAATAATTCTCAAGGTCAATTCTCAATTACTCTTGAAAATATATCCTCTGTGCAAACTGTTGCTTTTCTGCCTCAGTCAATTAATTAATTCTACAGAGACACAGGAGTACACTAGTTTTTAGCCCTTAGACCTGCAGTGACAAAGGCGAAGTATTGTCTCCTCCGAGACGGCACTAGCCAAGCCGTCGGCTGTAACTCTGGTACTCCAGAGCCACTCCTATACGCAGCGAACTCATATCAGCTTCCCTCCCCCCTCCCTGGGGCGGACAGCCAATCGCCGCCCCCTAGTGGCACTCCCGGCCAGAGCCGACTCTGGCGCGCCCCGGTGGAATGGAACCCCGGTCACAGTGGCCAGCATCGGACGTTGTAACCACTCGAACACCCGGGAGGCCCACTAGTTTCTTCTCTGAAACGCTTCTTTCACACATACAGCTGCAGGTATGGGCTGTGCCCTGGTGGGTACGGGCAGCTGCAGGTACGACTCACCCACAGAGGAGATGTCAGAGTACTGGTCTTCCGCAGGACCGCGGCGGGTCATGTCCAGGCGGCTCCTCTTAATGGTGGCTCTCTTCAGCACTGCGGCCGTAAACATGGAAACGCACCGTTACTCACAGAGCACACTGACGCGCGCCACAGAGCACACACACACACGCTGGTGACACACTGAGGGGCACCACAGAGCACACGCGCGCTGGTGACACACTGACGCACACGCTCAACGGCATTCAGAGAGCAAACCCCTCGGTCACACAACCTGCATGGCAACAACATGTACAGAATACGACGGACCATACCTACGCACGCACGGTAATGACAGTAAGACTCCCGTGGTGATGACACACATGGAAAACAAACAGGTACACCTGGGTGCCACATTTAATCACACCGTGTATACTATTATCAAGTTTGTAGTAAAGAATTTAGGTGTGGTTTTTCAAAAATAAGATCGGTTTTGTCATTTGAGGACGCAGAGAATAATACATGCCTTTGTTTCATCATGCTTAGACTATTGCAATGCTTTATTTTCAGGTATTAACCAAAAGTCTCAGGCTTGCCTTCAGATCATACAGAATTCTGCTGCTAGGCTTTTAACAAGAACAAAACTCATGTCTCATATCACCCCAGTGCTGGCCTCCCTACACTGGTTGCTGATGAAATTTATAATTGATTTTAAAATGTTATTGTACACATATAAGTCATTGCACGAGTTGGTGCCACTATATATTGCTGAGTTGTTGGTCCCATATACCACAACAAGGCCGCTCAGGTCCTCAGGTCAAGGATTTCTGGCAGTTCCAGTCTAAGTGAAAATCAAGGGGTGATCGTGCCTTCACTGTGCTTGCTCCTAGACTCTGGAATAGCCTCCCCTCTTATCTTAGATCCGCTGAATCAGTCTCAGCTTTTAAATCTAATCTTAAAACACATTTTTACAAATTGGCTTTCCCCAATGTATGACTTTATTGTATTGATTGTTTATTTTTTTAATATTTGTATATTTGTATACTTAGTATCCATTGTTATGTTTTGCTTTTATTGTCCTTTGTTCTCTGCTAATTCACTGTCTTTTGTCAGCAGCACCTCGTGCTCATAGCTAGAAAGGTGCTCTATAAATAAACATATTATTATTATAATTATTATTATTAGCCACAAAATTAGAGCTAGAAGCAAATATTTTATTGTTCATTCTTTTGTTGGTTTTGCTGCAGGGACATGGTACTCCCATCATAAGAAAATTATGGCAGAAAAAACACTTTCGATGCTCACAAGATCACACTGGCAGAGGCCCAGTTCTGCTCCACAGTGATCGGTGCGACACATTATGTTTGTACTCTAATTACTGTCTATTGTACATTCCTTTATACGTCAAATAGAGGGACAATGAGGCCTCCCATGTGGTCTAGTGGTTTCAACGTCCGACGCTGGCACGGCGACCAGGGTTCGATTCCCCGTCACGCCAGAGTCGGCTCTGGCCGGGGCGGCGATTGGCGACACACAGTTCGCTGCGCACAGGAGTGGCTCTGGGGTGCCGGAGTTACGGCTTCTCATATCTCATATCGGCTTCCCTCCCCCCTCCCTGGGGCGGACAGCCAATCGCCGCCCCCTAGTGGCACTCCTGGCCAGAGCCGACTCGGCTGGTGGATTTGAACCCCGGTCGCCGTGTCCAGCGTCGAACATTATAACCACTAGACCACCCAGGAGGCCCTTAACTTCTGACACTTTTGACACACTTTATTGCGATACATTTGTGAAGGGGGCGTATTTGTTGGCGCATGTACTCCCACTGTCTCCTCCCTCCCCATCTTCACTCCTCCCACCCTGTGGTTTAGGGCTTCTGTTAAAGATGAATGAATGTATTATTCCCCTTTGTTCGCCTTAAGAAGCACATAAACAAACATGCAACAGAGCGTCTGCAGTGGCCGACCAGCACACGCAGACCATCTTTCCGTTTCTCAGTTTCCAAGGCAACATCGGTGTACTCCTTTATAGAGGCGATTACTTCTTGCGTTCGTGTTTACACTGAAATGGCAAACCCCTTTTTCCGCTGCCACTTTTTGTTATCTGCTGACAAATGGCATTTGTGGGGGTCAGTATGTCGGTGCAGGCCTCTCTGTAGTTGTGCTGTTCCTGTCGTTGGCGGAGAGATCGTAAGCTCTATTTTGTCTTTTATATCTGAAGAGTTCTAGTTAAGGGGGAACAAAAGCTGGCAAGGAAGTGTAGAATAGAATTTGTTCCTCACCATGGTTACCAGCTGTATTCCACTCAGACAGCCTCTTGGGAGCTGTCAATCAACATTTAACAAAAACGATTGTTTGTTCGTAGGGGTGAGGGTGGGGGAAACATGCTTCATTTATGGGGTCATAGCTTTTTGTGTGTGCGTGTGTGTTTTAGCTTGAAAAAAAAGTTATAAGCCCAATATTGAGACGAATACCACGATTGATTGCTTTTGGGGGTGCAGTATAGTGCCAATTGAGTAATGTCCCTAAGCCAACCAAGACAAAACATTCTGGAAGTCTGTCTTCTCCTCACTCGTAACTGTCATATTGCTTCTGCTGCGAATGTTGTACAGTTTTTGTGGGTACGGTACACCACACCAACAGCAACTGCAGTGACAATGGTCTTTTGGTTTCTTAATAGCGCTCCAAAATTCATAAACCACCCATGGAGTATAAGTAGAGCACGCACGCACGCACACAGACTGCACATATGAACATGTATCACGGATAGAATAAATGGTGTCATTTAAACTGCTGAGACTAAGACACATGAGTTGACGTGAGATACACAATCGCCAATACAACTTACACAATTTAATGAGGCGTGCTTTGCTGGTGAATGGGGAAAAACAGGCACCTACAATTACCTACAATACATCTATGCCTGAATGAAATTGTCTTTGCTGTTAAAACATTTTACTGATTTGTTTTACAAGAACAGTTTTTACTGAACAACCTGATCAGTTTACAACATGCTGCAGGCTAGATCGTGGTCTGATAAATGGCAGTTCGATCAACACATGACTAATGGCAGACATAACCAAACATAATGACACATTTCAAATCGATGCCTGTAATTTGGGTTATTCCGCCTGGCGGTATTCAGCACATATCTTCTGCATCTTCCTGGCATGTAGAGAGATTAAAGTCATCACTCCAAGGAAGGGAATTTGTTTGAAATGGAAATGCGAGAGAGTCTTCAATTATTCGCCTGCACTGAGGTCACGCGAGAGTGACTAAGTCCTACGAACGTTCAATTTGGAAATGAAAAAAAGAACACAAACAGATGGGAAGCAATCTGCTGACGTTGGCGTATGAGAGACAAACCATAAAGCAGCGATTTCCACAGCGCTGGTAACAGAAAAGTGCACAAGCAGAGGGTCGGATGTAGATTAATAGAGACAATTATGAGCTTGAATTTCACAATGTATCAAATGTTAATCTCACCATCCAGCGCAGAGGGTCCTGAATTTTTATTCTCTTCTGCGAGCATCACTTCCTCTGTCGATGTTTATTTCAGAACAGAAAAGTGAACACAGGTGAATAAAGATAAGGGGGTTTCATTATGTGAAGATGAACAAATCAGAAATGCATTTTGTCACCGAGTTTCTGAAGTGGAGAGACACAAGCACACATGTTACATTTAGAAAACGTGACAAGTTACAGCAGTTTTGATACCGATGACGTTCGCCATAGTGAAGTTTGCCAAAGTGAACATGAACCTATTTCAAACTTTGACACCCACACCACCCACCACCTTTACAAATACTGTAAGCTTTAAAGTTCAAGGGAAACCACCCGCTGTTTTATTGGGCTGCCTCTACAATTAAGGGATATTGGGGTGGGGTTTTTGTTCTGAATATTTCTGTGTCCACCACAGAGTGTCCGTAAAGATCTGTAAAGAGCCAAGCTAATTCCACGGCCCAGAACTCACGGTCAACTTCTGTCTGTTTCTGTGGAGACTGTGAAAAGCCCATTCAGTGATTCTGATTGGTCCCTGCGGCTCCAGTGAGTGACTCACTTTCACTCCCTCAACATGAGGAAGTGTGCTTATATTAGACAGGATTTGAACTCCAAACACTTTCTTTTTAACATATTGTTTTTCATCATACCGTACTCACATCTTGTAAGTTGCTCTGGATAAGAGCGTCTGCTAAATGCCTAGAACGTAAAATGTAAATGTACTGCTGAAAAGCAATTTGGCAGTATGCAGCACAAAATGCAACTGTTTATTTTCTTATTTCAAGTATCTATCAAAAAAAAAATGGAATCATAAAAGCAAATAACCCAGAAAGCACTAGAAGGCAGATGCGATGAAGGGCACAGCCCACTGTCTACATGTTCAATACTTTTTGTATATGTATCCTTGATTACTCCTCCAAAAAAAATTTTTTACTAACCTTTTCCTTCCCAGTGTTACAGGTGCGGTATGCAGCTCCCTGCAATGATGTCTATCGCTGTATTACTGCACTGATCTCTTGCGCAAACTATGATTGTTCCTACCATGTATTTATGCACATCTTGTAAGTCGCTCTGGATAAGAGCATCTGCTAAATGCCTAAAATGGCAAAAACAATGTGAAATTAGCCGGTCTGGGGGGTGCAGGGTGGGGGAAGTACCTGCCCGGTCGATCCAGGCCCGGTAACCATTCAGCTCCCGTTCAATCTGCTGCTGCCTCCTCAGCTTCATGAAGGCCCTGCGGTTCTCCACTCTCTCCCTCTCTTTGGCAAATTCCCTGCGGTTAAAAACACCCAAGAAATGATCGGTAAGGAGTATAAATTCACAGCAAACCTCTTTAAATAAAAAAAGAATATTTCCGCATGTAAAAAAACTCTCTCCCTCTCTTTGGCAAGTTCCCTGCGGTTAAGAACACCCAAGAAATTATCGGTAAGGAGTATAAATTCACAGCAAACCTCTTTTAATAAAAAGGAATATTTCCACCTGTAAAGAATAATTAGGCCTTTGCTTCTAGTCTGTACAGTTAATTACTATGCGTTGTCCATTAGCCTTTCTACCAATTCATTAACGGGAAGCGACAGTAGCAGTGTTTAAAAGTGACGACAGCCGCTGGGGAGAGGTGGAGGATGTGCTGTGCTCACCCCGAAAGGACTCCTAATACCAAGTTCAGCACGAAAAACGACCCAATAATTATAAGAGGGATGAAGTAGAGCCAGTTCCATGTGGCGCCTAAGGCATCGTTGGTCTGTGGAAAGAAGAGACAGATTTAAAAAGTGAACTTGAGTTAATGATAAATGTATTAATAGTTTATTATAACACACTATTATAATTTTTCATTATTGCAATTAAATCACTATTATAATTTGTATCTATTATAAGATTTAAAAAGGGAACTCTACTTAATAATAAATGCGTTAATAATTTATTATAATACACTAATAATAATTATAATAATTTATGAACTAATAGTGGACAACAATGAGGACGACAAATGAACAGGCTCTTTTGTGAGGGACCAGTTGGCCATGAAATGCTATGATGGAAAACCAGACTGGACAGAAACAGCTATAGTGACAATCTCCAGGAAGAGCCACTTGGTGTGTACACTTTTGACCCAACACGACTGCTGCTTGGGCCAAACAAGGGTGTCAATTTCGACGAGCAAACAAGCACACACATAGTCACGTCAGCCAATAACAATGGACCCAATGGAACCGCTCAATAGCATCTGTCTGTGGACTGTCAACAGGTTGGTTGCAATGACTGGGTGGCTTCACATTCACAGATGCCCAGCCAACAAGATCTTTGTCCCCTTCATTGTCTGAGCTGAAAGTCATATAACAGGATAGCTTCCCTAAAAGGGTATCCTAGCGCTCACTGATTGATATTATTATGTGAACAATATCATTGCTAGGAAACTGGTGATGATGAAAGTCTGCTCAAGCCAGAATTTCTTATATATGACTTATTTTCTATTAAAAGTTCCTTAATTTCCTCAAAACTCCCCCTAAAATGACCCAGTGTCATAGGAAATTACAGTGTAAGTAATGAATGTGATAGTTGGTGGGGTGATTAAACCCATGTAATTAAGGTTATATCCTTCCTACCTCCAGGGCAAACCTTTTCTGTGTTTTAAAAAAGGCACAGCCCTTTTATTCTGAGTAGTGTGGTAAAAACACTGAGGAAATGCAATTTCTCCAGAAGCTTACAGCCCTGTGGACAGCCAAGTCTCTGTACGACAATTTGTTTATTAGTCATAACCATATAGGCACAAATAATATTAGTATTTCATGGACTGTTGAGTGGTATTAAAAGGCAAACGACATGTTTTACAAGGTGCCACTTCCCTCCTTTTACAGACGATAGCTAAAGGGTTCAGCACATAGCCTTGCCACGTTGTGTTTGTTAATGTCTGGAATATACGCACAGGAATATTACACTTTATGGACCTTGGATTTTATGAATGGTAAGTTGATATTTATTGGTAGTGGTATTCACAATTTTCTGTTATTCAATGAAAATATTTAAATGTATGCTTCACCGATGTTTGTTTCCATTATATGTGTAAACTGCAATGAAAATTCACCAAAAAGTTAAATAGTCTAATATGGTATCTACTTTCTACTACAAAACCAAAAAATACAATTAATATATATATTTTAAAAGAATATATATACTGGCAGTGCTCATTATAACAGTTGAAACTAGGGGCCTCCCGCATGGTCTAGTGGTGGTGTTTTTAAGTTTATGGTTTTTGTGTCCCGAACCCGTGAGGGTGACAGACAGATTTAGTTTTGTTTATTTGTTTGAAAAACTCCCGGTCTAGTTCTCTGCCCGTGTCGGGGATCAGATAACTTTTAAAGACACAATAAAGATCCGGTCCGTGGACCAGAACAATCCACTCTGTTTCGAGACTGCTCTATTCCCGTCCAGGGGCGTGTGACAAATAGATTTAAAAAAAAAATAAAAATAGTCTAAACTACTTTCAGTATTTAATATCACTGCAGTGAATGGAGGAAGCCCCAGAGCTGTGTTTCTGGCCTTGGTGGATTAGCCTCGCAGGTAGAGATTGTGAATCCATTAGATGTGTAGATGTCCTGGGAGAGAGCCTCGAGGGGAAGAGTGCTGAAACGGCGCAGCAGGTGTGTCAGGCAGGTGTGAGCGCGGTGGGCCCACACCCCAGGAGAACAGAGAGCCTGCAGCAGGTGTCAGTACAAGGCTTGAAATAGGGGAGGCTCAAAATGCTTAGTGCTGAATGCCAATGGTCTTGAACCTGCCTTTGATTGTTTTGGGCGATGATGTGCTTTAAAGGAAATTTTGTTTCTGATTTTCTCCCATTTTCTCCCAATTTAGTAGCCAATTACACCCGCTATTTTCATGTCAATCCCCCCCCTCGTATTGTGAGTTTGCTGCCGTAGCCCTGTGACCAGTAGTGATGAAGGCGAAGTATCGTCTCCTCCGAGACGGCACTCACCAAGTCGTCGACCGTAACACGATACTCCAAAGCCACTCCTATGCGCAGCAAACTTCCTGACGGCTTCCTTCCGCCTTCCCTGGGGCGGACAGCCAATCGCCGTCCCCTAGTGGCATTCCTGGCCAGAGCCGACTCTGGCGCGAAGGGGAATTGAACCTTGGTCGCCATGGCCAGCGTCAAACGTTGTAACCACTGGACCACACAGGAGGCCCACAAATGTTAAGATTGTGGAGCCAATTCCCTTTTTACTTAATTCTGTAAAATGCAAACGCAATACCGTTGTGTATGTCGCATTAAATCATTTTAATCATAACCGTTTGTATCACCATACAGAGATTGAAGTTTGACATTAACTTTAAGTCAGTCTTTTTTTTTTTCAATTATAATTTTATGTCTCAACTGTACAAAGGTTACAAAGGCAATTACACCACATCAGACACAATTAAGTCAAAAGTAAGATAAAAGTAAATGAATTGTTGAAAGGTAAAAATGTAGCCTCCCCCTAATTCAAACTCACAGGCCTTCCCCCCCAGTGGACGTGAAGCTGACAGGCAAGTTCAGCCTCTCCAGGAATATACCCACAGATCGCAAGTATTCTTTTAACACTGAGTCTCTGTCTTCAACATCAAGGTAAAGCTGTGATTGGTAGATACCGTGGTGTCATACTTATATGCCAAAAACCTCACTGTCAGCCACCGAAGCTTAATAATGAGGAAGAGATGATTTGAAGACCTCCTCCAAACGGCATACTGGAGCGTCAAGGCAACCGCTACGTACTTAAGCCGCGTGCTAGTGTAAACTGAATCTGCCCTTTTGTCCCATTGGCCCGTGAGTAGCTCTTCTCCATCAACGCACGTGGCAGCGGAGATTACGTCTAATTGGGTTTGGCGGTTTGGCGGTTTGGCGGTTTGGAGGAAGATGGGGAGGGAGGGGGGGGGTTCAGTGCAAACGGCCTCATCATATTGTCACAGTTCATTCAGCAGGATCCTTCATAAAGAGGCGTAATATCCACCGAATTGACTTCCGTCTGTCTCTTATCAGGCCGCACCATTCAGACGGCGTAGTCTTTTAATAAGCTATTAGACTGAACAATGGGCTGCAGTGAGTCAGGAGGAGGAGGGGGCAGCAGAGCAGAGCAGAGCAGCCATCAGCACACACACAGCCAACAGGGGGGCTGACACTCAATTACACAATCAGGAGATCTGTAACGTTGCCGCCGCCATCAAAAGGCAATATCCGCGCTCACGGATAAAGATTCTCATTTGTCGTATGTTTTTTTAATGTTGTGAATGAATCCCTGAATAACCCAGGTTCAACCCAGGTTATGAGTCAAATATATTACACAGAAATCAAGGCCTGCCATAGATATACATTTTCTACAAGAGAGTAGAACTGTACATATGTTTTCCAGTATTCCATTAAAGCTTCAGTAACACACTTCGCCCATTTAATTAAACGGTTTATTTTCTGGTCCAGGAATATCAAAGGTGTGAAACAATATCAAAGGAAACTGCTGGCTTATTTCTGAAAAAAAGAAAAATCATCTCACAGCAATGTTACCGAACCTGAAGACTTGTTCTGAAGATACAAATTAGTGTGAATGTGCGTTAAAACTTCGGTTCGTTCCACAAGTTTGCGCTAACAACAAAAGATTGACTAGATTCGCTCAGCCAGAGAGGGGACGGTATAGCAGGCAGCTGGGAAGCAGGAATAATGCATGAGCTCTTCACCGACTCACGCTCGGGCAAACAAACAACTCTGCCGTGTGCACAGAACAACAGTGATCCAGCAGTGATGGACATGAGCAGGAAATCCTACATTGAAAAAGAAACAATCCAAGAGCAGGCGAGTTCTGGCCAGTGCTCAAACGCTGATGAGCGGCATGTTAAAGGACGCAGACAGGGGAGAGTTACACAGGGCCAACAAATGTTTCATGAGACGTTATATGGACGGCGCTGCCATTTCACACACCCTCTGCCCTTCACAATATCGCAAGTCTCCATCTCTCAACTTTCCTCTATTTCTCCACCACAGTATCATTTCAACATCTCCTGATCAGCCAAAAGACAAAAGCACGGGGCCTCCCGGGTGGTCTAGCGGTTACAGCGTTCGACGCTGGCCACGGCGACCAGGGTTCAATTCCACTGGCCGCGCCAGAGTCGGCTCTGGTTGGGAGTGCCACCAGGGGCGGCGATTGGCTGTCCGCCCCAGGGAGGGGGGAGGGAAGCCAACAGGAAGTGTAGGAGTGGCTCTGGAGTACCGGAGTTACAGTCGACGGCTTGGCGAGTGCCGTCTCGGAGGAGACAATACTTCACCTTTTTCACTACCGGTCTCAGGGCTACGGTAGCAAACTCACAATACGAGGGGGGGATTGACATGAAAAACAGAGGGTGTAATTGGCTCCTAAATTGGGAGAAAATGGGATAAAATCTGAAACACACTCAGGAGATGGTGCTCTCAGATGGGTAATACACCCTGACTGACACTGATTTACAGACTGGTCTGTGCCCGGAGCTGTGTGCACACACTGCGCACCTTACGATGACTGACAGCGGCATTACTGTCCTCCGGTCTCCTCTCTGCACTCCACTGCGTCCCGGCCCGCTGTACTTATTACCTGCTCGCTGTTTACCACATCACTGCTATTCTGCCTGAGTGCGGCACTGGAGTGCGATGGTTAGGGGGGCTGGGCTTGTAACTCAGAGGTTTCTGAGGAAAAGCCCAGGATCTTTACAAAAAAAATATATATTTTTATAACCACACAATGTGTGACATTTTTCCTCCCTGGTCTTTCTTCTGACTCTGTAATCAGAACCGTAATGTAATGGATCGAAGTACCGCGATAAACCACTGGACACCACAGTCCCGTGTCGTTTGTGCCTGGTCTCTGTCCGTGGGATAAGGCCCGAATGTCTTCAGCCACCTAGCACCACCCCTGTTGTGTGTGGGGTGTGGGGCGGCAGTATAGTGTAATGGTTGGGGGGCTGGGCTTGTAACTCAGAGGTTGCAGGTTCGATTCCCAGGTGGAGCACTGCCGTTGTAGCTTTGAGCTAAAGGTACTTAACCTGAAGTGCATCAGTTAATATCCAGCTGTATAAATGGATTGTATGTAAAAAAATGTAAACTGTGTAAGTCACTCTGGATAAGAGCGTCTACTAAATGCCTAAAATGTAAAATGAGAGTGGACTGAAGCTCCCACACTCAAACTGGGATTAACGGAGAGCAGATGAACTGTCCTGATGATTGGCCACACACTCCATGCTTGTCACTTTTTGTGCCTGTTCATTTATCTTAAAACTGACATGACCCGTGCACATCAGATCTGACTCAGGACACAAAGCATCAGAAGTAATGCACAGTAGATTTGAGCGGCTTAGGCTAATATGTCATCTATTCTAGGTACATATGAATCAGTGAGTCTGTATGATGCTTTTCAACGATATGCAAAAAAAAAGAAATATGGCAGCCCACGATAGCATTGGCATGCCAACAGCATTTGCACAATATACATATATATACATACAGTATATGCCATTTAGCAGACGTTTTTATATGAATGCACTTTTCAGTATACAGTTGAACCCACAATTGCCAATGCCATTTGAGCCACACAGACGCTCTACCTACTTTTTACTGAGCCACACAGAACCACAATCTACCTACTGAGCCACACAGAACCACACTCTACCTAAACACACAGAACCACGCTCTTTGAGACACACAGAACCACGCTCTACCTACTGAGTGAACCATGCTCTACCTACTGAGCCACACAGAACCACACTCTACCTACTGAACACACAGAACCACACTCTACCTACTGAGACACACAGAACCACAATCTACCTACTGAGCCACAGAACCAATGCCAGAACCACGCTCTACCTACTGAGCCTGAGCCACACAGAACCACGCTCTACCTACTGAGACACACAGAACAGCTCTACCTACTGAGCCACAAGAACCACGCTCTACCTACTGAGCCACACAGAACCACGCTCTACCTACTGAGACACACAGAACCAGCCAGCCACACAGAACCACAACCTTGAGACACACAGCATTTATGAGCCACACAGAACCATTTGAGCCACACAGAACCATTCTTTGAGACACACAGAACCACGCTCTATTGAGACACCCAGCCAGGGAATTGCATTTATTTATTTGTTGTTTATTTGATTTGAAGGTTATTATTAAATAATACAGAATATGCCCAGACCACGTAAATAGCGCCCAGCCCACGTTTTCTTCTTCTTCTAATTGCTTCCCTTCAGGGTTGCAGTGATTCCCACAGCTCACTGGTCAACCCTCTCAGCCTCGACGGTGAGTCATCACAGAGCACAGCGCCCGCCTTTCCGCACCACTGCTACTCCCACCACACAAAGTCTCAACTCACAGGGGGCTGCAAAGGGGTGGCGGTCGTATTATTAATGAAAATTGAATTGGCTCGCAACGGGAGACGGGAACGTGATTGAGTTTATTTGAATTGGGCCCGCCTATGATGGGGTTTGGGAATTGCTCCACTGTCCACACATGGCCCCAAAATAGAAATGGCTGCAATATAGCACCAGCTCCAGAGGAATGTGACAGTGATCTTTATGACAACAGCTGAGTGACATCACCCTGTTGTAATGCCCAAGGAGGGGGCTCAATCAGCCTCTGGCCCACCTGCTGCCCGCTTTGCAATTTGCAATCTGGGCCCAAAATACTACCTCTTCTGCACCTTACCAAGGGAGCTGTCTCTGGAGAGCTGAGGCAAATCCTCCCTGAAAAGTGCCTGTTAATCACACTTAGGGAAGTGCCGCTCATCTTGTTTCATACGGGGGAGGTTTATACCGTAATGAAGCACAGTAACGTGCAGTCTGATACATTAGACAGATTCACAGAGCGGTGAATCAGGACAATCCTGCTGTACACTGTGGCTCTGGAATGAGCACATACGGACAGGCGCCATCATCTCAAGAAAGAGAGAAAATAGAGGAATACGAGCAGAAAAGCGAACGGGACAGAGGAGAGACAAGTGGAGATCTTATCGGAGATCAGATCGTCATCAATCTCGACGTGCCGAGCGTGTGGCTTCATTTGAGGCAGAAAGAAAAAAACTAAAGATAATGTCCGTACCCTGAGATAGAGCGCAGACTTCCAGGAGTCTAACCAGAAGGGTTCAGGTACACGGTGCAATGTCATCTGCACGTCTTAACCGGCCTGGATTCATCCTCACACAGCAGCAGTCTTGGTTTAATAATTAAGATCATTTGGTATTGTTTGCAAATCCTTTTTTACATTTTTTATTTTGTTTCAGATTTTCTCCCATTTTTCTCCCAATGTGGTAGCCAATTACACTCAATATTTTCAGGTCAATCCCCTCCCTCGTAGTTCGCTGTCGTAGCCCTGCGACCGGCGGCGACGAAGGCGAAGTATCATCTCCTCCGAGACGGCACTCGCCAAGCCGATGACCGTAACTCCGGCACCCCAGAGCCACTCCTGTACGCAGCGAACTTCCTGTCGACTTCCCTCCCCCTCCCTGGGGCGGACAGTGATCTGTCTCACATCAGGAAGGATTTTACAGAATTACACACTCACACACACACGGACTTAATTCATGGACTAACTGATTCACACTCACACACGCATCTCATGCACACCAGCGATCCCCCCGCCTCCGCACCCCCACCTCCCCTCGCAACCCCCCTCCTTTCCTCCTTTGATTGTAATGCCCCCGTTTTTATCTGTTGTGCAAATGTGAGTAGAAGGAGATGGAGCCCACAGAAATGTGAGTAGAAGAAGATGGCGCCCACGGCCAGTCGTGCGATACGACCGTTGGGTAGAGTGGCGCACCGTTTCGCACGAAACATAGATGCAGCGGCTTTAAAGAAGATTAAAAACAGTGTTCACGCTAGTTTGAACTGTTTAGTATCGAATCGCAATCTCGTTCCTCTATGTACCTGTATGTGGTTGGAATGATAATAAAGGCAACTCAACTCAACTCAACTCAACTCAACAGCCAATCGCCGCCCCCGGTGGCACTCCTGGCCAGAGCCGACTCTGGTGCGGCCGGGGAATCAAACCCCAGACGCCGTGGCCAGCGCCGGACGTTGAAACCACTACACCACGCGGGAGGCCCCATTTGTTTGCAAATCCTGAGAGTTAGTATGTAGCGAGTAAGACATTAATATGTGGGAGATCTGGCATCTGCTGCCTTACATGTGTAAGTGGTTAAACAGCTCGGTCCGCAGAACACAGCAGGTAGAACGGACTTGTGTGTTTCTGATGGGATCCAGTTAAAGCGATGAGGTGAAGTGGGTGGCAGATGGTATTTTCGCTGCGGTGAATTGGATGCTACAGGGTTAGTACAATAAATTACCTGTCCTCCTTTCACTGTCTTTTCTGTGCAGTTAATTCGTTAGCACAAACCTCGTCTGACGAAGCTACTACTATGCTACTACTGTGTGTGTTTTTTTTGGCATTTAGCAGACGCTCTTATCCAGAGCGACTTACACAGTTTCACATTTCTTTACCTACAATCCATTTATACAGCTGGATATTTTACTGAAGCAATTCAGGTTAAGTACCTTTAGCTCAAGGGTACAACGGCAGTGCCCCACCTGGGATCGAACCAGCAACCTCTGAGTTACAAGCCTAGTTTCCTAACCATTATGCTAACATTGCCGCCCCATATGCAATGGCTGACGGTTTTAACATTTGATTCCTGATTCACAGCAGATTTTGCCTTCAGGTCAGAGGTTGTAGAGACCATACAGATGCAAACCAGGAAACCCTCACGATGAAATCCCACTGGTTTACGAGGCGAGGGGACAGACCGCACATGATTTCAGTCAGCCAAGCTACTGTACCGTTCAACCAATAAGCGAAACAGAAGAGTAAAAACTTCACCTCAAACAAATCAAGTCTGAAACGGGAAACACGTCAAAATGTTTTTGCTTGATTTCCAATAAGATAAGACAATATAGATAAGATATAATAAGATACTAAGATAAAATAAGATAATAATTTTTCCTGATCTCATCAGTTCAGAAGTCCTGTTATTGCGTGTGCTCTAAGAGCATCATTCATCATAAAGAGGAAGGGAGGGGGAAATGTAAGACTGATGTCACTGCCTGCGGGAAATCAAGATTACATTAGACTCCACAAGCTTTTGTGGCATCCCAAGGGGCAGGACGAGGAAATGACAGCCTGCCTCTTTAATTCTTGGGAGCCACTGGAAACAACTTCATTTCCCAGGAGGCTGCAGTCCCACACCTGAACAAAGTCCAGTGATTGGGACTACGAACAGCTGAAGGCCATTTGGAGGGCTATTTAAAGGACTCCTTCATGTCACACTGGGAAGGGGTAGGGTGGTGATTGTGGAGAGTGCTGTGGATAGAGAGCGCTGTGGATAGAGAGTGCGCTAGAGAGTGCTGTGGATAGAGAGTGCTGTGGATAGAGAGCGCTGTGTGTAGAGAGCGCGAAAGAGAGTTTTGGAGAAATATTCTGGATTGTGTATCGTGTTTGACTTGAATTGTTTGAGGACCCCCCTTTGTGCACCGACTGCTGGACTGGATTTAGGAACTGAACTGAACTGGACTGGACTTGGATTACGGATAATGACGACAAGTAGGATTGTGGACTTTGTGTTTTAAATACCCCGCCCTTTGTTTTTGTGTTTTGTCAAGGTTTGTGTAATAAAGTGTTGTTTTGTTTGTAATACTGCCTCCTCCGGGTTATTTAACCTGCCTACGCCCTCTGCAAGGTCCGTGAGTGTCGCCCAACCCCTAGGGACACCACACTTTACATTAAAAAATATGTTGTTTTTTTAAATAAGACTTTTACCAGTCCATACCTTTTTTTTTTTTGCAAATCCATACAAACAAAAAGTGTAAGGCCACCATGTTGCATAGCCTTTGCAGATGTATATATTGCCGAGTGCTTGCCGACATTGTTGCATTGCATGGACCGTGAATAAGTCGCACAAGTTACGCAGAAGCGCGCAGAGGCCTTTAGAGAGCCGTACTGTCGCTGCGCCCTCAGGGGGCCGGACAGCAGGGAGGGACTCACATTGTAGAGCACGATCGTCCAGCCCTCCATGGTGATGCACTGGAAGACGGTCAGCAGGGCAAACAGGATGTTGTCGAACTGGGTGATTCCATAATTGGGTCCGATCCAGTTGTCCGAGCAATTGTAACCGGTGGGACACACCCTCGACCCACACGGAGTCTTCAAATCTTCTGTCTCGCTGTCTGGACGGAACCAACAACAACAACAAACAGCAACAAACAGCTTCTTCAACTGGTGTATAAATATTTGGATTTGAAAGTATGGAAGTTTAAAACTTGATACAGTTCCTTCTACCCGATATGTGTTACTTTAAAGGCATTTGATATAAAAATATATTAAATTGCTATCAAATACAGGAGCACAAAATGACAGATATGGCATCACAATAGGAGACTGGAGAACTGCAGTCTTTAATCCACAGCTATTTAGGAAAATAAAGACCTCTTCTTACTCATGCAAGAAGTGGGACACATCATGTGTCAGAATAGACAAGAAAGGCCTGCACACTTACTATTATGCTCCAGGAAGTCTCTTTTCAATTCATATGTAGGTCAAACCTTTTTCTACAAAGGTACAGAATACTGAACAAACGTTGACCCAAATACGGCTCAAATAAGATGATGGAATCAATATTAAACAATCTTTTTTTCTATGCCACTTGCATATAGAAATCTCCACATAAAAATCATTTGGAATACATATGCTATTGTTCAATAATTAAATCGTATGTAGGGATGAGAACTATTATTATGACAAATCCAATATGTATAGGTAAAGGCCAAAATAAAGAAAACATTTGAGTAAATAAAGGGTTCTGTGGCTCTGTTGTGGTGTGGGGTGCATTTTCCTGGCATGGTTTAGGTCCACTCAACCCATTAGAGAACAAGATAAACACCAATAAATACAAACCATTCTGAGTGATCACCTTCATCCTGTGGTGAAGTATTTCTATCCTGATGGGAGTGGTCTCTTCCAGGATGACAATGTCCCCATCCACAGGGCACGAGTGCTCACTGAATAGTTTGATGAACATGGAAATGATGTAAATCATATGCCATGGCTGTCTCAGTCACCAGATCTCAACCCAGTTGAACACTTATGGGAGATTCTGGAGTGGACCTGGGACAGCATTTTCCACCACCATCAACAAAACACCAAATGACGGAGCTTCTTGTGAAATAATGGTGTTGCATCCCTCCAATAGAGCTCCAGACACTTGTAGAGTCTATGCTAAGGCGCATTGAAGCTGTTCTGGTGGCTCATGGTGGCCCAACACCCTATTAAGACACTTTATGTCGGTGTTTCCTTCATTTTGGCAGTTACCTATATGTATACTATATGTACAATATTTTTATTAAACAGAAGTAAATTCAGAGAGCGCAGCAACACACAATTATAGAGGTAAAAACATGTTTCAAAGGACAGTGTGAATTTATTCATAACCTAATCTAAACACAATCTGTTTGAGACGCCATTTGAAAGACAGCTTATTTCATTAACATATCTGTGATGACTCAATACCTCTCATCTGAGACACTCAGAATAAATCTCTCTATTAGCTTCTCACCGAAGATGCACGCTGAATCACAAATACCTTTCAGAAGACCCATTTATCTTTCTGCCCATTAATATATTGAATGATTAATAGATACTGAATACAACAATATTTAACTATCCAGCAATACTTATTAACTTAGTACATAGCCTTCCCCCAGTTTTCATATACCACAATGTTTGCTTGGCTTAAGCTAACAGGTGCAACCACACGCGGTATTGTAGAGATCCTGATGTCTGCTGGACAAAAGGACTATTGTCAACAAGGGCCACTGAACATAAAGGACACAATGGTGGAATAACATGGCATTATCTGTGGTGAGCATAGCCATTCAGAGGTGGCCTTGCAGAAAAACCCAAACAGCTTGAAGGGAAAAGTACATTATCTGTATAACAGACCATGTAACCCTAGTATGTAATTGAAGGTGCCAGTAAAAAGTATTGTTTCCTGCCTACCTAGCCAACTGAAAAAGCTTTTATAAACATTTACAGACATGGCAGTGGCTTAGTTAGTAAAGGTGCTCACTCAGAGTCCTACAGCCTGCATATTGCAGGTCTTGCTTGTCATTGGCCAATTATGACATGGAATTATACCAGTGGGACACAGTTAGCGTCATCCTAAAGTTACTGTTGCATCATGGGCCCCTAGCCACTCACCAGGGGACCTAAAGGGTGACCAGCAACACACACACAGCTCCAACAATATGCCATAGTCTCCCACAATATCCACCACTGGACCAACCAGGTACTGTTCACAAGGCCTCTCTGTGTCACAGCCAGCTCTCCAGTGGTGCGCTGTGGGAAAATGTGTTGAAGGAGTGCTTCAAGGAGGAGACTGGAGTTTCGTTTTTGTGCTCCTTGCTACTGGAATAACCTGCGTTTGGATCTGAGAGATACAGAAACACTGAATGGTTTTAAGAAAAAACTAAAAACATGCCTTTTCAGTGCTGCACATGAATAATGTTTTTCACTAATATCTACAACTACTGTTATGCACTTTATATGTTTTCTTATCTACTTGTAGGCCTATATTTTATTATGTTTTATTTATTTTATTATGTATATATGTCTGTGTACATATACATATACATGTATGTATATCTGTACACCTTCACATTTTGTGCATTTTGGATCTTTTGTGTGCAAAAGCACATTGAGTTGCCTCCGTGTATGAAATGTGCTCTATAAATACAATTTGATTTGATTGCAATCAAGTT
>JAINUG010000116.1:705000-745000 GCA_029706075.1 Aldrovandia affinis
ACCACTCAGTAAACCGAGTAAAGCCAGTCTTGTGGTGCTCACAACCTCCAGACTCCAGGCCAGGTATCCACAGAAGAAAGAGGGACAGTATGGACAGGCCGTTTGATTCAAATTCTGAATCTAAGCATATACAGGCGGTGCCCGAAGGCCAGCAGTTTTCAGCAGTGTGTCAGAGGGAGGAGGGAGAGGGAGAGGAGGAGAGGAGCGAGGGCCGGGGGTGTCAAACGCGTCAGGGGTGGGTCCTCTCTAAGGGGGAGTACAGCACAGAGCTCGTCGGGTTATTCTTTATCCTGGTTCCAGTTTAATAAGAGTGATGATACTGGGCGGGGCTGCTCCACGCCGTGTCTGTGGGGAGAACACGGCCCCGTGCTTCCTGCATCGCAATTTATGAGCCCCCACCCCGCCAACCCCCCCAGCTGCTCTGTCCATCCTTAGAGGACCGAAACAATGAATTATACATCACTGCAACATCCCAGATATCACCTCCTATTCCACCCACATACATAAAAGCACATTCCTGCTGAAATATCCGTTTTTCTGGGACACTGGGCTGAGCTTGCCAATTTTTTTGTCCAGCTCTTGCATTTTGTTAGACAACCAAAGAATCAACGCGCTTTTAATTTTCTCTGTGCTGACACTTTAACACAGTTTTGTACCGATGATGCATGGATCCATTTTTAGTCACAAGAACCGGAGCCCCATATTGTCTCAAAGATTAGTCACATCTGGGGTGTCAAGACACTTGCTCTGTTCGTTTTCATTAAGACTCGCGACAGGTATTAAAATAGCAGACATGTCCATGCAGGACTGGGGAGGAAACAGCCCAGCCTGATTTAAACACTCTCCAGCTACAGAACGTCATTGTGATGTCATCGCTTCGGTTCGGTTGTTATGGAGACGAGAGAAATCCTCTCTTGACTGGTCCTTGGACGGACTTCCTGTTTATGTAGATGCCCCTGTGAGCTGTGCACTGCCAAACCAGCTGTGCTTCCTTGACAACATCTGGTGATGACACAATGCTGAGAAGTCATTCCTTAAAATGGTACTTTAAGCTATATTTGCCTATTAGCTTGTTACCATTTACATTGATATCTATTCATATATCAGAAGCTATTTTCCTAGTGATGTACAGGTTACAGCATTAGAAACTATGACAATACATGTAATTGTATAAAACAATTCTACAATAAACTATCAATTACATTTCCATCCTCTCCAATAAACGTCTGTCAGATTCACAGATCTGAAATTGATAAATATCCCCACATCGATCACAGTCTGAATCTGTTACACGAATGCATTCATCAAGTTATGTCACCCAACGGAACAAGGGCCAGGTGCTACAAGCACAACATAATCTGTCTGCACAAGCGGAGGAGAGAACTGAGCTTATGTGCGGATCCTGAACAAAAGAGGATCTTGTCATTTCTTAGCCACTGTATGCTTGCTTTTGGTTCTCTTATCTGAAACCGAGCACGTTGTTCAGGTCTCACAGCTGTGATGTCGCTGCACAAAACTATTCATACTCACGTTGAGCTCAACACAATACAGGGATTTACAACAATTACTTCAACTGCTCTCTTTAATTTCACCACACTAAAAAAAAACCACAATGGATTCTTCTCCAGGGAGGGAACGGAGTGCTAAGCTTGGTACATGTTACTGTGTAACCCATCAAAAAAAAAAATGGTGCATAATGTGGTGTCCCAAAATACTGAGTGCGCACAGTGGGAGGCAGGGAAAAAAATAAAGATTTAAAAATCAATGTGGAGCCATCTGGCCTTCAGCACAGATGCTGTTCTGTGGGAGAGATACAGCACGCAGCCTGCATCAGGACAATGCACTGTCACTCTGTCCACAATGTGCCAGCAAATGAATCACGGTGCGCCTCATTTCATCAGAGAACAAAAAGATAATTACAAGGAACGGAACGGCGATCATGGAAATGAGGAGGTCCCAACTCATGATTTCAGTCATTTTCTTTATTTTTTTTAAAAATAATTGTATTTTCAGATTTTATCGCAATTTGGTAGTCAATTACACCCGCTTTTCTTAGGTCAATCCCCTCCCTCGTAGTTCGCTGCCGTAGCCCTGTGACCGGCGGCGACGAAGGCGAAGCATCGTCTCCTCCGAGACGGCACTCATCATGCTGTCGACTGTAACTCCGGCACCCCAGAACCACTCCTATATGCAGTGAACTTCCCGTTGGCTTCCCTCCCCCCTCCCTGGGGCGGACAGTCAATCGCCGCCCCCAGTGGCACTCCCGGCCAGAGCCGACTCTGGTGCGGCCAGTGGAATTGAACCCCGGTCGCCGTGGCCAGCGTCGAACGTTGTAACAGCTAGACCACCCGGGAGGCCCGTCAATATCAGTTATGTCTGAAGGGATCGTCTCCACCTGAGTAAAGATTTTCCTTCATTCAACATGCCTCCTAAACTGTCTGAGCTGTGGACTCAGCACCACTCTTCTGTACAGCCCTGCACAGCCCAGAGAGCGGTGGAGTGCCATTGAGGACAGGGAGCACTTGGCTTTCTGACTCAAGTGCTTCCATCTTCTCAGACTGCCCTTCTTTTTCAGTCTGGAAAATGGCAGGAACGGCCAATAAGCTGTATAAATGAACATAAATCCTTTTGCAAAAAAAAAAATATAGGCAAAATAAACCGTACAAAACCAAAAATCACATGTGCAACTCTGCACAAAATTATGAGATGCCAAAGGCAACATAAAATGCATGAATTTAATGTAATATACAGCCAGTGAACATTTAGTCCTAAACCTGGTGTACTAGCACAGTTCTTTGGAACTTAATTAGTTTCCTTAATGCATATTTATGTTCTGGAACAAACTAAATATTGGGCGGAAATGATGCTAATAAGTGGAAGAGAAATGCTTATGGAAATGTACCAAGCCTATGGCAGGAGAGGATATTGTATGGATACATGCATTTTTATTTTGTGAACAATTATTTTTTACTGAAAAGAAGCAATTGCACAAATAACAGAAATACAGTTTTCATTGGGTACATGTATTTTTTCTTGATAATTTTGTTTCTGATTTTATCCCACTTTCTCCCAATTTGGTAGCCAATTACACCCGCTATTTTCAGGTCAATCCCTCCCTCACAGTTCGCTGCCGTAGCCCTGTGACCGGTAGTGACGAAGGCGAAGTATCGTCTCCTCCGAGCCGGCACTCTCTAAGCCTGTCGACCGTAACTCCGGTACTCCAGAGCAACTCCTGTGCGCAGCGAACGTCTTGTCAGCTGCCCTCCCCCCTCTCTGGGGCGGACAGCCACCCCCTACTGGCACGGCCGGTGGAATCGAACCCCGGTCGCCGTGGCCAGTGTCAAACTTTGTAACCACTAGACCACCCGGGAGGCCCCTGGACTGATCGATTAAAATTTGATCGATTTAAATGCCTGCTGCCTGCCTGCACCAGCTGCAGACGTTGCGCAGTCCTCCAGCGCAGTGACTGCACAGCTGGCAGGCTGCAGAGGGAGAAGGAGCAGCGGCAGGCTGCAGAGGGAGAAGGAGCAGCGGCAGGCTGCAGAGTGAGAAGGAGCAGCGGCAGGCTGCACGTCCTTCGGCGGCAGCCTCCCAAATCGAAGAGGACGTTGCAGCGATGGGAGCGAGCCTACGATGATTACGACCGGGCTCTCCAAACGGGGGGAATGAAATGTTCCACCCCTGGATCCTGACGCCTGCTCACCACCCAGCCTCACCACATCGAGGTGTTAATAGCAACTCCATTTTTAGATGTACAGTTAGTGGGTGTCTTCATTTGCATGGTTATATAAATGGCATGCTAAATTGAGAACATGCGGCATGCAGACATTTTCCCCCCAAAAAACAACGTAGCAAAATGATATGGCTTGCCAAGTAAAATACCCCCAAGTGGTAAACATGCTATCTCAAAACGATAGTGTCACACGCCACACTGGAATATATATTGTATCTCCCACGGGGGGAGAGAGAGAACCACACTGTACACGTGAATAAAATAAACTTCATCCGCCCCCCTCACGGACTCCGGCCAAAACAAGACATCAAAATAACTAAATAAATAAAAGCACCTTCTGGCAAAACACTACGATAAATGTGACACAACACTACACACAGGCTTCACTTAGTTCAACTCGGTTCTCTCCCAATGATCTCCGGTCCCGTGTTCCAGCCACACTCGAAGAGAGCAGAGCGGTTTAAGCACACAGGTACGATTAGATAATCCTGCACAGCTGTGGGCTCTAGCTGCCCTGCCAGTAGGCGTGGCCGTTAATCACGCCTACTGACGCCTTCCACAGATATATATCGAAGGCGCTCCATCAATCCATATATGCTTAAAAACATTTTTGGACTATTTAGCAGTTTTCAACATGAACAACATGTATAACAAATAATAAAATAAGGGAGTATAAAATTAATATTTATTTACATAAATGATCTTGATATGGACGTTAGTAGCAAAATAGTTACATTTGCAGATGATACTAAACTTGGGGGTTTGGCAAACAGTTTGGAATCGACTAAAGTAATCCAAGATTATTTAAACAAAATCCAAGAATGGGCAGATACAGTGGGGAAAATAAGTATTTCACCCCCTGCTGATTTTGTGAGTTTGCCCCCTTACAAAGAAAGGAACGGTCTATAATTTTCATGGTAGGTTCATCTTAACAGTGAGACAGAATATATAAAAAAATCCCAGAAAATTACATTATATGAATTTTAAACATTTATTTGTGTTTTATTGAGGAAAATAAGTATTTCACCCCCTAGCAAAACATGACTCAGTACTTGGTGGAGAAACCCTTGTTGGCAAGCACAGCGGTCAGACGTTTCTTGTAGTTGGTCACCAAGTTTGCGCAGATCCCAGGAGGGATTTTGGCCCACTCCTCTTTGCAGATCCTCTCCAAATCCTTAGAAATCCATTTTCAGTATCCTGGCTGAGGGAAGGAGGTTCTCACCCAAGATTTCCCGGTACATGGCCCCATTCATCCTCCCCTCGATCCGGTGAAGTCATCCTGTGCCCTTAGCAGAGAAACAGCCCCAAAGCATAATGTTTCCACCGCCATGCTTGACGGTGGGGATGGTGTTCTTGGGGTCCAAGGCAGCTTTTTTCTTCCTCCAAACACGGCGAGTCGAGTTGATGCCAAAGAGCTCGATTTTAGTCTCATCTGACCACAGCACTTTCTCCCAAGCCTCCTCTGAATCATCCAGGTGCTCATTGGCAAACTTCAGACGGGCCTGTACATGTGCCTTCTTGAGCAAGGGGACCTTGCGGGCACTACAGGATTTCAATCCATTACGGCGTAGTGTGTTACCAATGGTCATCTTGGTGACTGTGGTCCCAGCTGCCTTGAGATCATCAACAAGCTCCAGCCGTGTAGTTCTGGGTTGTTCCCTCACCTTTCTCATGATCAGGTTCACTCCACGAGGTGAGATCTTGCGTGGAGCCCCAGACCGAGGGAGATTGATGGTCAATTGGTGTTTCTTCCATTTTCTAATTATCGCACCAACAGTTGACTCCTCCTCACCAAGCTGCTTGCCAATGGTCTTGTAGCCCATTCCAGTCTTGCAGGTCTACAATTTTGTCCCTGATGTCCTTAGACAATTCTTTGGTCTTGCCCATTGTGGAGAGGTTGGAATCTGATTCATTGATTGATTCTGTGGACAGTTGTCTTTTATACAGGTAACGAGTACTTAATTAGGAGTACTAATTAAGTAAGAGGACTAATCTGTGTGCCTCCTGGTCACATAACCGGTCTGTGGGAGCCAGAATTCTTGCTGTTTTGCTAGGGGGTGAAATACTTATTTTCCTCAATAAAACACAAATAAATGTTTAAAATTCATATAATGTGATTTTCTGGGATTTAAAAAAAATATTCTGTCTCTCACTGTTAAGATGAACCTACCATGAAATTTATAGACCGACCATTCTGTTCCTTTCTTTGTAAGGGGGCAAACTCACAAAATCAGCAGGGGGTGAAATACTTATTTTCCCCACTGTATGTGGCAGATGACATTCAATATTGCTAAATGTAAAGCTATGCATGTGGGAAATAAAAACATAAGACAGGAGTATTTTATGGGAGGAGAAAAGTTAGTAGGTATTCAATTTGAAAAAAAACGTAGGAATTGTAATTGATCAAAGCCTATCTGCTACAGCAGGCCAACAGGATGCTGGGATACAGCTCAAAGTATTGAGTATAAATCAAAGGAGGTTATATTAATATTATATAATGCCTTTGTCAGACCTCACTTAGAGTACTGTGTGCAGTTCTGGGCACCGCACTACAAGAAAGATATAGAGGTTATGAGGATAGACTTAAGGCACTCAATCTATTTAAGCTTAGCAAAAGGAGACTTAGGGGGGATTTAATTGAGGTTTTTAAATTCCTAAAAGGGATTAACAAAGTGAACTAGCAAATAATTTTTGAGATAAGTGGGGTCAGCAGAACAAGAGGCCACAGGTGGAAATGAGTTAAAGGCAAATTCTGCACAGATATTAGGAGGTTTTTCTTTATACAGAGAGTTGTCAATGCCTGGAACAGCTTGCCAGGTTGGGTAGTAGAGGCAGAAACACTTGGGGTATTCAAGTCCAGGCTAGATGCAGTACTAGATACTCTTTAGATTAGGACATGATGAGCCTAGATCTCCTCATTATGTATTCTTATGTTCTTATAACATTTTCAGTAAATGGGAAAAACACTGGATATGTATGTTATCAGATAGATTTTACAGAATCAGAAGAATTTAAAGAATGCAAACAATTTCTGTAGGCCAATGTTACAGAATATAATAATTTTGTCCCCAGTAATTGCCCCCCACCCCCTCATCTGCCCCTGTCCTGTTCTGTGATCATAACTGTGGCCTGGTCACCCCACCTGTAAAGAAGGCTCAAAGGATACCCAAATCAGAATGTCTGTCCTGCAAGATGTCACACAGCATGAGCAGTCTGGAGATGCTATCTTGAGGAGACTATTTTTTTTCACCCAATTCTTTTTTCCAATGCCCAAACGCTGATAAACAATCGCAAATCGATGACAGGATAGCAGCACAGAGGATGACATTTAACATTTTAAGAATTTAGCAGACGCACTTATCCAAAGCGTCTTACAAGATAATAATATAATAATAATAACATATGCCATTTAGCAGACGCTTTTATCCAAAGTGACTTACAGGAGTGAATGCACACATTTTTCAGTATATGTGGTCCCAGTGGGAATTGGACCCACAACCTAAACATTGTCAACGCCATGCTCTACCTACTGAGCCACACAGAACCACAAGATGTGCATTAACACATGGTAGGAACAATCATAGCTCGCGCAAGAGATCAGTGCAGTAATACAGCAATAGACATCATTGTTGGCAGCTGCATACCATACCTGTAACACTGGAAAGGAAAAGGTTAGTATATTTTTTTTGTTTTTTTTTGTTTGAGGAGTAAACAAGTAGACATATACAAAAAGTATTGAACAAGTAGGCAGTGGTGATGACAACTGGCTCGATGTCCAGAATGCACTGGTAGTGGAGTGTGAATGACGACACACCGGGCTCTGGATGAGTCTGTCCAGGTCCCCCTCATTACAGGCCCTCCCCTCACACAGCGTACAGGGAGGCTGCTTTGATGGGGCCCATCTCACACTGGCATGCTGCTTTCTGCCAGATGGCTTATGAATCATTCAGACGCCACCAAATCAATTATTCATCCTGGCTTAAAGAGCAAACACTTAGCTAATTGTCACACACCCAATACAGAGGCAGAGACCAACCGACGCACACAGACAGTGAAAAGGGGGGGAACACCTGAACTACATTTAAATAAAACGACCGTGTTTATTGTCTCCCAACGTTGCACTTTCAACTCCCAGCATTTGACAAAAAGACAAAAGATTGCCCCGCTCCTGAACTTAGCAATTTTTTTCTTCTCTTTTACTCCGTAACCTCCTTTCCTGTTAATCACAAACACACGACCACCTGTGCATTTACCACACACACCTGAGGGCATCTGCCCACCAAACACCTCACCACAAACATCTAACGGCCAAACCCGGCAACGACTGACCTCAAATCAGCAAACGTACCCACAAATGCAGGATAAAAAAATTATGAAAATGAAACATGAATAACTGATCCTGCACATACCATAATATGCATTCGGTAAAGATGGATTTAGCTCTTTGGTTACGGCACTTTCAACAGATGGCAATCTGATTGACCATAGATAAAACAAAGCCAACACAAACCTTGGGACACACTCCCATCTAAATACGCTGTAAGTACTGTGTATACAGTATGAAAGAGAGAGCCCATTGGTTTTTTTTATGAATATGTAACTGGCTGTGTATCCCTTCCCTAACCCGAGAAGCACACGTGACTTCTCTTTGTTTGAATTTCAAACAGTATATTTTATGAATTATTTAACGTTATAATTAATTTTACATGAACTTAATTGTTATAGCTATTAATAGCTGCTCAGCTTTTTATTACCACTGCTATTTTTACAGTAAACGCTGGATAAGGAAGGGCTAATTATGTGGATGTCACAAAACCTATTCGCTTATTATAATTAGCAACATACAAGCTTCGAACAATTGAGAGATTTTTTTTTTTTAATTGACCAGTGCACATACACAGTTCACAATTTCGAAAAACGCTTGCATACTCTAATTTACAAACCCCCAAGCAGTACCAGGCATTGCAGCAGACTATCTGATGCACAATTTGGCCCGATGGTCCAGATAATCTAGATCTGCTTGGCATGGGAGTGTCACTCGACACACGACTGCTGCCTCACAGAGTGCTGCTGCCTGGACCGCAGCCCAGACCCCTGAGCTTGGCAGCCGTCTGCTGAGTGAAGACAGCCCAGCTTGGGCTGCCCTACACTCTTACAGTAGGTCCTCATTCATGGACTTAATAACACAGATATAATATCTGAGGTTACTGCAACAGGTGACGACTACATGTGGTGCCTGTTGTTATTATTTTTTAAATCATTTTTTAGTTTTAAGTGTTATTTTTTTGATGGAGCCGGGGTTAAAATGCAGACTCAGATTCACCCATCCGCACAAATCCTTCACCGCTGGGCTTGGCGGCGTGTCAGGGAGAGCAGAAATGGGAAGGGAGCTTTCTGGCTCTCACTGCCGCCTGCCTGCTGTGAGGTGAGAGGAGAGAGTCTGCAGGTCAGAGGAGCTCCTGCTGGGAGGGTCCCAGTCCCTCCATCTGGTGCTGACACACAGCCTCTCCTGCCCAGTGAACAAGGCCTCACAGAGGACAGGGCGATGCAGAGGGCTGAGCTGTCTCTTAATCGTTCTACTCGACTCACAAATCACCCGTTTTTTGGGGGTTATTTTTACCGCAACCTTCAAGAATTTGTTTCAGATTTTTATCCCATTTTCTGCCAATTTAGTAGCCAATTACACCCTCTCGTTTTCATGTCAATTCCCCCCCCGTATTGTGAGTTCGCTGCCGTAGCCCTGTGACCGGCAGTGACAGAGGCAAAGCATCGTCTCCTCCGAGACGGCACTCAACAGGCTGTCGACCGTAACTCCCGAGCCACTCCTATACGAAGCTAACTCATGTCGGCTTCCCTCCCCCCTCCCTGGGGCGGACAGCCCATTGCCGCCCCCTAGTGGCACTCTCGGCCAGAGCCCACTCTGGTGCGGCCAGTGGAATCGAACACCGGTCGCAGTGGCCAGCGTCGAACATTGTAACCATTAGACCACCCGGGAGACCTTTTTACCGCAGCCTTGATGGGAAAAGAGCGTTTCTGTGCGATGTCACACAGGAGAGGTTTCCTATTTGCACTGATTTATTTCATTTATATTTTAGTTTGTTTATTTGTCAGGGACATAGCAAAATGCATTATTACAATGTAAAAAAACAAGCATCAGATGCATTGCATTAAGCGTTTATAGCTTTTTTTTGAAACACCTGTCCCCATATACGGTATACATTATATAATCATATAAAACATACAGTATATGACAATTTCACCCTCTAGCATGCTACCGTATAGTCTACGTCATACTACCATCATTGCACATATACATTTTGTTGGCAAAAACTTTTCCAAAAGCAATTTAGCAAATTATGATTGCGTCTAGCAAACATGACGTATGACACCACCTAGCTAACTAGCTATATTTGGCTAGATACAGCTATCTATCTTTCTATCTATAACAGACAAACTAGCTCCCAACTTCAGCTTTGAAATCACCTAGGACTAGCTAGCTAGCTGATGTTACCTAGCCAGACTAACATGCCAATGTGTACTATTGTGTCCATTCAAACAGACAAGGTAGCCAGCTAACCAGGTGGCTAGTAGGAGCAACCTAAAGTGTAGCTAGCTAGCTACCCTTACTGACCTTAGCTAACGTTAAGCGATTAGTATTTACAGCCTGATCTCTGTCAACACTAGCACTACGAGCAAATGAGTTTGTCTGATGTGGGATGGCACCAACAACAATTACTATATGAACAACGCAACACAACTATTATAAATGAAGAGTACAAAGTTCTATCCTTTACCAGAACCAAAGTTAGATGCTAACAATGTTTTTGAACAGCTAGGGCTCTGCGTAGAACTGTGAATATCGTTAAGAAGTAGTAATGCACCCCCCCTTCCCCTTGTATTTTTCCTTTTTTTAATCTCTTTATCCATAAGTGTTTAGGTATATTTGTACATGTGTGTAGTGTCATGTTGTTGTGTCTGTTTTTTGTTCAATAAAAAATATATTCGCAAAACAAACAAAACAAAAAAAAGTAGTTATGCTGTAGCCATAATGGTGCTTTAGTGAGTTGCTGGTCGCTGGTCTAAATAATGACTCTCAACAATGGCTTTGTGTGTTGCAATGGCTTCCAGTTTCCAGCACAACTGAATTGCTTTAAGTGATGAAAAAGACTTGCTATCTTTTCACCATTCATTTTCATTTTGAATGTAGTCTCGTTAATGAAAACGGTGGCACACGAAACGGTGGACCACTTTTTCTGGAGTGCACTGGTCGGTTTAAAACTCCAAGGCATTTTAATTGGGTGAGAAACTGTATAACGCCATAAAAAATGTGGTAGAAGAGCGCAAATACAGGAATGACAAAATGCTACTCGTCTTTCTAATAAAAACTAGCGAACAGATTTGTCTGAAATCGCGAGGATTAGTTTGAATAGTATTTTTTCCTTCGCCAAAAGGTTAACCTACCAGCTGTGATTGGCTGACCTGCACTGGGTTCATCCACAGCCTCATTTTCAGGGGCGCGACAGCTCCCCTGCAGAGTTTAAAGTGACTTTTGACTCATCAGGGGAGTGCTGACGAGCCCCCCCCCCCTCACTGGAGCTTCCTCATAGAGCCGAGTGGGATTGGCTGTCTGTGGACGTAGAGGAATTCCTCCTTCCTGCTCCAATGTGGAGCCTGTATGGGAGGGGGCTGTCACCGAGGAAGGAATGACATTTAACACATCCATGTAGGAGACAGGGCCATTGATGTATTAATGGAGTGAAAATACGCTGTACAGGAAATGAATGTTTGCCGCACCCCTGCTGGGTGAGGCTGGGCGACACCGTCCCTCACACCTCACCACCACCACCATTCACTGTTCTCAACGTGCATTTAACCTGTCAGCAGTGACTGGTCCTCAGCCACACGCCCAGTTCGCAAAGAGAGTGACCCCCGACACCAAGCCAGACTATATATAACAAAACTGTCATTTCTGAGTCCGCCACGACCAAATCATTGAACATTGGATTTATACAGCGCTTTTCGAAAGTGCTTTACAATGATAGGAGCAACTCACCTCAAAATGTGCTTTACAATGATAGGAGCAACTCACCTCCACCAATGTGCAGCACCCATCTGGGTGAATGCGACAGCAGACATTTTTGTGCCAGTACAAACTCACTACACATCAGATACACAGTGGAGAGGAGAGGAGGAAGGGAATGAATGAACTCCATGTATGTATGTATATATATATATTGTTTTTGATTGGGAATTTGGCCAGGACACCAGGTTAACACCCTACTCTTTTTGAGAAACGCCATGGGATCTTTTATGACCACAGAGACTCAGGACCTCGGTTTTTACTGTCCCATCCAAACAACGGACATGTAGTCCCGAGGGAACAAACCCACAACCTTGGCATTGCTAGCGCCACGCTCTACCAACTGAGCTACACACCATAAATAAAGGCCATTGGTCACACGACCGCTCACATGCATTTTCAGAAGTTTGAATGAATAAAAGCTGCACAAGGTGCACAATTTTAAGGTAATCAGCCGCAGCAATTCAGACCTTTCTCTCCCCCTTTGTATTACAGGGTCTGTGGGATAAACTTTGACGACGACAGTGATTGGACTGTAGTTTACTGATCAATAGCTCTAGTGATGATTCTCTCGCATTTCGATGCATGCTTTGGATAAAAGCGTCTGCCAAATGACCAAATTGTAACTGGAAGTTGCAATTGTGGGAACTTGCTGTGCACTGTGAGCTTTGTTTCATCAGCGTTCGTAATGTACTGTAATGCACAGCTGAGCATGTGGACCAATGGCAATGGACCACATTTATCATTTTTACATTTTACATTTTAAGCATTTAGCAGACGCTCTTATCCAGAGCGACTTACAAGATGTGCATTAATACATGGTAAGATCCATCATAGTTCATGCAAGAGGTCAGTGCAGTAATACAGAGATAGACATCATTGCAGGCAGCTGCACACCATACCTGTAACACTGGGAAGGAAAAGGTTTGATTTTTTTTTTTAGAGGAAGTTTTAAACAAGTATACATATACAAAACGCAGTAATAAGCATGTAGTCTCTTGCGGAAGATCGCAAGTGATTCTGCGGTCCTGACCGATTGCGGAAGATCGTTCCACCACCGAGGGGTCAGGACAGAGAAGAGACGAGACCGCAAGGAGTGGCTGCCGGGCGCCCGGAGGGATGGGGCAGTCAGTTTGCCAGAGGAGGCGGAGCGGAGGGGTCTGGCGGGGGTGTAGGGAGTGATGACTGTCTGGATGTATGGGGGAGCAGTTCCTCTAGCCGCTTGATAAGCCAGCACCAGTGATTTGAATGTGATGCGTGCTGCGATGGGGATCAGTGCAGAGAGGAGAGTAGAGGGGTGAGCCTCCCAAGTGAGCTCAGAGTGATTACTCAGACCCCTCTCAAACAGAACTCAGACCTCCTTGGGAGGCGGTGTGAGTGCGGTTAATTTTGAGTTCACTTTGCGGTCCCATTGATTTGCGCACTGTGAACACAAAGCAGTCCCCAGTGAGTTTCCCTTTCTGTGTTACTCGCATGGTCCTCGAGGCTTTACATAACATACAGTATAACATCATATATATGGTCTGAGGAAGAGACAGCTGCACTCCTCGAGATATGGAACCAGGAAACACATCAAACGACAGCTTTCCTCAACACACAAAAACACGACAGTCTTTCTCCAATTTTCGGAGAAAACGAGAGCCAGAGGTTATAATGGGATCGCACTGTGGTGCTGCGATAAGGCAACTGTAGGGGCAGCCATCTTGCTCCACCTGAAAATTACCCACAATCCAAAGTGATATGGGTATATGAGTTTTAAAGGAACTGTGTAGGGTGTTTTAGAAAGGAAAAGCTGTATGAGAACTACAGGATGTTCATGCTTGCTAAGAAAATATGTCATATTCCATAATTATACATTATTTGCTTATATGTTTGCTTATATGTTTCATGTTCAAACATCCAAGTGGTCACCTGATCTTTCTGAAGGTCCCAGACAGAGCAATCAAATTAAATTAGAATCTCACGTGAAAATATGTGTGCAATTAAGGTTAAATTAGGCAGAGCAGACTTCATAGTTCCCAGTGAATTAACACCAGCAGCCCTGTCTCAAACCAATTAGCCTCCCTACCCCCAAAAAACAAGAGGAAATTGGGTAGCGAGGTTTCTTTACAGATTATTAAATTAAGCAGTGTGTAGGTATGGTTTCAGCTCACCATCATGTAGTGTCAGGAAACAGGAACAATATGAAATAGACCCTGACCCTGATACATAAATGTGGACTTTTTAGAGAGAGAGAGAGAGAGAGAGAGAGAAGAGCCGTTTCCATTTCAGGCATTTAGCAGACGCTCTTATCCAGAGCGACTTACACAATTGACATTTCTTTTACATACAATCAATTTATACAGCTTTAATATTTTATTTTAGCAATTCAGGTTAAGTACTTTGCTCAAGGGTACAACAGCAGTGCCCCACCTGGGAATTGCCCAGCTCCCTAACCATTACACTACTACACTGCCAGCCGAGCAGAGCAACAATGCTCAGGTCGCACGAGGGAAACGAGGAGGTGAAGCAGGGGAATTAAAAGTAGATGATACTTTAACTGTGAACAATTATGGAAATAAAAGCCCTTTCACACCTTTAGACACTAAAGCCCTAAGGCAGAGCAAAATGTTTCAATCCAGACATGAGTGAATGACACTCGAAAGCCAATTGAACATGACGCGAGCCTGTCTGTCTGCTCTGAGTGTTTGGTTACCTCCGTGCCACCTATCCAATAAAGTACAGTTCAACAGCGTGCCAATCCAGCTGTAGAGCAAGCAATAAACCCCACCGCTGCTTGTCTGGGTTTGCTGAAATCTGCGGCCGACTCAGAAGTTTAGTCTACCCATAAATCTGCAAGGATCCGTTATGTAGAAAGCGAGAGTGTTTGAAAATGAGAAAGGGCGCAAGACTGATATTAGACTATTTGTGGCTTATCGTTTGCACCTGAATGTTTTTCAAACATTTTCTGGCCACATGAACCACACCAAAGTGGGAGTTCATCTATTTATTGTTTTGGGATTGATATGGAAAAGAGAGGGTGTAATAAAATGGGATAAAATCAGAAACAAATTCTTAAAAAAATTAAAAATAAGTATAGCATAGGCACAATGAACAAAACTATCAAAGCTCAAAATGTTACGTCTCCTTAAAATGAGGCAATGGCAAAATCTTGACTGTTTTCTGTCCAGTATTTTTATTGCACGGTTGCAAAGCAAAGCATCTCCATTGGTTTTTGTCACTGTCTGGTTTGGCCCGAGACCAGTAGGTTAGGTGACGAAATCACGGAGTGTTCTGGGACTGCTCCCGGAGGGAAAACAACACCACCACAGAAGGTGCCCTGACCAGGAGAGCCCTTTGTTCAGGTCCAGCTCTACTGGGCTGAGCAGTGCTGAACACAATCCCTGGCTCCTCACAGGACCATCCTCACAGACACTCGTCTCCCTTGATCTGGCCTTCTGCTGGTCTCTGACAGCTGTGTAGACGCAGGCCTCTTATTGGCTGGTAATGTAACGAGCTTCCTCTCCAGGGAATCTTATATCACTCTGTCTTCTCTGTGTTTTGTCAGGGGCCGCAGTTATTCCTTGAAAAACAGAGCAATGTCTCCAGGTTATTGGGATGGCGTACAGTTATTAGGATAAAGTGGGTGCTGGGGATTTTCCACAGTGCTGCTCGTATTTTCGGGGAATAGGGAGCAATCGTTTGAAGCTCTTCAGACCGCAGTAGACCCATAAACCCCCTGGGGGCTCCCAGCACCAGACTAATAATAAGAAAGATAAAAAAGATTTCTCATTTTGCCTGAATTAGCCGATATTAAATGTTGTCTCGCAAAATGCCACTTGGTCCAAAACTTCCCCCGGGGAAAATTACCCTGCTGTGAGACGGTCTCCCCCTCTCCTTTCTTTTTAGAGTTAAGCCTAAGACTTTAACCACAGCCACACGGAAATCAATCTGCTTGCCAGGGGATGAGCTGTCAATTTGTGGTTCTGTGTGACTCAGTAGGTAGAGCAACACTTAGGTTGTGGGTTCGATTCCCACTGGGACCACATATGCTGAAACATGTATACATTCACTACTGTAAGTCGCTTTGGATAAAAGTGTCTGCTAAATGGCATATATTATATATATTATAATTTACTGGGTTTAGTGCCTCAGGGGTCTGACTGGACCCTGGGGACCCACAGTGTGGCGAGATGACCCAGCAGGATGGGGTGCCAGTCCTTGGCACCAGCAAGAGGACGTGCGCCCTGCTATCAAAGGGGTGGGTGGGTGGCACGGGTGCCCTCTCGTCCCACAGGCGCTCTCTGCGTTTCAATCTCAGTATCTTCCTTTCTTGACTGCTGCAAATTCCCACCTTGAGGATGAATCCTGTCTCCTGCGAGCACAAGCCAGGTAAACAATCTATTTAACGTTGCTGCTGGACGGATTGGGAGACCAAAAACTGCTAATAAAATGGGGACCTACCATAGACACAAAAACCAGGAGTCGTTGAAAATATCTCGCAGTAATCAATGACTTCTACGATATAAGATCGACCATCTTAAGCTCCGGAAGGGTTTTTTTTCCGAAAACGCGACAGTTTTCCCAGAATAACCGATGGCTATATTGCCCATATTATTTCACACATCGAGAGAACAGAAGGACCAGAGGGCTCCTCTCCAACTGTGCTTCATCAATCCCCACCACGCTAGTATCAACTGCATAACCCGTACAGAGTTGTTATTTATACCAATTACAGCGCATCCCTGTCAAAACGCCGTCCTGTGCACCTTCATTTGTCTGATCGATTGAAAACAATAAAGCCTGTTCCCTTGAAGTAGAAAGCAATGGCCCTGCAGAAGGCGGAGAGTAGTGCTGTTGGCTGTCTTGTGGGGCTGAAAATAGTCTTGATTTCTCCTCAACTCCATTGCAAATGACCGACCACTCAAGGGGCTTACAGCACTGTGTGCTAAAGAAGGTTTTGCTTTTGATCACAGATGGGGGTGTTGAAGTACTAACCACTGGAACCAGATGGGAATACGACTGATACATCTATATTTAGAGGCTCATATTTGTTGTAGATTTCAGGCCACTGACGTGGAGTTCAAAATGGAGCACAGTTTTACATTTAAATTGCTTTTCCTGGTAATCCCCGTACACCTTTCTCGTTGATGAGACTTAATTGGTTCAATTTGTATCTCGAAAAAACACAATGTAACAAAGAGCAGAGATCTTGTGATAAAACAGACACATCTGCCCATTTCATCAATCTCTAGTTTTCGCTTTTTGGTCATGCAGATCATCTTCAGAATCGATATACTTCTGAACTACAAACATACAAATATTACACAATGGCATGTATTATTCTAATTCTCTGCACATCTGTGTTTGTGTATAAATATAAAATATATAAATGTGTATAAAATACCCACAGATAAAAGGGGTGTTGGTTTTCAGGTGTCTGTCCCCTTGGGATCGCCGTATGAAGTTCCAAAGCGCCAAGGCAGAACGGCGAAAGCGACACTACCTCAGACAGGGATTGGGTGGGGATAACGGAGGCCATTTTGGTCACTGCCCTGGAGGAATGGGGGCACAGCACACACCTTTGCTCTGTCTGTTCAAATCAGTGCAGCGGTGCAGAGCTCTGATGTCCTATCAGGCCCCCCAAGGGCCGAAACGCAATGAGGAGGATCACAACACCACCAGAGAATCCATTTCAAAGAGCACTGAGTGTCAATCAGGAGAGCCTTAAACCGAGCGGGAGGAGGGGGCGAATGTGCTTCTGAGGGGAACAGCTGGTGAAACAGGAGACGTCTTGTTAAGCAGACGCCCGTCAGTGTGCCAGCTCCAGACGTGGGCAAACACCCATAAGACCGCTCCCCCAGCCCAGCACCCTCAGTGCCACTCAGAGTCACCCAGAATCACCCAGAGCCTCATGTCAGCAGGGGCAGTGGTTCTGTGTGGCTCAGTAGGTAGAGCGTGGTTCTGTGTGGCTCAGTAGGTAGAGCGTGGTTCTGTGTGGCTCAGTAGGTAGAGCGTGGTTCTGTGTGGCTCAGTAGGTAGAGCGTGGTTCTGGTTCTGTGTGGCTCAGTAGGTAGAGCGTGGTTCTGTGTGGCTCAGTAGGTAGAGCGTGGTTCTGTGTGGCTCAGTAGGTAGAGCGTGGTTCTGTGTGGCTCAGTAGGTAGAGCGTGGTTCTGTGTGGCTCAGTAGGTAGAGCGTGGTTCTGTGTGGCTCAGTAGGTAGAGCGTGGTTCTGTGTGTGTGTGGCTGTCTCAGTAGGTAGAGCGTGGTTCTGTGTGTCTCAGTAGGTAGAGCGTGGTTCTGTGTGGCTCAGTAGGTAGAGCGTGGTTCTGTGTGGCTCAGTAGGTAGAGTTCTGTGGTTCAGTAGGTAGAGCGTGGTTCTGTGTGTCTCAGTAGGTAGAGAGCATGGTTCTGTGTGGCTCAGTAGGTAGAGCGTGGTTCTGTGTGGCTCAGTAGGTAGAGCGTGGTTCTGTGTGTGGTTCTGTGTGGCTCAGTAGGTAGAGCATGGTTCGTCTCAGTAGGAACATGGTTCTGTGTGTCTCAGTAGGTAGAGGTTGTGGGTTCGATTCCCATTGGGACCACATATACTGAAAAGTGTATGCATTCACTACTGTAAGTCACTTTGGACAAAAGCTAAATGACATACATTACATTACACTGCAATGCACCCTCGAGTATTCGCAGAGAGGTGACTGCGCTGTGTGAGCTGTGAAGGGATCTGCTGTGGCTTCGTCCCGCGCCCTGTGAGGGGGGCACACACCTCAGCTCTCACCTCCGAACCTCTTCACCTAACTAAAAAAAACAGAGGGAGTGTGGCGTCACGTTATCCATTATTCTCGTCCCCTTCGTTATGTGTCACACCGGGTTTCACGGGGCGGAAAAAAATGACAGCAGAGAAAATGTGAAAATTGAGATGTGCCTCGACTCTCCCCTCCCAACCCAAGAGCCATTCCATCAGAGCTCTGTCCCTGCCCGTCACACAGCGCGCGGGAACAGCGGCGGTATATTAAACGCTGACAGGGAAATGTGCCCGATGACTATGACAGCTGTCTGTCCGGTCTCCGTGGATACCTGAGGCTCTTTCTGACACATCGCCGCGACAGGTCCTGCTGGGAACGAGGCCTGGGAGTTGCACATCTGAGCACCCTCGAGGCTGATTCGGCTCTTTTAGACACCTGTGCCTTTCGGCAAATGTGACCTTGGGTCCTGTCAGCTAAAGCAACGCTTCACACATTATACCAGCAGGGTAGGACAGGATCATCGTGGTCCCACTGCGTTCCCAAGCCTCTGAGCATCAGGCCAGGTGAACAGGGCTCGCCCGCGTGCCTCTTATATATATATATACATATATACAGTATATAGGCCATTTAGCAGACCAAAGCGACTTACAGTAGTGAATGCATACATTTTTCAGTATATGTGGTCCCAGTGGGAATTGAACCCACAACCTAAGCGTTGCCAATCCCCGTGCTCTACCTACTGAGACACACAAAACCACAGAATCTTCTTTCAGTAAAGGGTGTGGTGTTCTGACTGCTGGGAGCAGAACCTTCTCTAGTGCTGGAGGAGCTGCGGTGCCAGTTGCAGAAGTAAGTAAGGACACTTACGGAGGACGCCTTTCAACGGACCCGTCTCCTTTCATCTGGGCCGATCCGGCGGGAGTAATCAGTGCAGTGGCTGAGAAGGTGACGGGGGAACTGCACGATCCTCTCTGCGCGGTGTTCGCTTGTCGTGAGCCACAGAGTGTGACTCAAAGCAACGACAGGTCGTGCGGGTCCTAAACAAAGGCATCAGAGCTGGCCGGGACCACCGCAGTCACGCTCCTGAGATCGGCGGCTACGCTCTCCCGCTGACCTCATTCACAGTGCAGGCTCCCTTCATCAATATACGCCATTTAGCAGAGGCTTTTATCCAGAGCGACTTACACTTATGAATGTATACATTTTTCAGTATATGTGGTCCCAGTGGGAATTGAACCCACAACCTAAGCATTGTCAGCGCCATGCTCCCCTACTGAGCCACACAGAACCACGCTCTACCTACTGAGCCACACAGAACCACGCTCTACCTACTGAGCCACACAGAACCACGCTCTACCTACTGAGCCACACAGAACCACACTCTAACTAGAGCCACACAGAACCACGCTCTACCTACTGAGACACACAGAACCACGCTCTACCTACTGAGACACACAGAACCACGCTCTACCTACTGAGGCACACAGAACCACGCTCTACCTACTGAGCCACACAGAACCACGCTCTACCTACTGAGCCACACAGAACCACGCTCTACCTACTGGGCCACACAGAACCACGCTCTACCTACTGAGCCACACAGAACCACGCTCTACCTACTGAGCCACAACAGAACCACACTCTATCTACTGAGCCACAACAGAACCACCTTATGCGGATCCTAATCAGATAAAGGTTATTAATCACGAGGATGGAGTGGGGAAGGACACTGAATGGTGTTCATCAGCGTCTCTCAGTGACTGCTTGCCCCTGTGCACACGGTGTGGTGCAGTGACTGCAGCATCCAGGGAGGGAGGGACAGAGTGCCGTTTGCACACGCTCTTGACAGAGGGGGCGGAAGCTTTCTGGAACAAAGGTGCCAATTAATGCCATTCAGGACTGGGTCTTCTTCTTCCCTGAGGTTCTGGGTATCTACCCACTTGTAACTGGGCCTGAGATTACCAGCACTAAATTTACATTTAAATCACTACGGTCCTGAGCCAGGAGATAACAGGTTTTAGACACGATTGCCAATCCACTTATCCACCCACTCTCACTGGCTGCAGTGCACATGAGGCAGTTCTGTGCTGTCGCCACACTGGGGAAATTTCCTCTCCCGTGCTTATCTGGTGTTGAGAGACCAGTGCGCGTACACACATGTACACACACACACACACACACACACACACACACACACACACACACACACACAGATGTACACACACACACACACACACACACACACACACACACACACACACACACACACAGATGTACACACACACACACACACAGATGTACATACACACATGTACACACACACTCACACACACACACACACACACATGTATGTACACACACACATGTACACACACACACACACACACACACACACACACACACACAAACACACACACACACACACACACACACATGTGCATACACATTGGCATGCATCTAATACACACACACACACATGCAGCACACACATAGTCATGTACACATATGTACAGTACTGAAACACACACACACACACACACACAAACTCACATTGGCATGCATCTAATCACACATGCTCTGCAGCATAGTCATGTACACTGTAGTACTGAAACACAAAGAAAAAATATGCATGCGGAACAACACCCACCCACGCACGCACGCACGCACGCACACCATCACCATAACACAATTTCTTGGACTATATCATGCCAAATGAATCATAACATTAATTTGAGGGGATGCAGACATACTGTGTGCTGCCGAGGGGACACACACAGGCCTGACACTTAAAATGTGTGTCTGCTCACTTAACACATGGTGCGGAGACAGTGACTCTGACCCCCCGGCCCTGGGTCTGCCTCTCAGCAGATGACTGATCACTAATAGAGTACTAATGACTCATCCTCCATTACCACCAAATCTCATAATCTCTTTCCATGTCTTAATAATGTCTGTGTGTATCTGTGTGTGTGTGTGTGTGTGTGTGTGTGTGTGTGTGTGAGAGAGACTGAGAGAGACTGAGAGAGACTGAGAGAGACTGAGAGAGAGAGAGAGAGAGAGAGAGAGAGAGAGAGAGTGAGAGAGAGAGTGAGAGAAAGAGAGTGAGTGAGTGAGTGAGTGAGTGAGTGAGTGAGAGAGAGAGAGAGAGAGAGAAGAGAGAGTAGTGACTGCTTGCTTTATACCATGTTCCTTCGTACACACTTTCAAAACATTTATGTTCATTTTCCAGATTATGTATTTGTTCCCATTCACCACTGCATCAGACCCAGCCTAAAGGTTAAAATGACAACAATTGTTATTTGTTTGTAGCCTGAAGATGTAATTCGATAGAAGCCAGAGAGAATCAGCGAAACTGACCTGTTTTCTACCAGACACAGTGAGTGAGTCTCCCACAGCGCCATTTTACTGCTGTTTAGATCACCTACACTTTTTAACCTAGAATGTTGAACAAAGCAAAACCAATCCTGACCTTGCACTTGTTGAGAAATGACAACATATATCATGAAGTAAAGCCAGTGAGTTAAATGACTAATGTTTCCTACCAGCTAACAAACTTTAGCAAAGACCTTGTTAGCAAGATAGATAATAGCAGGTGACCATGGCAACTTTTACGCTGGATACAGTGGAACATGTACTTGAACAAAACATGTTTACATTAATAAATGTTGATATTAAAGATTATAATATAATAATAATCTTTAATATAAACTTTAGTCCTGTCATGCCCTCCCCAGACTAAATAAAAATAAAAATTTAGTAACTATTTTATTGCTTTTGTTCGGACAACTGGTGCTTCTTCAGAGCAACAATGTCTAAAACAACAAAACATAATTTATAGCACCTCTTATGGATACTGTCACAAGCTCATACTCTTTAAACAAATTTTGTTTCAGATTTTATCCAGTTTTTTCCCAATTTGGTAGCCAATTACACACGCTATTTTCAGGTCAATCCCTCCCTCATAGTTCGCTGCCGTAGCCCTGTGACCGGCGGCGACAAAGGCTAAGTACCGTCTCCTCCGAGCCCGCACTTGCCAAGCCGTCGACCATAACTCTGGTACTCCAGAGCCACTCCTGTGTGCCGTGAATATCCTGTCAGTTTCCCTCCCCCCTCCCTGGGTGGACAGCCAATTGCCGCCCCCCGTGGCACTCCCGGCCAGAGCCGACTCTGGCGCGGCTGGGGAGGCCACAAGCTCATACTCTTAAGTGACATTTCCAGTGACATACACACGCTGAGACAAACACAGGCATGGATGAAAATGAAGCATAGCCCATAAACAGCTCACACCGGCACACTAGCTCTTTTCTAATTGACATGATTCATAAACCGAAATGCATATGCGCAAAAATAATACACGTTTTAATTGAGTGAATAAAGTGCCTCTGTGGTTTGGGCCGCACGGCGGCAGGCCCTCGCGTTCCCTACACAGCTGCAGCTCCGATGTTCTCCACACTGACTGATCGACTGCTGCCGACAACCATATGCCCAGCGCCCAGGAACAGGCCAGTTACCGCGCCTTCAGAAGTACGCCAAGAATACAATTAAGCGGTCAAACTCGGCAAAATGTTTGAGCTTGGTGACGGCGGTGCAGCGTCTCTTTAGAAGGGACTGGAGACAGCAGACGCTGGAGAGACAGAGACTAACTGCGGGGTGGTAATGAAGCAGATGGCACACATCTGGGGACCTGCCATGAGGGGTAAGTAGCTGTGGCAAAGGCCCGGGTTCCAGCCGACCATCACGTCTGCTCTGCCAAAAGCAAGGGGACATTTGTGGCAAGGGATCATGGGAAATGTGCCCGTTTCTTATTTTCACCCCAGTTAACTGGGCCTTCTCTTTTCTACATTCTTGTTTCTGATTTTTATCCCATTTTCTCCCACTTTGGTAGCCAATTAGACCCTGCTATTTTTTCATGTCAATCCCCCCCCTAGTAATGTGAGTTCGCTGCTGTAGTCCTGCGACCGGTAGTGATGAAGGCAAAGTAACGCCTCCTCCGAGACGGCACTCGCCAAGCCGTCAACCGTAACCCGGTACTACAGGGCCACTCTTAAGCGCAGCGAACGTCCTGTCGGCTTCCCTCCCCCCTCCCTGGGGCGGACAGCCAATCGCCGCCCCCGGTGGCGCTCCCAGCCAGAGCTGACTCTGGCGAGACAGGGGGAGCCCGGTCTCCGTGGCCAGTGTTGGACGTTGTAACCACTGGGCCACGCGGGAGGCAACTGGGCCTTCTCTAACCATCCTATACACTGGAGGAACACTACCCCAACAGGAACCTGGTGCCTTTGCTGCCTCTTCTCTGTCCTGACCCCTCGCTGGTGGAACGATCTTACGCGCTCGGTCAGGACCGCAGAATCACTGGCCATCTTCCGCAAGAGACTCAAAATCCACCTTTTCAGACTCCACTACCACTGAATTCTGTACATCTAGCCTATTGTCATCACCACTGCCTACTTGTTTTATACTTTTTTTTATATGTATACTTGTTTACTCCTCAAATTTTTTTAACTTTTATTTTTATTAACTAACCTTTTCCTTCCCGGTGTTACAGGTATGGTATGCAGCTGCCTACAATGATGTCTATCGCTGTGTTACTGCACTGATCTCTTGCGCGAACAATGATTAATCTTACCATGTATTAATGCACATCTTGTAAGTCGCTCTGGATAAGAGCATCTGCTAAATGTTTAAAATGTAAATGTAAAATACACTACTAATATTTGTGTGGCATTCAGAGTAAGCAAGGAAGGTCAAGACTAACTGTTTTCAAAATTAGACAGTGTGGGCAGAGCACTATATCAACAGTCCTTCCATCTCCATTTGTTACATCACATAATGCCCAACTACAATATATTCACCAGCAGTGTGACCCCCCCCCCCAGAAAACAAATCAACCACTTCCTTTACATCATTCTTGCATTTACTGTATTTGAATAGGAGATATTACTGTCCATATTCACTCACTACACATCCATACTCACTCATGCTTCCTTGCTCTACAGTGAGTATGGGTGGACTACTGTATCTGTCTTCCATCTCTGGAGGTCAAGTCAACTCAAGTTTATTGATTGATCCATACACATGGCGTGCATGACAGCAAGATTCTTTGTTCCCGTTGTTACTCTCTCAACTCCACAAACAAGATAGACAGTTAAATAATGAAAAGTCATAAATAAAATCTTAATGGAATAATAGTGCAATAGATGAATAGATCTGCAATGGATTGGCGACCTGACCAGGGTGTATTCCTGCCTCTCGCCCAATGCATGCTGGGATAGGCTCCAGCCCCCCCGACCCTGACCAGGAATAAGCGGGTTAGATAATGAATGAATTAATGAATTAATGAAGTCCATCTTATTGTGGCAACTTCCTCTGCCAATTTGGGAGGATGAGGACCAGCATGCACACCTCCAACATGTGAAGTCAGTCAACCATATCTTCTGCACTGCAATCTCTCAGCTGAGCAGCTTAAGCACCCCTGTTCAACCAGACTTGCTATTGGGCAGTACATACTTCCCTGGGCAACATTACGGCCAATCATGTGCCATCTTATCAGACTCCCTGCCAGGTCAGGATTCCTGGCTATAGCACCTGGCTATTGTTACGGTACGTAAGAGTGCCTTAACCGAATGCACCACCCAAGAGACATTGACATGACATTTCTCAATTTCTGAGATAGCTGTGGTAGTGTACTGATTCACAAGCTGAAGAAAACATTTATTTTACCTGAACAAAAGTCCACAGTCACAAGTTAGTGCCAGTAAAACTAGTACAGACAATTTCACAGCCTGATTGCAATCACAACATCACAGTGAACATGACCCAGTTGGCCCAGTTATGGCCTGGTGTTATTTCTATCCGTGGGCCAATGCTACGTTTGTTTATCGGTGAGCCAACAAGCATGCTCCAAATCCAGCCACAAGCGATGACCCAACACAAATGAGCCAAGCTGGCCCTTAGTGGGATATTCAAATGTGATAGACGTCATCTCTGTCCAAAACAGACTGCTGACTGATCACAGTCACATTTATATTCATGTTTAGTTTTTACAATTGTGTGCCAATGCTGTTACTTGACACGGGGCCAATTTGACTCAATCAGAGGTCACCCACAGTTGGCTCTGGAGGCAAAAACATCTGTTGGGGGAACTTAATTGGGAGCTTCTGAATGCCAACACTGGCTTCTGACTGAAAAGTAAACTGCTGGGGAAATGCAGCGTGGCATCACTAGACAAACAGTGGCTGCCAACAGATTGGTGATAGGCTATTTATTATAATAATCAAAAAGATGCTACAGCTGGCCCCTGGTGGTGAGCATATGCATCAGTTTTCAACATTGGACCAACCACATTCACAGGGACATTAACATATTTCAGATGAGATTCCTGATGAGCCAAAAACATGCAGTGCCTTGCAAAAGTACTCAGACCCTTGGGAAGTTTTCAAATGTTGCTGGATCACAAATGATAATGTTCACATTTTTTTCCATTTAATATTGTTTTTATTCAAAACTCATATGCTCAACTTTAATTTTTTATAAAGAAGCTATTAATTATGTCAGAAAATATTTTAAAGAAAAAGAAAAATCGAAAATATGCTGCTTGCATAAGTATTCAGATCCATGGCATTAACATTTGGTGGAGACACCTTTTGCTGCGATAACAAGCTTTTGTCATTTCGGGTAACTTTGTACACTGGTTGGAGGTGATTTTCACCCATTCTTCAGAGAAGAATTGCTCCAGCTCTCTCAAATTGCTTGGATATTGCTTCAAAATTGGATATTGAAGTCGTGCCGCAGATTCTCAATGCGGTTCAGGTCAGAACTTTGACTGGGCCACTCAAGGACATTCATCTTTTTATTCTTGAAGCACTTGTAGCTTTGGTCCCGTGCTTTGGATCGTTGTCCTGCTGAAAGGTGAATTTTTGGCCCAGCTTCATTTTTTTGGGAGACTAAAATAGGTTTTCTTGCAGCATCTGCCTGTACTTTGCTCCGTCCATTATTCCTTCTATGAAATCATGACAGTCACTGTTATGGCACACAGACAGAGCCCAATTAACTCATTGTGTGGCTCGATAAGGTAATGTTTTGCACCTGCATTGACGTACAGCTGCCAAAGCACAGGGTTTGAATACTTTTGCAATCAACATTTTTCCATTTTTATTTCATTTTAAGTATCTATATACTTTTTTCACTTTTTTTTTTTTTTTTACAAATGTGAGGAGTAGGTTGTATTTATAACAGATATTAGTTCTTAAATGAAAGTGTTATAAACGAAAGCAAAAAAAATTGAAAATTGTACAAGGGTCTGAGTGCATTTGCAAGGCACCGCATATAGATTTAACTGACCTACTTTTTCCTCTACGCATGTAAATGTTCTTTATGGAAATACCCTAAAGTTAGCACTGCTGTAGACACAGCACCTCCTATTATTCCTCAACCCTTGACATCAGTATTAGTCCCTGCAGTAAAATAATTACTGAAATGGCTGTTCAGTGAAAAACTCACTTCCACATGGCCCTAGGTATCGAGGCTTTTTGTATTTTATTTTTTCAACCAAAACCAAAACTCAACAGCCCATTAAGGCGCTGAAGGAGAAAGCAGCGGGCACCTCCATTAAAAATGCATGGCCTTGTCATTTATTCCTCATTTTCATTTGTCACAAATTTCATACGAAATGAGAGGCAGAGTGGCACTCAGATCAGGGTCACTTTTAAGAGGACAGGTAAGTGCAGTGCTGGTGAAGTGGCAGCGTTGGTTTTTCACTGTAGGGTTTTCTCTTTGTCATTTTATGTAATAATTCGCCAGAATGCTGCATCAGTACAAGAGCACAAGATGGATTATTAGTTAGCAATACAGGTGGAATACAGCGATATAACGGATATTATCCTTATGTGCTCTAGTATCAAAATAAATGCAGGGCTTTTGAAGAGAATGGAACATGAACATACGCAAAACAAAACTACAGACATAATCTTACCTATTTAAACAAGAAATAAAACAATAAAGCAATGCAAAAAATATGGTGGTAAAAAATAAAATAGAGTAGGCTACTGTTAAATATGTCCCTTGCATTACTGGTAATTTGAGTCGCCATTTGGTAATTACGGCCATGCCATTTTATTACAGAAAAAAAATGATAATTTGAAGAATTTTAACAAACTCTTATTCATCTTCGAAATCAGATTTGATATTCGAATATAATGTGACAGCCCTATGACAAATGTATGCCAGGATTAAATTGCTATGATCGCAGCAAAGTGCTCTCAGAAAAATGCATTTGGCCACAGATATAAATGCTCTACGTAAGGAATCAATTAAGCTCCAAAAATGCGAGATTTTTTTTTTGCCAAAATAGGACGCAATGAAGACTTACTGATTGATTTATAGTGCACATCAATGCGGGGTTCAGCGCAAAAGCGTTTTGGGGCAATTCACTTTGTAAACGCATCGAGCTGAAATAATTCACTGTAAAATAGGGTGCTTTAACACTGTGACAGAATGAGGCGATGTGGCTCTTATCAAAATGGAGCTGGGTTGACTTTGTGGTAATGCATTATTTTGCAAGTAGACCAAAACACCTTTTGTCACATCCATTGCTGCTCATGCATAACTGGGATGTGCATTTACATCATGGACTGTTTTGTGTGCCACACCAGCAAATTATCTTACAAATCTTACAATCTTACTGATGCTCTACTTATGAACCTGTCAATATATTACACACTGCGCCTGGTTAAACTGGGTTGAACAGTCAGCAAGGACAGTGGTGGACAAAGTACACAAACCCTTTACTTGAGTAAAAGTACAGATACCCTGATAAAATATTACTCCAGTAAAAGTAAGTACAAAGTCCTACATTTAGCCCCATTTGCCTTTGAAATGTAGGGGAGTAAAAGTTTAAAAAAATTGAAATACTTAAGTAAGCACAGACACTTGCATGCTAAATGTACTTAAGTACATTTGGGCCTTAACTGTGGGCCCCACTGGGGCCACATATACTGAAAAATGTATGCATTCACGACTGTAAGTCGCTTTGGATAAAAGCGTCTGCTAAATGGCGTATATATTATTATTACAGTACTTAAGTGAAAATGAAGTAAATGTACTTAGTTAGTGTCCACCACTGAGAAAATGGGATAAAATCAGAAACAGCTCTGTTCAAATAGACAGCAGAGGGCCTTCCGTGTGGTCTAGCGGTTACAGCGTTCGCCGCTGGCCACGGCGACCGGGGTTCCATTCCCCATCGAGTGCCACCGGGGGCGGAATTTGGCTGTCCGCCACAGGGAGGGGGAGGGAAGCCGACAGGAAGTTCACTGCACACACAGGAATGGCTCTGGAGTACCGGAGTTATGGTCGACGGCTTGGCGAGTGCCTTCTCGAAAGAGACGATGCTTCGCCTTCGACACTACCGATCACAGGGCTACGGCAGCAAGCTCATAGTATGAGGGGCGGATTGACATGAAAAAGAGAGGGTGTAATTGGATACCAAATGTGGAAAAAATGGGAGAAAAATCAGAAACCAAATTTCCTTAAAGTAGACAGCAGGTCAATATCTAAACCACCTTCCATGTGGATGTGGGCTCCCTGCTCCCATCATAAAGCATGACCTCCAGAAAGGGACTTAATGGCTACATCTTCCCAGCATCACATCGAGTGCAAGAATCTTCTCCATCTGTCAACTCTGTTTCACTCCACCCAGCAGGCTGTACCGCCCTGTTCTCCCCCAGGCTCCACGAATAACTCCTCCCACTCATTATGTTTCCCACCCACCACACTGCAGCCTCGTCACTTCACCCCAGCATAGTACAGTTTGTTCCAGAAAACGCACACTCAGACTGCCCAAAATATAGCGCAACTGACGGTTAAACCACAGCTACAATATCGCATCTCCACCTCCCCTTCACACCTGGAAATGTCCTGTGGAGAATATGACCCAGGCAGCCAAAACTTACATAAGAACATAAGAATACATAATGATGAGAACGGGCCGTTCTGTCCATCTAGGCTCGTCACGTCCTAATCTGAAGAGTATCTAGGTTTGGATCTAGCGAACCTGTGTGGCTCATCTTCAGGAGAGAACACACTCACAGGAGTGCGATACTCACTCAATCTTCATCGATTTGTTCTGCAAAAACACTGTGCAAGGAAACAAACTAGGAATTAGGCCTACATATAAAGAGGAAGAATGTGGTGTTCTGGAAATCCACAGAGTGTTCAGCAAAAGCTCATTTTGATTTCAGTTGTTAACTGTAACTATTCCACAGATTTTTTCTCATTGTAGGAGAAATGCAGATGATGTCAGTGTTGTGACCCCTTACCTTAATCACACATCTGTCGTATAACTGGAGCGGAAAAGTCATTTTCACATAATGTTACTGTACTTTCAGTCTCACAATATTGAAATAAAAAAAGGATATAATGATATTATATATATATATAAATATATACATATTTAGGCCTATTATATATATATATATGTATATATATGTATATATATAATGATTAAGTCATTTTTGACAGAAAAGTCCTGCTTATTGTGGTAACTGATTAAAGCAAATCTGCACTAAATGGGGCAATCATCAAATCCCTACATTCAGAACTTTGCAGAAATCTCACGAGTGCAAAGCACAAATAAAAAGCACAGAATAATGCACATAGGGCATAATTAGGCTGCTTTCTGACTGACGATGAATGTCCAAGAACAGAGCACTTAAAATGAAGTCCTCAAACCAGGCCACAATTTAAAGTATTAAAACCCCAGCAATCATCGTCATTATCATTATTCAATCATTATGTTTTTCTATTTTTTTTCTCTTCCCTTTTTTGGTTGTGTTATTTTCATTATTTACGAGTTGCTGGCAATACATAATATAATAATAACATATGCCATTTAGCAGACGCTTTTATCCAAAGCGACTTACAGTAGTGAATGCATACATTTTTCAGTGTATGTGGCCCCAATGGGAATCGAACCCACAACCTAAGCTCTATCAACGCCATGCTCTACCTACTGAGCCACACAGAACCACGCTCTACCTACTGAGACACACAGAACCATGCTCTACCTACTGAGCCACACAGAACTATTCTTTACGTTCACTAATAGTTTTTCAGCAGCCCTCTGTCAGGAAAAGTTTCTGTAATTAAAAACTATATATAAAGCCAGTGAATCCAAATTGATTGGGTTCCAAGTGCACCCTTCTCATCAGACTCCATTTCATCTGCACTAATTTCCCTCTAAATAACCTGTCCTGTTTAACCTTTTAGATGTAAGATTAAATACTTTAATTAGACTTTATTTTTTGGCCTAGGCTGACTTTGTGTTTGATTATCGAACACTGACAGTGATTGATCATAAAAACGTCAAACGACAGGCAGACCTCAGCTCTACTGGTATGACAAACACATGGTTCTGTGTGGCTCAGTAGGTAGAGTGTGGTTCTGTGTGTCTCAGTAGGTAGAGTGTGTTCTGGTTCTGTGTGTCTGGCTCAGTAGGTAGAGTGTGGTGGTTCTCAGTAGGTAGAGCATGTCTGTGTCTCAGTAGGAGAGTGTGGTTCTGTGTGGCTCAGTAGGTAGAGTGTGGTTCTGTGTGTCTCTCAGGTAGGTAGAGCATGGTTCTGTGTGGCTCAGTAGGTAGAGTGTGGTTCTGTGTGTCTCAGTAGGTAGAGTGTGGTTCTGTGTGTCTCAGTAGGTAGAGTGTGGTTCTGTGTGGCTCAGTAGGTAGAGCATGGTTCTGTGGCTCAGTAGGTAGAGTGTGGTTCTGTGTGTCTCAGTAGGTAGAGCGTGGTTCTGTGTGGCTCAGTAGGTAGAGCGTGGTTCTGTGGCTCAGCTCAGTGGGTAGGCGTGGTTCTGTGTGTCTCAGTAGAGGTAGTTCTGTGTGCGTGGTTCTGTGTGGCTCAGTAGGTAGAGTGGTTCTGTGTGGTTCTGTGTTCTGGCTCAGTGGGTAGAGCATGGCATTGGCAATGCTTAGGTTGTGGGTTCAATTCCCACTGGGACCATACTGAACAATGTATGTATTCACTACTGTAAGTCGCTTTGGATAAAAGCATCTGATAAATGGCATATATACTGTATATATATTAGGCTGGATTCCCAATAACGGGATACATTCATATCTTTTGTGTCAAAGAAGTTCGCACCTTTCACGTTACATTTCAGGCCTGCGCTTACCTCCACATTAATGTCTATAAGGGCCATGGCGAGGCACACAGAGAGAATCAACCCAAGTTCTCCCACGTCACCCCTCTACTCTCCTCTCTGCACTGGCTCCCCATCGCAGCACGCATCACATTCAAATCCCTGGTGCTACCTTATCAAGTGGCTAGAGGAACTGCACCCCCTTACCTCCAGACATTCATCACACCCTACACCCCAGCCAGACCCCTCCGCTCCGCCTCCTCTGGCAAACCGACTGTCCCATCCCTCCGGGCGCCTGGCAGCCACTCCTCGCGGTCTCCCCTCTTCTCTGTCCTGACCCCTCGGTGGTGTAATGACCTTCTGCAATCGGTCAGGTTAAAATGTAAAAATGTATGTAAAATGAGACAGGAGGAGAGATCGTGATGTGGACAAATCGACAGGGTTGTGAGGGCAGCCCAAAGCCCCCAGCCAGACCCGGGCCTCCCAGGCCTGACAGCCTGGCCAGCTCACAGAGCGGAGACCCTTCTCATGTATAATGGATCCCCCTGGAATCATGTAAAATTCCGTATGAAGCTCCAGAATCCTTTGTGCTTCTGTACTATGGATAAATTAATATTTCATCTCTGCGTGTGAGCATATGCGTATGTGACTGTGCCGCTGCAAGCTCTCACACTCACACACACACACACACACACACACACACACACACACACACACACACACACACACACACGCGTGCGCACGCCCCTATGTAGATCAGAGCTGGTCTGCCCTGGCCCTGCATTTACAGCACACATCAAGCCATGGTGTGAGGAAAAGTGAGCATTGGAGAGAGAGAAGGAGGGAGAGGGAGAGAGGGAGGAAGGGAGAGAGGGGGAGAGGGAGGGAGAGAGAGAGAGAGAGACAGAGGGAGAGAAGAGAGAGAGAGAGAGGGAGGAGAGGGAGAGAGAGAGAGAGAGAGAGAGAGAGGGAGGGAGAGAGAGAGAGAGAGAGAGGGGAGAGGGAGAGAGGGGGAGAGAGAGAGAGAGGAGGGAGAGAGAGAGAGGGGAGAGAGAGGGGAGAGGGAGGGAGGGAGGATGAGAGGGAGAGAGAGAGGGAGAGAGAGAGAGAGAGGGGAGAGGGAGAGAGAGGGAGAGAGAGAGAAGGAGGGAGAGAGGGAGAGAGGGAAGGGAGGGAGGGAGAGAGAGAGAGGGAGAGAGAAAGAGAGGGAAATGACACCCAGTGAGTTCCCAGGTTCTGACTCATCCAGTGTGCAATGGCTGCAGTGATGTTTGTGAACAGATGCCTTGGCGACATGACCAGGACCACCTCCTTCAACAAACAGCACAGAGCAGGGAGTGGGCAATGGAAACTCCAGCTCCCAGAATCCCTTGGGGATCACATGATTTCAGCGTCAATCCCCCCTCCCCACCCCTGTCATATTAGCTGCTAATTGAAAGGAATCTTCAGATAAACACACTTGCTTTGGACCAGAGCTGCCCCACCCTGACTCATCTCTCACTATCTCCTCCTGTCAGATTTCCATACGCTACGGGTACAGGATAACAGCCCTCTCCTCATTAGCTGGGCTCTTCTGAACACATGTATAAGAGTATTCTACAAGCCAAACGTGATAGCAACAGCAGGACTGAGCGGGCCTCCATTTTTAAACGAAACAGGATCTAAAAATATTGTGTGGATCAGGACTCGGCAACTCCAGCATGCGCGAGAGGAACGCAGAATTTCCCTCCCATACATCCCAAACGCCCACCTGTCCTGCAGATATTTTGGGTTTTAAGCTAAACTACTATATAAGGCAACCTACAGGATCCTCACCACCCTGAAGGACTGCGATCAGCGGTCCCTAGTGTGGGCTTTTACGCTCATATTAAAGCTCAGTCTCGACAGGCAGACTCAGTGTGATCCAAATGGAGACCCACCAGGGTCCCCTTGATCTGGTCTCAATAAACGGTCTCTGTCCTGACCCCTGGTAGTGGAAGTGATCTTCCGCACTCGGTCAGGACCGCCGACTCACTGGCCATCTTCCGCAAGAGACTCAAAACCCACCTCTTCAGACTCCATTACCACTAACTGTCATCACTACTGCTTTCATGTTCAATACTGCATTTTGGAATATGTATCTGTGTTGATGACTGTCCCCCAAAAAAACTAAAAACACACCTAAATTTTCCCTCCTTGTGTTACAGGTACGGTTTGCAGCTGCCAACGATTATGTAGATTACTGTATCACGACACTGATCTCTTGCGCGAACTACGATTGTTCTTACCATGTACTAATGCACATCTTGTAAATCGCTCTGGATAAGAGCGTCTGATAAATGGCAGAAATGTAAATGTAAACGGACACAGTTCACAGAGGAAGAGGAGCTCATCTCCACAGCTCATTAAGGATCATTTTGATGCTCGCGTTTTCATGTGCTTCTCCTGAATTTGGAGACTCTGGAAATGAGTCATGAGACATTGAATCAAGACAAAACCATCATCGCATGCTAATGAGCCCTTCCCCCAAGCACAACCGCACCACCACTAAATGACAACAAAGAATAAATATCCGATCACTGAGATCCTCTTTTGCATGTCGGGACCTACAGTATAGTAGAGCTGCACCCCTGTAACCATGGCTACTCACCCACTGAGGACTACAATGAAATCCATAACGTTCCAGCCGTTCCTAAGGTAGGAGCCCTTATGGAACACGAATCCCAACGCCACCACCTTAATCCCGGCTTCTAGGCAAAAGATTCCAATGAAGTAGGGCTCCGTTTTCTCCTGAAAAAGCAACGCAAAAAAAATAAAAAAACATAGGAGACATCAGATAGATCGATAAAGGTTATATACCCAGAGACCACATATACCTGATAAATGTATGCATTCACTACTGTAAGTCGCTTTGGATAAAAGCGTCAGCTAAATGGCATATGTTTGTTAAATGTTATACCAACCTAATACCATTTTGTGATCAGCTCAAATGTAAACTGAACCTCTCCACGAACCAAAAGACTAAGGAAAAAAAGAGGATAAAAAAACATTCTATAGATTTCACCTGAGAGGTTTTAGTTTTTACCGTTATGAGTCTTCCTCTAGCAGGGGAGAGAACCAGGGATCTTTACTTTGCTTTCCGACACAGGTACAAGTTTCCTTGAATGTTTTGTTTGGGAAAGCAGAACTGGTAATCTGGCTCATACAAAGTCAGTGTGGGAGGATCAGATGACTTTGTGGATTCTGAGGAGGGTGATTTCTGTGTGTCTTAGGGTGGGGTACTCTTACTACAATTTATGTAGAGGTGTGAAATCACATGATGAGGGAGTGAGGAGTGTCTCTGTGAGGTTTTCAGACGACTTGTCGCCATGTTTGTTTGTATGTGTTTTGGTGAGTGCACAAAGCTTTTATATTTTTCTTTTTATGTATTGTTTCCCCCCCCTCGTATTGTGAGTTCGCTGCCGTAGCCCTGTGGCCGGCCATGACCAAGCGATGTACCGCCTCCTCCGAGTCGGCATTCACAGAGCTGTCGACTGTTTATCCGGTACATCAGAGCCACTCCTATATGCAGCCAAGTCATCTTTCGGCTTCCCTCCCCCCTCCCTGGGGTGGACAGCCAATCACGGCCCCTAGTGGCACTCCCGGCCAGAGCCAAAACTGGCGCGGCCGGTGGAATCGAACCCCGGTCACAGTGGCCAGCATCGGACATTGTAACCACCGCACCACACAGAAGGCCACAAAGCTTTTTATCTTTCACTGAAATGTATTTACTTCAATGTTTCAATAATGGAAATGAGAGAGAGAGAGACTTTTAAAAGCTCATTATTTAACAGCTGTTTATTCAACAGGAAAGAGACACAGTTGGGGGGCCTTGTCTGAAAACACAAATTTAAAATTTAAACTTTAAAACTGTAAAAAAGCGAGACAGAGAAACAGGGAGAGAAACAGGGAGAGAGAGCAGCTCTCTTGAGCTGCACCTTCTCTCATCTCATCCTCTCTCATCTGTGCGTTCCTCCTGCTAAGCTCCAAAAGGACATGTCCAGAGAGAGAGAGAGAGAGAGAGAGAGAGAGAGAGAGAGAGAGAGAGAGAGAGAGAGAGAGAGAGAGAGAGAGAGAGAGAGAGAGAGAGACAGAGAGAGAGAGAGAGAGAGAGAGAGAGAGAGAGAGAGAGAGAGAGAGAGAGACAGAGAGAGAGAGAGAGAGAGAGAGAGAGAGAGAGAGAGAGAGAGAGAGAGAGAGAGAGAGAGAGAGAGAGAGAGAGAGAGAGAGAGAGAGAGAGAGAGAGAGAGAGAGAGAGAGAGAGAGAGGGAGAGAGAGAGAGAGAGAGAGAGGTAGAGAGAGAGAGAGAGAGAGAGAGAGAGAGAGACAGAGAGACAGAGAGAGAGAGAGAGAGAGAGAGAGAGAGAGAGAGACTAATTTAATTTGGCACAGGCACTTTCAGGCAGTCGCTGATACGCTCAACATGAGAGACTAACTGTGTAAAAGAACAAACAGATCCTCATCCGGAGAGTTGTGAGACGCTTCACTACCTCTGGAGGGGACTCTTACGCGCTGCGCTGGAGAACTCATCAGACAGAGGGGGAAGTGGAGTGACCGCAGGAGCCAAGCGACGCGATGGAAGTCTCACCACAGCGGATACAGTTTGATTCATACGGTACATTGTCAGACGTGAAAGGAAGGCAAGACGGCACTTGTGTTTATTTAGGGCTCGGGGTGACATTCGTATGACTCAAAATGTAATTTATATACACAGTTTGTCATATGTTGTCATACATTACCGCACATTACAATTCATCTAACACGGCCAACTGTGCTTCAAGTTTAACAAATCAGGGGCTGTATGTACAAAGATTCTAAGAGTAGGATGGTGACGGATGGCTAGTAACGCACTGTGTATGCCGGTTTTCATTTCTTTTTTTTTTTTCTTTTTTTTTATTATTTATTTCTGATTTTTCCCCTGTTTTTCTCCCAATTTAGTAGCCAATTATACCCTCTATTTATTTTCAATTCCCCACCCTCACGAGTCCGCCGCCCGTCCTCTGGGAACGAGATTCGTATTCCTGGACCTATTTCCCCGCCTTCTTTCAAGACGGAGATCTTCCACGGACTCCATTAACCTTCTCCTCGGCGGACTCGTGCCGGCTCTCCCTCCCCCCTTCCCCGGAGGCGGACAGCCAAATGCCGCCTCCGATCGGGCTGACGACCAGGGCCGGTCTGGTAGAAACGCGGGTTTCGATCCGCGTCTCTGACGGGCAGCGCACACCGCTCCAAAGCGCGGTGCACTAGACCGCTGGGCCATCCGCCAGCCCCTTTCATTTCTACCATAAATGCAACCTCTGAGTTTTAACAGGCTGTTCATTGCTCTTAGACACTCCTAATGTCTATTGAGTGATGGATTACCCTCTTAAGGCCACAATATGTCAGAACCGATGAAATTATAGACTGAGAGGTAAAATCAGTGGGGTCATAATTGTTGAACATGTGGAAAACTAGTCACTGGAACAAAACCGTTTGATTAAGAGTTCAAAGACAAAGCAAATGGTAATGAGTCAAACCTGCAAACGCCTTAAGGGAGAAATGATGGAAGAATTTAAACACATTTTCAACAGCCTTAATTGATCAAGAGGTTGGCTGTAACAAAAAGCAGCACACAGGTTTGAGTTTGAGAACTCCCGCTCTGAGGTGAACACATTTTGCATTTAATATGTGTACAAATAACCCAGATGTATGTCTTTAAAAAATTTAAAGAATGAAATTATTTACGTGTTGATATGTGAGGCCTCAAACCCCCAAATACTGCAGTTAACCTCCCACCCCCTCTACCCTCAAGAGCCCATAAAATACACCCCCACACACACACAAAAATCTCACCTCGCAGTTTCCTTCCCCACCCGTATCCCCAATCCCACCCCTTGATTGACTGAAAACAGCAAATGCCAACCACTGTTTTTGTTTTGTTTTTTAATTTTTGTTTCTGATTTTATCCCATTTTCTCCCAATTTGGTAGTCAATTACACCCACTATTTTTCATGTCAATCCCCCCTCCCTTGTATTGTGAGTTCACTGCCATAGCCTTGAGACCGGTAGTGATGAAGGTGAAGTATCCTCCTTCGAGACGGCACTCGCCAGGCCGTCAACCATAACCTATGGCCGGTGCTACAGAGCCACTCCTGTGCGCAGCGAACTTCCTGTCGGCTTCCCTCCCCCTCCCTGTGGCGGACAGCCAATTGCCGCCCCGGCCAGAGCCGACTCTGGGGCACGGCTGGTGGAATCAAACCCCGGTCGCCGTGGCCAGCGTCAAACGTTGTAACCGCTAGACCACCCGGGAGGCTCCAACCACTCTGTTTTAAACATAATTATCCAAGTTGTAAAATGTAATGCATTAGTTGTTTAATCGCTTCGATTAATATGTCAATCATTACAGACCTGGTTTTAACATGAAACAAAAAAATCCATCCAATCGCAACTCGCAATGCTTATTAGTGAGAGCACAGCTTTGAGTACAAAATCTTTTTTCCCTTCAAATTGTGTTCGGTCAATAATTCAGCAATGTTTTCATACATATTAGAACGTTCCTGTAGCAATGCTGACGGACGATCTCTGAAACTCTGCTGAGCTGTTTACAGATGGCATGGCCTTGATGAAAAGTTTGAGTCTACACTAATCTGAAAAGCAAATATCGATATCTGTTCGGCTGGAGATGCCTTTGAGTTTGCTCTGAAATAAGTCATTTTTGAGTTTAGTGGACAAACATTACAAACCCCTGCTCACGAGTTCACTAAGGTGAACGAGGGGAAGGCAGTTCATGAGGCCTGTTTAACACGTGGTTGTACTCAGAGTTGCAATTGGATGAATTTTTTTGTTTCATGTTAAAACTAGGTCTGTAATGATTGGCATATTAATGACATATTAATGCAACTTGATAATTATTAAACAGTCTCAGAATACCACTGAACACTGTCCTTCTAGCCAATGTCATGTTTTTGAGAAAAAAAAAAAAAAAAAAAAACCCCACTAACCTTTTCTTTCCCAATGTTACAGGTATGACACGCAGACGCCTGCAATGATGTCTTTTGCCGTTTTACTGCACTGATCTTGTACGCTAACTTTGATTGTTCTTACCTTGTATCCATCTTGTAAGTCGCCTCTCGGCTCTAAATGCTTAAAATGTAAAATGTATGTTTAAAACAGAGTGGTTGGAGCCTCCCGGGAGGCTCTGACCGGGAGTGCCACTATGGGGGGCGGCAATTGGCTGTCCGCCACAGGGAGGGGGGAGGGAAGCCGACAGGACATTCACTGCATACAGGAGTGGCTCTGTAGTACCAGATTGCTCGACAGGTTGGCGCGAGTGCTGTCTCGGAGGAGGCGATACTTCACCTTGGTCACTACCGGTCTCAGGGCTACGGCAGTGAACTCACAATACGAGGGGGGGATTGACATGAAAATAGCGGGTGTAATTGGCTACTAAATTGGGAGAAAATGGGAGAAAAGAAACAAAAATAAAAAATGTACACTTGAGTGTGAAGTACAGTACGTATGAAGCATTCATATCTGCTAATCCTGCAGGACACACATTGGCCTCACCAGTCTCTTAGACATGGGCGTCTTGTCATCTCCTGGAAGGTGCTGCTCCAGGGCCAACACGATGCAGTTGGCGATGATGGTGGTCAGGATCATGTACTCAAACGGAGTGGCGCAGGAAGGGTCAAGGAAGTGAGCTTGGGAGAGTTTGAACAGCATGAAAAACCACCAATACAACATTGTGCTAAACGACCGAATGAGCGTGTTGTAGTAAACATATTGTAGTAAAATGTACGAATGGTACTAAAAGAGCAGGATAGGAATAAAAAAGTATAGTGATGATAAAACTCCCTATGAACACCCTCGTCATAATGCTTTATAATGCTTCATAATGCTCAACCGACGCTATTAACTGCTCATAAACATCTATTACTATACTTGTATAGCATTATGAGAAAGGTGAATAATGTCTTATAAGTGTTATAATGACCAAAATAAAATGTTCACCAGGAAAATGAGATCAGAGGGGTGCAACTCCTTATACATAACTGTTATCATTTCTTATAAGACATACATTTTTCTATTGATATAATACATTATAAAGACCCACTTAAGTTTGTGACAAAATTATATCTTCCAATGTACCTAAAACACTTTATAATTATGTGTGTGACCTTACAGTATTGTGAGTAGCCTTTATGGGCTTTAGGTGAAGAGATGTCCCGGGCACCATGTATAACGCATTATAAAGCACCGCACAGTCAGTGTTTTTACAGGGGTAGAGATGTCACTCAATATACATACTTGTGATATTTGTATTGCATAAAACCAAACCAACAAA